>CM053596.1:248427906-248443230 GCA_028646575.1 Pseudocheirus occidentalis | reverse complement strand
GGCCGACGCTGTTGTAATTTCCTTATAATAGTCACAGCGTATCTTATTCTGCATCATATGTTTCCACGCATTTCTTGTGTTCACTTTTTACTATATGGTAGTTATGCCACAATTTGTTCATCCATTCTTCAATCAATGGCCATCTACTTTTTTTTCATTTTTTTTTTTTTGCTACCACAAGACACGTGGCTATGAATACTGTGGCAAATGTGAGACCTTTCTGGGATTCATGCTTAATCTTGGGACTACTAGGTTAAAAGGTAAGAACAGTTTGGTAATTTTACTTACGTAACTCTAAACTGTTTTCCAGAACAACTACCAGTTCACAGCTCCACCAACAGTGCATCAGTGTGCCTGTCTTCCCACAGTTCTTCCAACCCCATCTCTATTTTGTCTGATCTTTTCTGATCCGATGGGTGTAAGCCAAAATCTCAGTCCTCTTATTGCTGGAAATTCTATTGTTGATGGTTAGTAATTCTTTTGAAAACCATGTCTTTTGTCCACTTACCCACTGAATTATCTTAGTTATCCATTTGTTCTTATATGTGTAATTTTTCTTGCTTTATTTTCACTTTCAAATTCTGTTCTCTTAATTAATATTTTTGTAAAAGTAAACTCAAAAGTTGATCTTTCTGCCTGCTTTCTTTTATATTCTTCCTTCTGCCACCTCCAAGCTGTGTAAATGCATCCATTTTTATCAGATAGAAAAAGAAAACTTCAATATTCCTTAAACAAACTTAGCCCACTAGGAATGAAACTCTATAAAATACAGAGTTTTCAGGGCATGAAAACCCATCCTTAACTTCAATTTTTAAGGTCACTCAATGCTATCAGATTATAGCAACAAAGAATACGAAATCTCCCAAACTGATATTTTAAAGAAAAAAAATGGGAAAATATTGTCTAGATGCCTACCTACACTTCTTTTTAAAGAAGCAATATTTCTCTGTATTGGCCACTGAACAAAAATTTTAAATGAGACACTTCCAGACCAGAAATATGAATTTATACAATAATATAAAGCAGAATGGACATTTCCCTCCATTCCAAATACAAGAAGTATATAAGGAATAATACTATGCTCTGTACAAAGTGATCAAGCAAAAACATTTGATGCCTTTAACATCTACTCAGTGAGTTTGGCTACTCCAACAAGTTTATAAACTACTCTAGTATATATTGTAATTAGTTACATCAAAATGGATGATACCATCTCTGACCTGTACCTTCCATCACAAGGATTTGTAAAGTATAAAGTATAATTCATTCTTGGTCGATATTTTCTATATAGTCATATTCGACAATTCAGCATGGAGCTGATATCAAAATAACTTTTTGGACACCTAGAAAAATCTCACAATTTATTAGGTTACTAAATCATGCCAGGAAATAGTATATGCAAAGAAGTCAAACAAACTTCTGGCAACATGAAAATATGGCAACGTGTAAAGTTATAAAAGAATCCTTCTCTCCCACACATCCTGGCAAATATCTGAGAGAGGCCCTGGATAGTGCCAAGACAAAGAAAAGCAAAGAGAAACGTAAGTAAACCAGTCCAGAACTGTACAAAATGCCAGCTAAGGCTGAAAAATGGGTCACACCAACAAATCCGGGGAGAGCTCCAGAAAACAGGCTGGAATTCTGCAGGCACTGTGTAAAAGTGTCACATGTACCATGGCAGCCAACATAAACTCACACAAGTGAGCAGAAATTAGGGTTTGACCAACATTTCACATTCCAAAGAGACACATGACCTAGATGCAAAAGGTCATATCATAAACATATTAGAGGGGCAAAGAAAGAGAAAAGACCTTCTACAACTGCAGAGAGAAGAGTTCTTGACCAATCAGAAGATAGAGATGATCACAAGAGATAAAGTAAACAATTCTGATTACAAAAATTAAAGATCTTCTACACACACACACACACATACATCAATGATATAATTACTAGAAAGGAAAGCAGGAAATATCTTGAAGCAATCTGATATCTCTGATATCCAAGACATTAAGGGAACTGATACAAATACATAAGAGCAACAGAAAAATGGCCAAAGAATATGAACAAAGAATTGTCAAGAAGAAGAGAAGGCTGTGAACCACCATATGAAAAAAGTTCTAAACCACTAAGAAGGGAAATGCTCACCAGAACAGCACTGAAGCTGCACCTTACCTCTCATACTGGCAAAGGTGACAAATTGGAGACTACCAATCACGGGAGTTGAGTATGAGAGGACAAGAACACGAATGCACTACTGCTGGAACTCTCGAGTGGTCCACCCATTCTAGGAAGTAATGGGAATCATGCTACCAAATTTAGCAAAGTGTGCGTATCCTGCATCCCATTAAGGCACTACTAGATAGTGACCTAGATTATGCTATGTACAGGCTCCCAAAGAGAGCAAAGGAGAAGAGAACCCCTATGTACGAAAGTATTTATATTAGTACTTTTTCACTGTAGCAAAGAAACAAAACGGGTACTCATCACTTGGGGAATGGTTAAATAAGGTGTGGTACATAAAAGTAATGGAATGGAACTTTAAGAAAGGATGAAAAATATAGATTCAGAGAAACCTAAGAGGATTTATATGACCCAAAGAAGTGTGAGGTGAATAGGACACAGAAAACAATTTATTCAACTACTCTATTGTGAAGGAAAACAATTTGGAAAGATTTAAGAACTCTGATTGATGCAATGACCAATCACAACTCCAAAAGACAGATGATGAATTCTATTTTCCAGTGCTCAGTAGACAGGTGATGGAGGAGAAATGCAAAACAACACACACATTTTCATACAGTCAGTTTATGGGTTTGTTTTCCAATGATATACTTATTTGTTACAAGAGAGGATTTTAATTTTGGGAGGAGGGAAAGCAGTGTTATCAAAATCAGAATAGGGAGAAATTAGAAGTGGTGGCAAAAAAAGAAGAAAACCTTGTCAATGAAATATTACAAAAACACACAGAAGAGAACAAAAGGGAACATAAACACAGCAGTTTTGGAGCTATCCGCTTAAATTTAATGTATCTTTAAACAAAAAAAAAACAAGCTGTGGATAGCAAAGAATTGTGGCTTCATTTATGGTCCTCTTTTTTTATTATTTGTATATGGAAGTGTTCATGGTTGCTGATGTTTGGTTAATAATAATTTAAAAAATAGAAAAATTAAAAGCCACCAAGCTGTCATATCAGAATTATGTATTATTGAAAAAGCCACATAGCTCATCATGAGTAACAGCACAAGCATAGCACCAAAGATCTCAGAGTCTGAAGGTACCATTAAGTCCAATACCTCACCCAAACCCTCTCTACTACAACCCTGAGAAGCAATCAGAACACTTCTCCTTGAAGACCTCCAAGGAGGGGAAACCCTCTAGCCCCTGAGGCAGCATATTCCGCTTTGGGATAGTTCCAACAGTTTTTCCTTACATCAAATCAAAATCTGCCTCTCTGCCACTTCTACCCATTCCTAATGATTTGCATTCTGGTGCCAGGCAGAATATATCTAATCCCACTTCCACATGACAGCCGTTCAAATATTTGAAGATAATTATCTTAACCCCAGGACAGTTAAGTGGCACAGTAGACAGAGCACCAGGCCTAGAGTCAGGAAGAATCATCTTCCTGGGGTCAAATCTGGCATGACTTGGTCTTGATAATTCATGCTGGATTTCAGAACTCATTGCTCCCCCTTATAAATACTCACAAATCATTCTTTAATAATTGTATCTAACTGAAGCAATCCACACGCTTTCTCTCCTTTCCATGTTTGGCTTTGTTTCCTTTTTCCTACTGTCCATTCCATTGGTTACAACCCTTCTTTACAACCAGACTAATATCCAATGTGAAAGTATTTGCAGATCCTATACTTGACTGCACACCACCATGGGGGGCAGAGGAGCAGGAGGGGAGAAAATGTGAAACTCAAGGGACTCTGGAACTGAATCTTGTAAACTAAAAGTAAATAAACAAATCAATTTAAGAAAAAAAATTCAAAAATAATTTTATGATTTATATTTTGGTGTTTAATTGAGTTTTTAGATATTTGTTGATTTTCTAGGTTTTTAGCTGCATTTTCAATTCATTGATCTCTTTGTTAATAACAATATTTAAAGAAATAGATTTTTCCTTTAGAATTGCAAAAAAAATAATTAATAATTGTATCTAGTTTTCAGGTCCTGCTCTCTTCCCTCTTTAGAAATTAGTGCAATATTTTAGCCTTTCACAATCCTACAGCACCTCTCATTTTCTCCCGGATCCTTCAAAGATCGTGGACAGCAGCAGCAATCAACACCTGCCAAGTCACTCGGGGATATAAGATGTAGATCGTTCAGGCCCAGTGACTTATGTTCATTGAAGGCAGTGAGAAAATTTTCTTACTATCTCTCTCCTTATTGATCTTGGCTCTTGATTCCCTGTTGTGTATGTGTTTGACTGTTCCAAATTTTAAAAAATTTCCTTGGGGGTTAAAACAGACATAAAATCAGAGTTGGGTAATTCACTATTTCCACCATTATCTGATACCATCTTTCCATCTATTATGATCAAGAGTCCCATCCCTTCTTTTGGTTTTATTTTTGCCCCCAAATTTAAAAAAATTTTGTTCTCATTAGTTTGGCATTCATCATTAGCCTCAGCTCATTCTAGACTACTCTTGAAACCATTAGTATAGTGTCATATTATTCTTTTGTAGTAACTACCCCTGTATCTTCTACATATCTTAAAAATCAACTCGTGAATAAGTTCTCCATATAGTCCCACTAGTCTGTTAAGGCAACTCATCTTTCTTCCTCCTCAGCAGAATCATTCTCATCCTCACCAAAATTTAATTCTTGAGAACATCCCATCTCCACCTTCAACCATTTATCCCTTCACAGTACTGGGTCACTGGATCTTACTCAGTGTTTCCTAAACCCTCTGAAATATGCTCTCTAGAGTACATAAAAAAAGAATAATATGCACATTCTCCTGGAAAAGTTTTCCTGTTGAGAATGGGTAGTAATAAAACTGGGAGGAAAAAAAAATCATAAAATTTTTGAAAGTTTATTTTTTCATTGTGATCTAAAGCTATCATGCCTTCAGTATAGGTAGTTCCTATTGTGGAACTCCCTCCACCTGTCTGCTAGGATACCAAAAGGTTAAATACTGAAGCAGATCAAGCATGATATTGAGGAAAGGAAATTGCAGGGAAATCAGAACGGTCAAGTTCTCACTGGGTAACCACTGACAAGTGACTTAACCTTAGAAGCCTTTATTTACTTGTCTGTGAAATCAGAATACTGATACTTTCATTACTTACCTTACAGAGTTACTGCAAGGAAAGAAGTTTGTAAACTATAAGCTATACATAAATGTAAGCTCCATTTTTATTGCCTCTAAGGGGCCTCTCAAACTGAATGTTATTTGATTTTATTATTTTAATAAAAAAAAAACCTATATACCTTCAATTACTCCATGACTCTTAAGCTAGAGGAATACAATAATGGGCAAAATATGCATAGTGTATTTTTTTTAAAGCCACAGACCTTTCTTAGTATAACTACAAAATTAAATTAGTACCAGTGAAATGGAAACCTCTTGGTTACTCTGTACTGAATGATGAAAAGAGAAAAACACATTTACTTTCTCTTCTTAGAAACAAGTAGAGGAGATCAACCGAATATCACTTTTAAAGGCATTACAATTGCTTTTTTTGTGAAACTTAGAAATGATGGAACAATAACTACTATCTCCTTAAATGGAATTGAAGGCACCTTCATAAAGGACCCCTGATTTTAGACAAATCATTTAGCTTCTTTAAATTCCAGTTTTTCCCCATATTGAACAAGGAAGATTCCAGTCATATATTTACCAAGTGCTTTTAAAATCACAATATAATTTCAGCATTATAGTGCATAGCCTTACAATGCTGCCACTTGAGACTTTTAACAACATAGGAAACTAGGAGACATAATCAAAGGGATCCTTACAAGTAAGTTATATGTTACAGTAAACTTTCTAAATGGGACCCTATTGAACTGTATGAGTGAAATGACGCTCAAAACGGTTGCTTTACTCCAAGGGAGTTATTAATAAGTGGAAACTGACTGATCAAAGAATTAGTCTATTTGTGAATTTAATGGAAGTGACTATATAACAATTTAGCTGTTCTCTAATCCTCATAAAACCAAAGCAAGCCCAATCGAGTTTCTCTCCCTTTGAATGCTTTAATCGCTTTCATGCTAGTATGATTCTAGTTCAACTCACAAAACTTGACAGTGAAATTCCGGGAAACTTACTATTAGGTAAGGACAAATGAACAAACCTATTATATTCCTGGAATTGGTGAATCTCTGCATGAAGCGTGAACTGGTGAAAAGCAATTCAAACATTCTATCAGCACTGATATGAAAAACACAGTTTATAAAAAGTCTTCCATTAAGGTCTCTCTCAGGAATATTTTCTTCACCTATGGGGGAGAAAACACAAAAGAAAGAGAATGAGGAAAAGCAAATTCAAGTTTTGTTTGCACAATAAAAATCTAACAGATATTAAATGGTTAAATATTTTAAATCTAGTACAATGGTTGGAATGTGTCAATACACCCCCCTGATGTAGTGGGAGACCTTGGTCTTCCCCAGTCTCAGTTTGACTGAGGCAACGCCCTTTTTAAAAAAATTAGGTGAAAGAGGCCATTTTGCTTCATTTCTTTCGTGCTTGGACTTAATTGCAACCAAAAATGTTACTTCAAAGGAGTGTATGGTTTGAATACAGACTGGAAAAGAGGTCTGTAGTTAACAGTCACACCCCATCCTCCAGGTGTCAGAAAGGGAAATCCAACCTTAGAAGATTACACAGAAAAATCCTGGATTACTAAACCAAGCAAAATTCATTTTTCTATCAATTAAATCCAATTGTCAGCCAATACTAAACTCCCAATAACCCATCACTCTAAAGGGCCCTTAGATGCATTTTCCAGGTATCTATTGCAAGTTGCCAACTACAGAGACAAGACTCCAGGGGTACTGTTTTCTCATTTATTTTTTTCCTAGTAGTTATTCTTATCTCCCTGTGCACAAAGGGTCTCAGCTAAACCACACAGACTAACTGTATATTGAATATTCATCAATTCTCATTCCCGAGCATTTGTTCACACTACTTTCAAGGACTAGAATGCTTTCTTAAGCATTTCTAATTATTTAACTACATTTCTTCTCCCTTTTCTAGGGCCATTCTACTTTTCCTGCCTTTCTTCAAATCTAGGAACATAGTAGGTACTCAGTAAATATTTATTAGCATGCACTCAAAATATTATACTTAAAGCTCATGGTACAAAAAACTTGATATCTAAAATGTATTGACTACTGCATGACTTGGTGACTCTTCCCAAAGGAGAAAGAATGACGAGGACAAGAACTTAACTAGCATTCGGGAATTGTAAAGAGAGAGTAAAAGTGCTAAAAGGTAAATATTAAGCTAAACGCTAGTATCTCTCCAAAACACCTGACTTTTTGTTGAATATAAAACAAACAACAAAACAATCTTTATTCCATGAAAGCTTTGCTCCACAGCACTTCTGGGTGAAAGGAGACTGTCAGGAGAGGGAACAGAGAAGGAAACAAGTGGAGAGATTCAGGAAATATTAACTTTGAAGACAACCAAAACAACAGCCTCTGGCAGACATCTGGTCATTCCTGTCCATTCTAACCTAGACACATCATGCTCTTAGTATGTGTAAGACACTTTGCTAGGCTCTGGGGGTACAAAGACAAAAGCTAAGGTTCCTGCCTTCAAGGAGCTTACTATAGGAATACATTATGTTCAATGATAAATAAATACAAAATACTGGCAAAGTAATTTCTTTCTTAAAAATATTGTAATTTTTACTGATAGCTTTTGTATTGACATCACTTAGATTTTCAAATATATCCCGCCTCCCCTATCCCATGAACTCTCCTCTGTAATAATAAATGAATAAACAAACAAATAAATCAAGGGGAGAAGAAAGGCAGTTCAACAAAATTAAAACATCGGTGTAATCTGGCCCTAATGCAATGTCCTAAACCTATGGTGAGAGTGCCTAGTGTCTCCAGTGAGGGGAAGGAGACGCCAGCCTCACATCTCTGCCTACACAGCATCCAGGACTGGTTTGTTGTGGTCACGATCTATGCTGTTTTCCTGGTCCTACTTACTTCAGTCAGTCAGACAATAAACACGGAAGTGCCCACTATGTACCAGGCTCTGTTCTAAGCAACAGACATACAAAGAAAGGTTAAAAAAAAAACCCCAAAACCAGGTACTTCTCTCAAGGAGCTCAGAGCCTAATGGTGGAGACAAACAACCAAGAAAAATATCAAGATGAACTGGAAATAATCAAAAGACAGAAGGCCCTGGCATTAAGGGCGATCTGAAAGCTTTCTTATAGAAGTTGGGATTTTATCTGGGCCTTGAAGGAAACCAGAGAAGCCAAGAAATGATGCAGATGAAGAAGGAAAGAATTTCAGGACTTCTCTGTATATGTCTTTCCATTTTTCTATAAATTCTTCCTATTCATAATTTCTTATGGTAATTAGGACATAATATTATTAATTATAAGTGACCAGTCATATTAAAACATTATATTCATGTACCACAATTTTTGTTTTAACCATTTTCCAGGCATGGGCATCGACTCTGCTTCTATAAATATTTTGAGGATGATGACAGGACCTTTCCTTCTTTCACGGATCTCTTTAAGGCATATGCCTAGCAGCGGAGTTTCTGGTTCAAACTATATGAACACTAAATCTAGTCATTTTCTTAGCATAATTCCAAACTGTTTTCCAGAATGGATGGACCAATTCACAGTTCCACCAACAATGAATTGGTGTGCCTGTCTTTCTACAGCCCTTCTAATACTAATCACACAAAGTAATTTCAGGAGCAAGTGAACATAAGAAAGGAGTCCTCCAGGATTTGGGAAGCAATGAAAGTCATGTAATGGTGCTAAGGATACTGATGTCAAGAACTTTCCTTTCCAGGCTTTCAGCTAGTGTGGCTGCTAAGAAGGCAGGAGGTACAGTACCAGGAGAGGCAGCCACCAGGTTTCATCTCTAAAAGAATAGTTTGCTTTCCTGGGTGCTGGCTTGGGGGTAGGCTGGAAGAAGGGCCGGTGCTATGGGGTGGTAGTAGGAGCACTGCTCTGTGGGGGACACTTAGTTGGCCTACTGGAGCCAGGGGTGGGGATGCTACCCTGGGACAGTGGTTGTCGTTGATGGAAACTAAGTTCATGGGTTAGGGGTTTCTTAGGCTCTTGGGCTTATCTGCTAGTCTATGACAGTTGGTATTTTCATAATCATCTAAGAGATTTATTTTTTATTCTTATACATGGGGTTACAAAGAGTCAAAAAAGAGATTCTAAGTCTTCAAACCTAGCTAGCTTAAAAAAAAACCACCTTTATGTGCTCTAGGTATTTAAGATAGGAATATATGATTAGACATCTTTCAGGTGCGTAGAACCTGCTCAGTCCCTGGGAACTGTCAAGAGGTGGCCCAAAAGAAATTCACATTTGTAGGCAAGTTAGACTGCTGGGTATGGCAATTACAAAGAGCAATACCAGAAAAGTCTGAACAGGAGTGCTTTAGACAGAGGCAAGCAATTACCATAAATCCAAAGTGTAAACCTAGTTCGGTTTGTAAGTACCATTTAACTCTGAGTGAATAAATAGGAAGTACAATCTGTGCAAAAATTATGGGCCAGTACTAAAGGGTTTAAACTAAAAAAGAGGAAACATGCAGAAGGTAGAGTACAGAAAAGGGAAACTGGGAAGACCATCCCAGGTATGGCATGGGTAAAGAGATACAATTAATCAGTCAGTCAACAAACACTAAGGGCTTACTATGTTAAGAAAGGAAGTAGAACCAGAAAGTATTGCTGATGAGAGGACAGAAATCTTCTTTTTTGTTGTGATCTTATCTATCTCTCCTATCTTATCTAGTGGACTGCAATCACAATCATCCCATCTTTTCCTCCCTCCCCCTCAAACCTTCACTCCCCATCTGCTGGTTCCTCCCTTGGCTGCCTACAAATATCCAAAATCCCCACCCTTAAAAGCCCTGCATTAAGTGCTATTCACAGAATTATAATTCTAGAGATGGAAGGGCTCTCACAAACCATTTAGTCCACCTCTTTAACTTTACAGATGAAGAAACTGAGACCCAGAAAGGACTGTGACTTGCCCAAGGTCACATCACCCCTCCTTTTCTCAATCTCCTTGAAAAAGCTTTTTCTACTCACTCTACTTCTCTCTCACTTTCTTAAATTCAATTTTTCATTATTTATTAAATATATCTAAAAACATGAATATTTCAAAATATGAAGAGTAGAATGTACATGAAACTGAACTTCCATTACGGACATTTTAAAAATACAGATTAAATCCCACTGCAAAGCCTTGAATGTAGTAGGTACTTAATAAACACTTATTAACTGATAGAATAAATACTTCCTGACTGATGGATTACTGATAGTAACAAAAGCACGCTGTGTCTCCTTCTGAATTTCCTTCTGTTCTCTTCTGTGTATTTTTTAGGGATTTCATTGATGTTTTTTTTTTTCTTTTTTTGGATCATTACCCCTACCAACCAATTCCATTCCCTAACCCCTGCGAACTGAGGCCCTTTCTGCAAAATTAAGTTTAAGGAAGCCAAACAAATCAATACGCTGGCCGTGTCTGAAGACGTGCCTCTCACCCCGCACCTCTTGGCCATCCATCGCCTCGCTGCCACGAGGAGGTAGGTGCCCTTCGCCAGTTCTCTGAGGTCAGTATGAGTCACTGAATTTGTCAGAGATCACAAGTTTGTCCAAAACCGTTTTCCTCTATATGTCAGTCCTCATTCTGTAAATCATTCTTCTGGTTCTTCACACTTCATTCTGCATCAGGTTCATACAAATCCTTTCAGGTTTCTATTACTCCATCAGATTCATTATTTCTTATGCTACAACAATATTTCATTCCCATTCATACAGGAAGGAAAGAAGAAGACGAGCATTTATTGAGTTCCTACTCCACATCAGGCACTGTGCTCAAGGCTTTAGGAATATTTCATTATATCCTCACAACAATGTTGGGAAGTGGGTACCACCATCACCCCATTTTACAGTTGAGGAAGCTGAGGCTGCCTTGCCCATGGTCCCATCCATAGCTGCTAAAGGGGTCTAAGGCCACACCTGAACCTAGGCCACACAGACTCTTCTCTTAATGCTCTATCCACTGTGTCTCCTACTTGCCTCCATACTCTGATCTGTTCTCCAGCCGATGGCTGGCCTCCATGTTCACAGTCCTTTGTTACAATAAAAAGTGCTGTTATAAATATTTTGTACATAGATACACGTGTTCTTTCCTTCTTTTTGGGGGGAAGGGAGTAATGGCATTGCTAAGTGAAAGGATGTGAGCAGTTTGATGACTTTCTAGGTATAGTCTCAAGTTATTTTCTAAAATATGTGCTTAGTAGTGGTATTTCTGCCTATTAGGAGTTTTTAAACGGATGTTCCATAAGCTTCTCAAACGCAAAACGTCCCAAACTGGATTCACTCTCTTCTCTTCCAAATTTCCCTCTTTCTGTAAAGGGGGCCACTGTCCTTCTGTTCACCGTGTTTGCAAACTGTGTCATTCATGCTTGATTCCTGACTTTTCCTTGATCCACACACCCCAATCACTTGCCATATTTTGTCGATTCCTCCTCCATGTCTCTAGTATCCATCCTCTCCTCTCTATTCACAGAACCACTGCTGCACTCATGCCCTCGTTGCCTCTTGCAATAGCTTCTGAATTGTTCTCCCTGACTCATCTCTTTCCACTTCAATCCACTGCCCACAGAGCTGCCAGACGGATTCTTCTAAAGTTCGGTCACTGATGACACTAGTTATTAGGGGCTGGCATTAGGAATGCCGACCCAGAGCCAGGAAGACATTAGGTTAGTGAGATGTGGTACACACCCTCAAGTCCTACCAATTTTCATATAAGGTCACAGAGGGAATGGGGAGGAGAGGTAGGTTCTTGGACCTGATAGAACCCTCGCTCTGCAAGTCTAGCCCACAAGAGAGTGCTTGCCACATGGTACGGACTTAATAAATGTTTGCTGGTTCGTGTTCTTCTAAATGCTGAATGACAAGAGCTGACAGGTGTATGTTGGGAGACCGCAAAAATACTAATTGCTGGGATTTAGAAGCTATGATTATTTGGCATTGCCTTCATTTACAATTAACCATCAAAAGGAAAAAGAGTAATCTACATTTGTACACTTTTTGGCAAAGAAATTAGGTAAAGCCATATTTGACACCAAAAATTATATAATCAAGGTACCACTGATAATAATTAGTGGATTATCTTCTAATCAAATTCTTCTTGCAGGCATGAATATTCCATATCAACTTTCTGGGAACAGCATGTGCTGACCTCTGACATACATCACTCTCAATTCCTTTGCTTACAATCTAGTCATCAGTATGGAGGTCGTATACAGTGAAAACAATGGATTTTTGAAGAGCAGTGTGAGGAAGGATAACCAGAAATAGGAGATAAACTGTGATTTCCAGATGGGTAGGAAGACCAAAAGCTTTAATATTTCCCACACCATTGCTGAGCTTCCCAAATAAGATTCATAATTGGTTAAGAAGTAAAATAGTCGATAGTCCCCCCCTGCTTCATTTATATCCATGGCAAGTTTAAACACTGAGAGGAAGAATCCCCCATGGGTTGAGCGGGGTCTCCACAGCAAATTTATAGGAAGTCATAGATGAGAGGTAGGCATGCATTGTGGGATTGGGTTCAGCACTGTAGGAAGGAATATCCACATTCAGATCTAATGGAATTTTAATTGAAAAACTGAATTATAGAAAGAATAATAATAAAAGTATTCATATGATGTGATTTAGATGTTATCTCCCAAAATAATTTCTTTTTAAAAACCTACTGAACAATTTTAATATAAATAAATAAATAATAAATAAAATTATTCCAAGTTGATACTGGAAACCTCTTGTATCCAAGACTGAAAACCAGAAAATTTATTAACACTAACACTGCTCCTACATCTGACTGGATTACACAAGACACAGCACATTTAGGCTACCTTTTTCAACAGGTACATTTAAGAATTGGCCCAAGAAAGAACATATTTAGTTGGTTCAGTATTTCAGGTTAGAATATTTTAAAAGCAATCAAGCTGACTTGAATGACAGGAGAGCTGGCTCAGACCATAATATAAAGGTTCTTTCTAATCCCATTGTCCCTAAGAGTCAGAGCTAGTTCAGAGGAAATGGTAGTCTGAGGGAATCATAATCCAATGGGATTTGGGCAAGAATGCCCAAAGCTCATTTGGCATCAAGGATAAGGAAAAATGGCATAACTTGTTCCCAAAGAGTGAGAGAAATTCGAACTTAAAAAATTTTAGGGGTTCAGCTAACACCGTGCAAATTTTTTGGCAAAGATGAGAAAAACAGAAATGATTGATGGTAGAGAGAGATTGTGGGGAAATGGTCATTTTCCCACTGCTGGGCCTGACAGACTCCCTGAGAGTCAAAGATAGGAAACAAGGTCCAATGTACACCATCATTTGTATGGCAGCGCTTTTTGTAGCAGCACAGAATTGGAAATGAAAACAGGTGCACGATGATGAGCAAACAGTCCTTCTGTCCCTCTCCGTCTCCGCTCCACGGCGTACCATCTCTGCCTAACTCCAAGTTCTCTTTCTTTAAGGTGAAGCTCAAGCATCATCTTCCACGTGAAGCTTCTTTTCACCTCCCCTCCTAGGGGTGCCTTCCCTCCCAAACGGTGCTGAATCCAGTTACTTTGTGCATATTTGTTATCACTATGCTGATATTGTACATGTTTTTATTTGTACTTATCTCTCCCAGCAGAAAAGTTCCCTATCAGTTAAGATCATCTCATTCTTTGTACTTACTCCCTCAGCACCTGGGACAGTGCCCAGCACACAATAGGCTCTTTATTAGTACCTGTTGATTGAATAACTAAAAGAACTATTATGATATGAAGGTAAATGGACTATGACTGTGAAGTAAGAAATGTGAGGTGGTGGGGCACAGCGGGCACAGACGTGGTCTCAGAGTCAAGAAAGACTGCTTTAAGTCCCACCTTTGAGTCATAATAACAGTGCTCTTGGTAACTCTCTAGGACTAGTAGTTGCAAAAGAGCTGCCTATCTGTCCTGGTAAAGGGAATTACCTCAACAGTCCTACCGTTGTCAACAAAAAAATACAAATTATTAGGAATTCAGAGAAACATAACAAGATTAGTATAAACTGATCCAGAGTGAGATAAGTAGAACAAAAAAAAATACAAAATGCTATCAACAATGTAGAAAAATGATCATAAAAGAATATTAAATTCTGAGTAAATGATAAACTAATGAAGATCCTAGAAAACATAATGAACTTTTCTCCTTAAGGCATGGAGGCAAGGAACTACCAGGCCAGAATACTGTATACAATGTGAGATGCAGTTCCTCTATCACATGTTTTTCACTGAATTGTTCATCATGATGAGGGAGATTTCAATCAGGATGTAAGAAAGATGGTTTCCTTTGGGATATAAAGACAAAAAATGTTAATAAAGTTTTTTTAAAAAAAAAAAGGAACTGGGCGGCTAGGTGGTGCAGTGAATAGAGCACCGGCCCTGAAGTCAGGAGTACCTGAGTTCAAATGCGGCCTCAGACACTTAACACAAAAACTAGCCGTGGGACCTTGGGCAAGTCACTTAACCCCAACTGCCCTCCAAAGAGCAAAAAAAAAAAAAAAAAAGGAACTACATTGGCAAGATATTACATCCTACCCAAAAGGACACAAAGATCAAGTTTCTATGCCTTCTTCTAAGGCTGCCCAGCAGTGATTATGATACTTCAAAGTTAATCATTTGAAGATGACATTGCAGTGCACATTACTGGCACTGGTGTCTACTAATTCTTCTAAGTTAAGAAATGCTCAGTCTGATAGTAACAACAACAATAATAACTTTTATACAGAGCTTTAAAGTTCACAAAGCACCCAGCACGGGTCATTTTACTTGATCTTAACAATGATACTATGTAAGTATGATTATTCTCACCATTTCACAGATGAGGAAATTCATGCTGAGTTAAATTTTTTATTTAAATTTTAATTTATTTTCTTGGTTACATCATTCATTTCCACAAGGTTTTGAGTTACAAATTTTCTCCCCTTTTTGTCCCTACCCCCCAGCCCAGAACATTGATCCCACTGTAAGACCCCTCCCACAATCTGTTCCCTTTTATGCCCTCCTCCAACACCTCTCTAGCTTTCTAGCAGGGTAGGGAGCTCCTCCCTGC
>CM053596.1:248380000-248427406 GCA_028646575.1 Pseudocheirus occidentalis | reverse complement strand
GCCTGTAGTGCTTTCTGTCTTGTGGAGAGTTTTGGAGCTTGAAAATCTGTTTAGCGTCCCATTTTATGAGTTTTTTAGCGTGTTTGTGTGGGAGCTGTGGTGCTTTGCTGCTTCTATGCCACCATCTTGGCTCCGCCCCCCCATGCTGAGTTAAATTAAATGACTTCCCAAAGGGTCATAAAGTTAGCAAGGATCTGAGGCAGGACCTGAACCCAGGTGCTCCTGACCCCAAATCCAGCAAATCAAGTGAGTAGTAGTGAGGGTACATCAAGGTCCTTGCTGACGCTCTCCCCTGACTTATTCACCATCACCTTGCTCTTTCTTTAAGGCTGCAAACAGATGTTCATCACAACAGACTACTGCAGACAATCATTGCTCATGCACTTCTTTGCATGGCATAATTTCCAACTTTAAATCACTTTATCAGAATTCTACAGCATATGAAAGAAGCTGGTTTGTGTTTAGAAATGCAAAAATAAAAAATCAAGAAATGCAGTAACATATGAAAGCATAGAGAATCCTTGTCTCAATGTGGGAAAATCTAGTTTTAATCTGGGAAAAATTTCAGCTTTCAGAAGTTTATGAAAATAACAAAATAAAAAACAAAGCGTCAGATGAAGCTGAAATTGAAAAGATAGTTAGAGCTAAGAAAATGAAACGAAGAGAACAAAGTCTTGTAAGTTACATATTCTTTCCAGTGAATTTGGCTTTCTTTCCATTTTCTTTTTCTGCAAGTAAACACTACTCTTTTTAAAGAACACCATGTCTTACGACATATGAAGAACACTAAGTCTACAAAATAAAGTGACTCTCTTACTGTATTGCAAAGATTTTTTCATCTCAAGTTTTCTGCTTCTCATAAACTGGAAAAAAACTAAGAGATTTTAAGATTCTTTGAAGTTTACCAGTCTGGAGCTCCATTTATTAGGTACATTTTGAACATTTAAAAGTAAATTTAATTAATAAAAATCAAACTGCTATCTAAATAAACTCTCTTAAATTATACATGGCAAAACCAGTCATTTTATGAGCAAGTTACCAAAGCATGTTTGTGTGCCGAAATCAAAAGTGATTTTAACTGATCTAGAAAGGGCAGATGAAAAAATCTAATATTAACTAATTCTAACTTTCCCTAAAATTTCCATCTTTTTCTGGGTAAATTATTTTCCCTCACGGGCTCTAAATTTCTGAATACTGGATCTTTTCTATTCATCCCTCCCAGCTGCTTTTCAAAGGGCTAGTGCTTTGCAACCATATCATAGGTAATAAAAATGAATAGCGTTGGAAGAAGAAAAAAATAAGCTCCATTAAGTAAACAATTTTTCAGCTAGACATTCATCTGCCTTACATCCTTAAAGATATTTCAAGGGATCATGCACTCTCCCTACAATTCCAGTCTGAAAATAAATGTTCTTTCTATACAGACGTGCAATGTGAAAGAAACAATAAATTTATTCTGGAGGACTTAGTCAAATTTCTCAAAATGATCAGAAATCACTGGACTTGTTTTCATTTATTTTGGGGAGTTCAAAATTGGAATCCTAAAGGTAAAACAAAAGTTCTCTGTTCCTGTTTACAGGACATACAAAAGAAGGCTCTACAACACAGATATATTTTTTCATACAATTATTTCTAATACTTTAAATAAATACGAAATATGTTCTTTTCTAGATTTAATTATTAGATAAAACTATATTGTGACTGACTTAGAGAGAAGTGGCTGTGTTACTCTGCAATTAAGAAAGGAAGAAAATGACTTTGCTATGTAAGTTTAAAGGAAGGTAACAGGGCTATAAAAGATTTCTGCATTGGAATACTCATTAAAAATTTCATGGTGTTACAGCTTTAAAACCTCCCACTCAATTATGATTATCATTACTGTTGTTGCAATATATTAAACCAATGAATATAAAAACTCTGCTCACCCATGTGCCTGGATGCTCACCTACTGAAGAAGCGAGCAGATAAGGCCTGAAAGGGCAGTGGTACAAATAGAGCCACAAAACTTTCTCATGGAAATGAAGCCCATATTTCAGCTACCCGCCAAATATGCTTTCAGACACCTAGGCCCATTCTCTGCACTCCTGATTCTAAACTGGTGATCGAGGAACTCCTGCTTCTGACCCCAACTGTGCTGCTAACTCAATGCTCAGTTTCAATTCCTGATTTTCGTTTTTGCTTTTCCATCCTAGCATGGCTTTGGACAGCATTCCTGAAGCCAGTTTGTCAAGTCTCACACCCTAAGCTCTGCCTCTTATGGCAGATATTCCCCCAGCAACAGCTCATAATACAGAGGAGGGAAAAGCAGACAATTCTGGCAATCAGTTGCCCATGAGAGGGGAACAAAGCCAGGGCCAGCAGAGAAGACATATTATGTTCTTTAAAATTGGGCCAACTCTTTTCTTGCACATTTGGGCTTTTATCAGACTTGCCAACTCCCTGATTTACCAGAAGACTTACAGATTTTCCCCAGATGCTCTCAACTCCAGAAAAAGGTCACACTTCTTCCAATAACTGATCAAGTAGCACCAGGCAGGGGGAGATACTACCTCCAGCCCACTACAGACTGACCAGAAGCCCAGTCACTCCCTCAATAGATTACCAACATTGCAGGAACAGATAATACAACAGTACACAAAATACAAAGCACCTAATGCTTTCTTAACAGCTGGAATCTCTGTTATCTCTTTCAGAAAAGACAGGGACAGCCCATAAAATGGCCCTTCTTCCACACAGTAAGGGCCAAGCTATTTTGCTGATTCAATTCAGGGAAGTTGGAGGCTTGCTCACAGGTAATACCCAGGTCCAGATTTCTCAGGGTTTCTCCCACTAAGACTGAAGTAGTCGGGGGGAGGGGGGGGTAGGAGAAGGAGTGAGAAAAACTCGTGGAGGAGAGAAAAAAGAAACTTGTCATTTTTTTTTTCTTATTTACTCAGGCTATCCATTGGTCCTGTCCCTATTATACAATGGTTGGTTAAAAGTACGGTCATTAAAATAAAAGAACAAGAACCTACTTCGTTCAGTGACAGGCCCATCCACCTTATTTCATCTACACACAGCATCTCATTCCAAGGTTCATGGAAACCGAGTCACATCCATAATAGACAAGACTGGCCTGTGCGTGTCACTTCATCATAATGATAACATATCCCAACAATGGAAACAGTCAACAAGGGACCTAGAGCTGGAAGGCACCTGAGAATGCATCTAGTTCAGTCCTCTCGTTTTACAGATAAGGGAACTAGGGACATAAAATGACCTGCCCAAGGTCACGCAGGAATTACTATGAACAAGGTGGGATTTTTTAAAGCAGACCCTTTTGATCCAAATGGTGCTATTTCTACTACGTCATGCTCATAGTCAGATATAAATTTTATTTTCTCGCTACTTTACAAGGGGAATTTCTATGAAGTGACTGTGGGAAGCAAGCAAAGGTAACCAATGAGTGACTATACATGCACTCATCCGACCACTGCTCCTTCTTAAATTCTGGGTCTGTACCAAATCGATGACAGTTTTCTGTTTATTTACCAGTATGTCATGTTACTATCCTCTTAGACAAGCCCGAATCACGAGGCCACTTCTTAATAATCAATTACTCTGGCAAAGACAAGGCTCGGGAAATAAGGCCAAAAAACCCTGTTCTGTTGTCACTTATCCTACTTGGCCACTGGAGGCCACAGTAGATCTACTTGGAGTCACAACTCTAGTTCTGGCATTGTACTAACTAGTATAAAGAACCAAATCATGCCCTCCTGCATTCCGACTCATAAACGAAAGCCATGCCTGTGAAGAGTCTAACTACAGATGTGAAATGATGGTTTTTAATCATCTTTACCTATAAACTAACTTAATCATCTACCTTCTGCAGAATAATTCAGTATTGTTCTTCAAAAATTCTACGACTGATCTTCACAAAGTATTGCATTCGGACTTCTGTGCACATGAACTTGGTATTTATTAAAATGAAGGCATGACGGATGATTTCAGATCTATACAATCTTGAAGTCCAACAAAGTCAACCGCAGGAACGGCAAGTGTAACAACACCCTCCCAATTCCTGTGGCTCAAATCTGTTGTATCTACTAATACTAAAACCATTTTTTTTTAAAGAAATAACTTCACAATTGGAAAGGAGACAAAAATGAATATACTAAATTCTCCTTTATCTAGGATGGTCCATCTGGGAATGTACCTTTTAGTTAACTATTCTAATTAAGTAAGGGGAGTCTTCTAAAACATGAGTTAACAATTTTCAAAAAATTAGCATACAATAAAATGCATGTGACCCTGAAACTATGTTGAAGAACATCTTTATTTTAAAGACAATTTGAGATCTAATAAGGAAGTGCCTCAAGGTGAAAAGTTTGAACATAAGATCATAAAGTAATAGATGTAGAATTGTGGGGAAACTTGGAACTCATAAAGCCCAACCCCCTCACTTCAGAAATGAAGAACCAAGGCACAGAAGGATTAAGGGACTTGCCCAGGAACACACAGTCAGGAAGTTTCTGAGACAGGATGTGAACTTGACTCCAAGTCTAGGATTTTACTACTTCATTATAGGAAGAAATATCAAAGACTGTGCTGAATCTGTGTTGACTCTGTATATTCTGGAAGCCAATTTAAAAAAAACAACAATATTGTTTTGATTTTGTACTGATTATACTGATACCTTCTGTTTATTCCTGAAGAAATTCCTCTCTTCCCTTCATCATTATTTTTTCTCCCCCCTTAAATTCTTTTCTGGTTACTCTGCCTTTTGTTACAGTGTCAGCCTCTGCAAGAAGATCTCCTTGAAGATAGTACAGGGGTTTTTGTGTGTCTTTTTGGTTTCTCTATCCCCGTTAGGCATTGGAACCTCGCGGACAGGGAGCTAACTTCACACCCTGGATAAATCCCTTATCTCAGTGTTTTAAGCCTCACAAATACTGTCAGTCTGCAGTAGCAGAGAGAGTCCCCTTGTCCAAGTAATAACATCTCAAACCTAGCTTCTGTCCCCTACCCTTTGTTTTCTTACACAGGGGCATCATAGGGGGCCTGTAACTTCACTAATATAAGGAACTATTGGGTGAGGAAAGTTGCCAAGGCAAGCCAAAACTTTCTCTACAGAGTAATCTTAGACAGTTACCTAGAAGGAGCACTGAGAAGCAGCATGGCATGGTGGATGGAGATGAGGTGTGGAAGCCAGGAAGACCTGGGTTCAAAGTATGCATGCAATAGGTGCTTAATCAATATACTTCCTTAATTGCTTTGCCCATAGAAGGCATGAAATAAGTACCTGCTGATTTGCTCACCCATCGAAACGTCCAAGACTGTTCTAAAGCTTTAACATGGAAAAGTTTAGACAAGTTTTTAAATTCATGGGTAAATATTTCTCAAACCATCCTACAACCCTATTAAGGTGCTAGGAAGAGAACTTGAGGATAGCTTCTCCATTCCTATAAACACAATGTGAAACACATCCTTCTGTTTCCCTCAGTGCCTGTGAGAAGAAAACAGTCAAGGAAATGAAGCGGAGTTAGAATCAAAACAAAACAGCAGCAAACTCTCCTCTCCTCACTCGATCTCTCTTTAATCACTTCCCTTTATGGCTGATTCCTTACAGGTCTAACTTTAAACCTCCTATCCCTTCAAGCTACAGAGCTACAGAGCGGCACAGCAAAGATAAATACTCAAAGGTGTGGACGAAATTTTTACTTAAATTTAAAACATTTCTTACCTTCATCAACAGAATCTGAAGCGCTGCTTTTATCCAGAGAAAGGTATTCATTCTTGTTCAGGTCCAGGGCCTTGGGTGGAGACTTATTTAGTCTCCTTTCTGAAATCAGTAAAGGGCCCTTCTTGTCTGGTTTGGGACTCTGGGAATCTTCCCTCTGTAATCCCTAAAAGGAGAAGTGAACAACTAAATGTGAAAAACAAAAACACATAAGAAATCACTTCTTTTCCACATTAAAGTCTCTTAGCAGAGTTTCAAGCACAGTCATTTATTGGGGAGGGGGAGATTGCACAGCCTACATGAAGCATGATGATCACTTTCTGATATTACCAAGTCTCACTGGACAAAAAAAGAAGTGGACTAACAAGTAAAATACATGCTTGTCTGCAGTCCTCTGAGACGACAAACTGGATCAAACATAGGCTTATCTCAAGGATCCGTCTATCTCTTTTAAAGTGTTATTCATGAAAAATTTGCACAACCACTGACCCTGAATTCTCTGAGCAAAGGGTGCTGAATGTGCAGTTGAAAAAACTGAGCAATTCCAACCTCTTCCCCACGTGTTACCTTGGGTAAGTCATCGAACCTTTATGAACCTCACTTTTGTCATCTATAAAATGAGGGTACTGAGAGATAACCTTTAAGACCCCTTCGAACTGCCAATTTACACTCCTAAACCGTTCATATTAGAATAAAATGGTTCCTGATGCACACTGACAACTAGTGTGCAGAAGAGCCTGTGACTTTTTTGGTGGAGATGAGACAGAGCGCTCGACAAATGCAGACCTGCAGCTGACAGTCCAAGAGAGGGGGCACGGGTGTGAGAGGCTTAGGACCTTGTTGCCCAAGGTTCCAGGGTCAGCAGGTATCAGAAGTCTTCCTAATTTCAAGGCCAGCTCTCTATCAACTCTGTCATGCTACCATTCAGAGACAGAAATGGGGAAGACAGACTGACTAATGAGTTTCAATACATTTGAATACTTGTTCAAAGAATCTAAGCTCTTAATAAGTACTGTACCAAGTAGTAGTCTTAGAGTCTGAAAAGAAAGATTTGTTGGTATATTTCTGTTATTTGCAATATATTAGTAATTTTCTGGTTGTCTAGTAAGTAATAATTACTGCTAACAATTTGCTGGGGATGTTTCGGAAGCACTTCTTGTTCTAGTATCAATCAATAAATACTGATTAAGCCCCATGCACTGTGCTAAATGCTTGTATGGGTTGGGCCAGATAAACTCTGAGTTCCTTTCTAGTTTGCAGATTCTGTGACCGGTAATTCTGTCAGAACAGGACTCTTGGTGTGGGAATGCTCTCCAACAACACAGACTTCAACACTGATAGTTTTATATTACTACTAATAATTAGAATGTATACAGTGCTTTAAGCTTACAAAACAATTTTTATTTCATTTCATCTGGAAGACACTCTAGGCTAGAGTCATCCAGTCAGAAGAGGTAACTGAGGTTCGTAAAGTTTAAGTGAATTGCCCAAGGGCACACAGACAGAAAATGGCCAAGCAGAATTCTAATCCATTTGTGCTACTGTACCTACAGCTTAGTGGAAGAGTCCTGGGGAGTTGCCTGAGACACATGGCAGTTAAGTGACTTGCTCAGGAGGTCACACAGGTAAAAAGGGTCAGAGGCAGGATCTGAAAACAGGTCTTCTCAATTCTCACCCAGAACTCCATCCACTACACCACAGAAATGAAGACTAATAACAATAAAACATAACAAAAGGGCCATTTTCTTAAGAACTTATGATTTTTATAAAAATTGGCTCATGAATCTTCACAAATGATCTCCATAAATAATGCTCACATTACAAACAACATTAAGAAATTTTAAAACTTAGTAGAGTTACTTAGCCTGCCAATAACAGAATTAGGAACAATGATTACTCTTTCTAGTTTTTTCTATCTATTCATCCAATTAATCACATGTAGAATCATAAATGTTAATTAAGAGCAATTAATTCTCTACATTCTCTATCTAAACCAGCTCCTTCTTTTAAGAAGAAAACAGCATCCCCAAAGGTTAAGTGACCTGTTTAGGTCACAAGGCTGCAGAAAGAGGGAGGGCCCTTCACCTAGGCAAGTGTGCCAGGTGGGAGGGTAGCTCCAGCACTAAGAGAACATCTACAACAAGCTTGGAAAGGTACGAGTGGGGCTTTCCCCCTCCTCCAGGTGCTGAGGCCTTCCTGGGAAGCTCCATTCAAAGTTACATTTGTGCCCACCATGCTCACTCTTCACCTGTCTCTGCAGACGACTCTGGCTCCTTGCTCGCATGGTGGGTCCACCCCCCACCACCCTCTTTTCAGATTTCTTTTATGTACTGTCTTCCTTACAGACTGTTAGAATGTAAGCTCCTCGAGGTAGGGGCTGTCATTCTTTCCGCTCTCATTTAACCCAGTGCTTGGCTCACAGTAAGCATTTAATTCATATTTAATCTCTCTATCTTACCAAATGAACAAATTAATAAATGCAACTTAAATTTGCATTTATTGTCGATGGGGATGACATACACCAGTAACTGTAAGAAATGATAACAAATGACAAGCATACTAGAGGTTCTGAGAATAAATGAACCAATTCCTACCCTCAGGGGGCATATATTCGATCAGGGAGACAACATGTACATATATAGTAAGTATACACAAAACAATAGACAAACCTGTATGTTTTACATTTCTGTGCATATTTATTACATTGGCACAGATCTACAGAGCAGCTCTGGGAGGAGGTGCCCTCGCAGTTGCGGGGAATCAGCAAAGGTTTCATGGGGAAGGTGCTGCTCAAGCTGAGTCTCACAGCAGAGGGCTGTGAGAGGCGAAGAGGAGGAAGAAGAACACCCCAGGGCAAAGAAAGGCTCCATACTAACCATTCTGGGTGTACTCCCATTGAGTAACTCTGTCTCTGGAACCCTACTAATAGGGTCACGAGAAAAACTGATGGATCTTGATAATTTTTCATCTCTTTCTCCAGATTCATCCAAGCTGCTTCTTCCCGGACTTCTGTAAGAAAGAAAATACATCTTCCACTTAGGAAGATTAACAGTGTAAAGGATGGAGAAGAGAGGAAACAAAAGGGAGAGACAGAGAAAAAATGGGGTGCTATCCTTTAATTCAGGAGGACCTGGATTCCAGTTTCACCTCTGACCTACCTCTGTGACCTTGGCAAATGACTTAGAATCTCTAGACTCAATTTTCCTCATCTGCAAAACAAGGAAGTTGGATTAAATGGCTCAGAGGCTCCTTCCAGACCCATGTCTATGAGTTTATGAATAGTTAGCCTCATAAAGTAGGACTCATATGAGACACCACCAACCTGGAACTTGGGGATTTCCAGTATAGAAGGTTTAAGTCCTCCATGACAAGGCCATTGATCCAGGTGGTGAGGAGGGGAAGAACAAAGTACAACAGAGCTGAAGGAGCTGCCTTGATAGAATGGACCACACAGGAGGCATTTCATCAATCCCAACAGCTGATTTTCAGAAAGTATAACTTGTATGGAAATACTTTTCCATTGAAATAAATGTCAAAAATAGAGCGTTCTTCTTAATAATCTTCCCCCTTAGCCTCCATGATACCATTCTCTTCCAATTCTCTTTTTATCTGTAATTCTGCTCCTACCCATTCTCCTTCCCTGGTCTACTGTCTCTCGGCTATCCTCCAGGGCAGGTATTCCTCAAAGCTCTGATGTTCTCAGTCTTCTCATCCTCTTTTTTCATTCCCTCCATCCATCCTGACTTTCTTCCTCTTCCAATATCACTCTGCCAGCATCAATTACTACTTCTATATAGATGACCTTCAATGCTATGTAGCTAGGCCCAATTTTTCCCATAAGCTACAATCCCACATTTCATAAAATCATTGGTTTAAAGCTAGAAAAGACCTTAGAAGTCATCTACCCCTTCTTATTTTAGTGGTGAGGAGACTTTGACTGAGATCAGTACCCAAGATCCTACAAATAATGGGCATTAATGAACAAGCATTTATGAAACACCCACTGTGTTCCTGGCACTGCACTAAGCAGTAAGACAACCAAATGCAAAAGTCAGATCATCCCAGTCCTCAAGGAGTTCATAATCCACTAGATGGATAGAACACCTTCTCAGAGAGTTCACAGGTTGGTTGGTTGGCTGGTGTCCTTCCGGCTTCAAGACCAAAATGACATCCCTATGCTGAGGTCAAGGTACAGTGGATCTGCCTGTGGCTGATCAGAGTGATAAGAGCTCAGAAGGGTTTATCAAAGGTGGGGCACAAAGAGCGCACATGAACATCTGGAGTGGAGATGTCTCTAAATTAGCACATCATGCTTCTTTTGAGCTCACAGAGCAAAGCAGCTTCTTTGATACGGGCCACCACGCTGAATGATCCTGGGCCAGTGTCTCCCATGTCTCATAATCAATTCCAAAGCTCTTCAGAGAGAGATTCTGAAGAACTCTCTGAAGTCCAAAGGTAAGTTAACACAGAATACATATGAAATACAAAGTACGACAGGAGGTGGGAGAGGAAAGCTGACAAACGGGGAAGCTGGGAAAGGTCTCAAAGTAAGTGGCACTTGAATCTACCTTCTCATGTTTGTCTTAACACTCATAGGCTAGGTTTCAGCCTCACTGAGACTTCAAGTAAATGAGGTTTTAAGGGGTAGAGAAGAAAGAGGGAGAACATGCCCAGAATTAGAAACTAATTGTGCTAATGTTCACAGCGCTGAGCTGGAGTACTTGCTACAGGCAGCAGCAGGCGGGCCAGGTTGGCTGGAGCATAGTGTTTGATGGGATGTAATAACAACAGCCTGGAAAAGAAGCCCAGAACCAAGGGGTAGGAGGCGTTAAGAGCCAAACCGAGCAGTTTGTACTTGATCAAAAAGGCAACAAAAAGCCCAACTTGAAGCTTCTGGAGCAGAACACAGAGTTAGATAAAGTAGCAGAAAACCAGGACTGAACCCTGGTCATCTGCCTCCAAACACAAAGCTCCTCTACTGTAGCCTTTCCTGGACATTTCCACCTCAGGGTCTTGTCTGCTCAACACATGTCATCTTGCCCAAAAAAGCTGCCTCTCTTTGTGAGTTCCTGGTTTTTGGCAGAGGGTGCTTTCATCTTCCCAATGACCTAAGCTCATCATCCCAAAGTTAATCCGTGACTCCTCCTCTTCCCCCATTTCCCACCACCCTTCACACCCACCTGGCTGCCAGATATAAATTCTGCTCCATAAATTCCCTCTCCCATCTGTCTGCTCCCTCCGTTTACACCACCACTGCTTCAGTTCAGGTACTTCTCTCTCTCCACAAATATTAACAGCTGCACACCTCCCTGGTACCCCTGTCTGCAGACCCCTACAGCACTTTGAAAGGTTATCTTCCAAATGCACAAGTCACACACGCACCTCAGCTCCAGAGGCTCCCTACTGCTTGTGAGAATCTGTACAATCACACAAAATCCTCAGGTAGGTATTTAAGGCCTCCTCCAGGCTGCTCCCAATGGACATTCTTGGCCTGGTTTTTACATGACTACCCTAGGCTTCCACCCAGCACTTATGAGCTGTTCCCTCCTAGAACACCGCCCTCTCCTGCCTCCTCATACCCACCAAGGGCATCCTGCAAACCTGCAGCCTATTCCCCACTCTCCTCTGGCTGCTGAACTCCTTCTCTTCTTTTAAAGCCTGGGCTCAGGTGTTATCCCCTTCATGAGGCCTGCCCTTCTTTCCCCAGCAGAAAGTGATCTCCTCCCCTTAAATTTTCTTTTGGCATCAGGACCAGATCTTTCCCTTGTCCTCATCAAATTCTAAGCTGTATCTTTTATGTACATTTATTATCCCCCCAATGAAATGTGATTTTCTTGAGGAAAGTTGCTAAGTTGTTCATGTTTATTTGCTTAGTATTCAACTAGCACCTTCCCTTGCACAAAGCAAGCACCTGATGTTTGGCATAGGATACATAATTCTTCTGAGAGATTTCTCTAAACCTTAGAGAAATGATATAATATTACCTGAACAAATAAATTAATATCATACTTTAAAATCTGCTTTTAAATCCACATTTGGCATATTATATGGTAGAAAGTGGAACTGTACATCGAGTGGCAACAAAGGAGTGTTTTAAGTTCCTATTTACAACCTCGGCCGGGCCAAAATGGCTGCCGTCAGTGGCCCTTAAGAGAGGAGTCTTTCCTGTAGTCCCAGGACAAAGTCATTGAGCTCATGTTCCCTTTCTTCATCACCCCCATCCTCAAGAATCAAATCTGGGTGAGGGCTTTGAATGCTCATAATCCTAGGACCACTGGGGCTTGAATATAACGGCCTCCCTCCATAGGGAAAAGATAAGAAAGACAGGAGAATGCAGAGAGGTCAGAGGCGCAGCTCAGAGCTCAGCAGAGTATGGAGTAAGTACCTCTATCTGTTCTGAGCCCACCCTAGTCAAACAATTCGGGTTCTAAGTGACCCTAGAGCTCTTGCTCTGCTCAAAGCTGTGCTAACTTTTGCTGCCAAACTCAATTAGAATAAAGAAATATTGGGGGGGCTAGGTGGTGCAGTGAATAGAGCACCAGCCCTGAAGTCAGGAAGACCCAAGTTCAAATTCAGCCTCAGATGCTTGACACAAAAACTAGCTGTGTGACCTTGGGCGAGTCACTTAACCCCAACAATTGCTCTCCAAAAAGCAAAAAAAAGGAAGATAAAAAAAGAAAGACTATGACTTTAAAAAAAAAATTAGACCTGTGATTTCCTCAGTGTAAAGAACTTATTGTGCAAGCTTCACTGACACAAACTATACTTAGTAGAGAAGGATATGAAACTGATTTTACATGTATGTGTATATAAATCATAAAATAAGAAAGGAATTATTAGAAAATATTAGTAGAATTTCTGATATTTTTATAGGGAACTTTCTAAATTCCTTACATACCAGATACTTTAGCCAATTACTTTAAAGTTCAGGAAAGACAGGATCTGGCACATCCTAGCACTCAGAAATGAATCGTGTTTAGAGCACATTTCCCTATTTCAGAGGCCAGTCATGTTTTCTATGAGACGCTTTCCCCATGACATGTAGGAGAAGGAGCAATCACTGCGTCACTATGGCCACAAGACAACAGCAAGGCCCCTCTAGGAAAAGGATGATCACATAAGCACTGGAGGTCAGGGTTTCACGATAAACTAACTCTGGCCCTAAAGATATCCATTTGTTCATTTTCAAAGAATACTAATTTTTGCCAAGGAGCTAGAGTTTGTTTTTAAATTTTGGGCTACAGATACATACAACAATCATAATAGTGATGTGTACTAAAAGCTTAAGATTTGCTCTGATATGGGGAAATGACTTTGACTTATTAAAAAAAGAAGTCTGTCTGAACATTTAAAAGAAATTTATCTTTATTACTTAAAAGTAATAAAACTACTGATAAGGTTGGTGGGAAAGGTACCAGGCTCATTGTATCATAATATTCCAAGCACAAAACTTTGTACCTTGAAAAATGTATTGTTGTTGAAGAAAACAAACTGAAAGAAAAATGTGTGGAGCAGCTGCTGCTGGCAGGTAAATATTCCTGAAGCAGTCTCCTGCGTGTCTCAAACCCGCTTTCTGAGCTTCGCGATTTAGGAAGCGAGGCATCAGGAAGGCCCCACTGCGTCAGACTCACGGCCCACACAGCTCGCTCTCCTATGAATCAGGCGACAATACGCGGAAGCAGAAGTGTATAACCACAAAGGATGACGCCAACCTCCAGCAGCTCATATGGAAGGGATATTCCTGTAGACAGCACTAGGGACCCTTAACAGACGTCTATGCTCCGAAAGTCGATCAAGCTCCTTCTGAAACGTGACTTTTAAATGTCCCTTCATTTAAAAAGAGCTGTTAGGCCCCTACTATGTATGCAGGATTATGCTGGGTGCTGAGAAGGGCACAAACGTGAACAAGGCAAAGTGCCTGCCGATAAGGACCAAATGTGATAGCACAGAGAATAAGACACACAGTGGGAAGGAGAATGTGGAAGCAACACAAGAGAAAGCCCTAACAAGCCCGGGGAGAATTCAGACGGGGAGAAACGAGTTCAAGGTGATGCACAGGGGAGATGAGGGAGCGAGCTCCACAGGAGATGACGTCTGAGCTGGGCTGCCCTTGTTGTTGCTCAGCCGTGTCCCCATTTGGGGTTTTCTTGGCAAAGATACTGGAGAGGTTTGCCATTTCCTTCTCCAGCTCATTTTACAGAAGAGGAAGCTGAGACAAAGAGAGGTAAGTGACTTGCCCAGGTTCACACAGAAAGGAAGTGTCTGAGGCTGGATCTGAACTCGGGTCTTCCCGACTCCAAGCCCAGCAGGTCTGTCCACTGCAGCACCTAGCTGCCTCCAATATGTGGCAAGATATTCCTCTGCCAGGCAACAAGCTCTATACTTACTATATTTCTTGTGTTGGTCAAGCTCCTAAGGGTCACTTTTTGCTGTAACATTCAGCAAGTGAATGAATAAGTCTACGTTCAGCTAAATCATATTCTCTATGATTTTATAAAATTTTAGCTCATTCTTCCCTTAGCTCTGAAGTATCTGTAAGAAATCGGTGCCGCTTCCCACTGGTGACTGGGGGGCAGCCTTTTTCACTAGGCTGGTGGATGAAGTCCCCTTCGTTCCCCACTTTCTCAATGTGTCTCTCTTGATTCACAGTATCCACCCCTGCATGCATACAACGTGGCTTTTGCTTTCTGCTGTCAGCATTGTTCTTGATCACCCCAGGGTTTTGCTCGCCTTTCAGCTAGGCTCGGCCAAAATTTCTGAGGAATGCTTCATTGTGAATTCTAGATTCTCTCACTGGACTGAGAGTAACAGAACTGAGCTCATCATTCTGTCACTACAGTTTGAATTATTTTTTCTTAACTCTATTACTTTATACCGGTCCACACTGAAGCTCATCTGTCATTTTTACGCCCCCTTTCTGAGTTTTTTGAGCTCTTCCTTCCATTTCTCTATATTTTATTTTTTTACTATTTGTGAATCTGTCATTCACAAAATTAGAAGATTTTACTATGTATTTTCTCTTCTACGATCATTAACTATTTACTAAAACTAGGTCCTGAATTGATGACTGAGAAACAAAGGTATTTCTCCATTTTTTTACATGTTTTAGTTTGCATAAAAGTAAATATATTCCCACCCATTTCTCCATCTCCAATTCTTGTGCAAGGGTAGACACTAAATTGCCACACATTCTGAAATGGCAGAATTCAAATTAATCAGGGTTAACTATAATACGTGAAGTCCTCTAGACATTTTAAAATGTTGGTAAATACCTCAGCTGCTCATTATCCTCAAGTGACAATGACAAGTTTTCCATCTCTTCAGCATTCAGACCAAGCTCAGTGCCATAGCTCTGCTGAACCAACTGCCAGAATTCCTGTTTGGTCAAACTCTGAAATGACAGAAAAATCACACCGTACACTGAAACTTAAAAGAAGACATTGCGTTATTACTACTTCTTGTAACAATATGAACTTGCATTATTATTTGCTTCTTAAACTTAGTGACTGACACATTTTGTTTTGGCACAACAGACGGTACCAACAAACACCCAAATAAACCTATTTACAAAGCACATTCCACTAAAAAAAGTTTCTGTCATTAACAGGAAAAGTTCCTTTAACTTGATAATACAAACCATCAGTTTCTACCCTTTGACATCTTCTCCTTCACTATGGAAGAATCAATAAGTCCCTGAGATGTCTGGATGGGCTAGTAGCCTGAGGTTATCAAACATGGAAAGTTAAGATAACTGCTACATTACTTGACAAAACACACCCACTACGCCTCCATTTCTGTGGCACTTTATAGCCACAAAGGGCTCCGACATTCATTATCTTCTCTGAGAAGACAGTCTTCACAAAGCCTTACTGCGCAGGCAGGTGGTCTAAATGCCAGAAGCGTTGACCAACTTTCAGACGTCACTTCAGACGCTAGATTTTGGTGAGCAGTCTTGTTTATAACAATTAAGAGAAGTTTAGGTCAGAGACAGGTAACCCAAGGCACCCAACATCATTGTTGGCGAGGTGTGGTCGCTCACTCATTCATTCGGCAGTATGGGGGATATACAATAAAGCATTAGCACTCCTAGGGTAGCAGACACAGAGTCCGAGGGAACCTTCAAGACCACCTCATTCTCATTTTACAGATGAGGAAATTTAGGCTCGGAGAAGGGCCAGGATTTGCCCAGTGTCACAAGTAAAATAAATGGAAGAGGAGGGATTCTAACATCGAGCCTCCCGTTTTTAAACTGGTGTTTTCCACTGCACTGTACAACTTCCTAACTTCAAAGAGTTTATCATCTCATGAGGGACAAAAGACTTAAACGTGCAAGAAATCAAATACCATAAAGTAGTCTTAGATTATGGACCAAACGGGGCAGACGGATTAAGTGAAAAACATCTCCGTGAGTCAGCCAGTGGCTCAAGCAAGTCTGTGGAAGAGACGGTACTGTAGCAGAGTACTAAAAGAGGGGAAAATGAGGGAAAGCTTTCCAAGAAGGGAAGGGGAAGAAAAGAAACAAGAATGAACAGTGCTAGCAAAGACAGTCAGACAGGAACGAAATGGGAATACAGAAGAAACCAGCCTACCTGGGCAAGGGGAAGCCTTGCTGCAGAATAAATAGTAGGAGATAAAATTGAAGCAGATTGTAAAGGGCCTTAAACCCCTTGAATACCATTCCCTAGAATGCGCTTCTCTCTTCCTCCACTATTTTCCCTCTCTTCTTTCTTTTTATTATCACTTTCTGCCTTCACCCAACTTAGGCCCATCGGCAGCGTCCAGGCATACTCAGACGCTTGGCACAAAGCATTTGACCCCAGCCCGGTCTAGGGCAAGTATTTTGCTGATTATCCTACAAAAGATGAAACCTTCATTTTTTTCAAGTTAAGCCAACCTTCTATCCTATACCTAAAATCAAGCACATGTGAATGCAAATCTTCTAAGCCATTAGAATTATTTGTGGAACTTTCCTTACAATACTTACATTATATAAGGTTATGGTTCTTATTTATATAGTAAGTTGATTCTCCCCAGATATTTTTCTTGAAGTATTATTACAGCTACAACAGTTAAAAGGTCTGCTGATGTAATATAGAAATTAGCTTTATCTCCATATAGTTCAAGAAGGCTAACTTCTGACGGTACTTTGTGAGATATGGAGCTTCAAAATGAAACAAAGACAGGCTTAAGCAAGTGGACAAAACAATAAATAAAACTTAGAAATACTCATTAAAATAGTGAACTGAAATTTGTACTAGAATTAAAATACTCACACTAAAAGTATTATTTTATAGAAACAATATGGAGACAAATATATGGGCATGTATATATCTTATATGCTACCAGAAAATGAATGAATGTGTGGCTATGGGTTTTTGTATAAATATCTTGTCTTCTTTTTAAGTCAATAAAATGTGTGTAAGCCATGTTCATTTCTAGCTAATGGAAAGAGCACTGAATTTGGGGGCAAAGAAGTACAGGGTTTAGAGCAGGAGTTCTTAATGTGGGGTTCCTGTCTCTTATTTTATGCTTTTAAAAACAAAATTATGAAAAGAGTTCCATCCATATCCTTCCCCAGACTACCCAAGGGGTCTATGACACAAATGAGTTCTGGTTTAGATCTAGACCAAGTTTTACAGACGAAGAAAAGTGGTCTCTCCCAAACACTCCTAAGTAGTGAAAATGGGATTCAAAACTAAAGTATCTGACTACAAAACCAACGCTCTGTCATATAATTAAATATAAGCTCAATCTGCATTTTCACATTTGGGCTTCGGTTCAAACTCTAGATCTGCCATTGAAAAGTCGTTATACGATCTCAAAAACATCACTAACATCTAGAGGCCTCAAGTTCTTCCTCTATTAAAAAAAATGGGGGCTGGTTCAGACTATTCTTTACAAGCTTTGGATCCTAAGACTCCTTTAACTCGAAATGTCCTGTCCCATCCAAAATGTAAATTTTTCTATGAAGTTGTCCAGAAGTTACATACAACCTAGTTATTTACAATTCATCTCCAAATTCAGACTTCCACTACACTGTCATCATGAATTTCCTAAATATTGAAGCAGACAGTAACACAAGTGACATTTTAATCTAAAATTAATATGCATAACCTTAGGAAAAATTCACATTTACAAATAAAATAAAGCATCTACCTTTAAACAAAGGACAGTCTCATTGTTCCATCCAGGGAGTCGTTTTAATGATGAGGCATGAAGTTATCGGATAAGTTTCAAAAGTCAGAAGATCAATTTTCGGCCTAGGAAGCTTTGTCTTCCAAATAAGTCACGAAACGCTTTGATTATCACGCGGGGCTTCAAATATTTGATGACAAGTATGAATCTGCTATTTTCAGTCTCCTTATGTTGTCATGAGATGGTTGTATTTATAAAAGACGAAGTCTAATATGGCTTAAAGCTTATTTATTTCTAACTTCCTAGACTGTCGGATCAGCTTTCTGCGCAAGGTAGCTGGTATACTGAATTGGAAGTCATACCTCACACAACTGGTTCCTAAGCCACGCCTGTGAGAAGAGGGACAGGTAAACAGGGTTTTTTTTAAAGACACAGCTCCTATTTTCTTTGGTAATTAAACTCCTAGTTTACACATGTGCAAATACCTTGCTTTCACTCCATGAATAATATCTATCCTATTATGATTTTAAATTGATTTTTGGAATTAAGAAATATAAAGATTCCATTTTTAATCCTCCAGATTGTACTGTGTAAATCAGAACTCTCCTCCCTAACATTTTCATTCAAATCAGATGAAAACATCCAATTTCTTGCCACAATATACTATGCTACCTACTACTACGCACTGTACTGCTCCAGTGATGGTTGAAGTTGCCGTCAAAATGCTGTATGAACGCCGTGCTCCTACCCTCAGTGTATACACCTCAGCCCTAAACAGCTTAAATAACTGTACATGTCAGGAGAGAGCAAGAAAAACAGGCCACACAGGGCAGCAATTAAAGTGTCTGATAACGCTTAAACAAATAAAAAGATCGGAATGCATCATGTTAGTCAGGAATTCTGTACCTTACAAAAATGGTCTGATTCTTTCTGCTTTTACAAGTCTCATATATTTTAAAGTTTGAGGTAATACACAATAGTGGATAGAAGGCTACACTCAGTACCCTAAGAAACTTTGTTTTTACTTTCATTCTGGGGACAACTGGAGTTACATGACTTGCCCAAGGTCACACAGTAGTAAGAGTCTGAAGCTCTGGATTTAAGAGGGCTCAGGTCCTGCTGACTCCGGGGTCCAGGGTCCATCCACTGCCCCACCACTGCTGCCCTTTAACTTTCTAAAATGACGAGTGAGACAATCTGAAGATCTGCATCGGTGGCGAGAGCTTCCACACAAGGAATCCTCAGCACCAGGAATTCACAAGCATATGCATACACGCAATTAAAATCTTCATTCTTTTTAACTTTATTTAAAACCTTCCCTTTACAGGTTTTTTTTTTAAGTGGACCTACAAGTGATAACCACAGAGATTCTCCTCTGACGCTTTCAATGTATTTAATGTAACTCACCCATTTTTAAAGGCAAAGGATGGCAAAACGGAATCTGGTTCACATTTTAAAATTAGTATGTCAACATAAAAGTAAAAAGATGTTTAAACAAGCAACTGTGCCTTATCTAATACTGTTAAAACCCCCACCTTAAAGATTTCCATTAAATATGTATTTTTTTCACCTTCAGTACAATAATATATTATTAGAAATCACATTCTTGGTTTAGAGGAGCTAGAAAATAAAGAGAGTCTGGTCCACTTCTGGTACACAGGTTCTATCTAGAGAGGACAGTGAGCCAGCGGGGTTTATTGACTTGGGGGGGTGGGGGGAGAGGAAGGGATGTGGTGACATGAGCAGACCCAGCTTTAGGACAATACCTTTGATATCAATCCAGAGGATGGGCTCTAAGGGGGAGAGACCTGTGGCAGGGACACCAACGATCCAGATGTGTGAAGAGAAGGGCCTGCACCAGCCCGAAGGCAGCGCTGGAGAAAGAGGTACCTACACGAGATGCCGCCCGAAGGGGAGAGAGGCAGCAGGAACCAAGGGCGCCGTTTTGGCTGCAAGCCTGGGGGACATGAGGCTGGTGGTAATGTATGAGGATGGAAAGACAGGCTGGGGCCAGGCTCTGAGGGGCTTTAAAAGCCGAACAGAGAAGCTTACATTTGATCAGAGCAGTAACAGGCAGTCCAGCGGGAGTGCACCGAGGACAGGGGTGACACAGCTAAATCCAAGCTGAAGGAAAATGGCTCTGGCAGCATGTGTGGAACGAGAGATGATCAGGGAGGCCACTTAGGAGGTGGCGCAGCAGCCACTCCCTGGTGACAGGTGTTAAGGGCCTGGACAAAGACAGATGTGTGAGCTGAGTGGAGCAGCAGAAAGGACAGGATCTGGTCACAAAGACTAACCACTGCAGCCAGGCTGGGTCTGGATGCCAGCTCTGCAGCGCTGGCTCGACAGCATAAAAACCACTAACGTCATTGGTTCTTGCTGTCCCGTTGTTTCAGTCACGTGCTGCCCCTTGTAACCCCATGTGGGGTTTTCTTGGCAAAGACACTGGAGGGGTTTCTTATTTCCCTCTCCATCTCATTTTAAAGCTGAGGAAATGGAAGCAAACAGGATTAAATGACTTGCCCAGGGTCACACAGCTCCTAAGTGTTTGAGGCCAGATTTGAATTCATGAAGATGAGGCTTCCTGACTCCAGGCCCAGACTCCTGCGTCACCCACTGTGTCACCTGCTGCCCACCCACATAACAGACTATCTTAGTAACAAGAACAACAAAAATCATACGATTATGTCACTAGATGCATAAAAAGCTTTTGACAAGATACAACAGCTATTCCAAACCAAAGGTCAGCGTTATATGTAATGAGTGTACACTAGAAGCCCTTCCATGGCAATATGCTGGTAAACATTTACCAACTGGCTCTCCAAAACATAGGATACACTGCTAAGTTTTATTTCCATTATTAACACTTTTCTCAAGTCTAGACAACCCACAAAACAATCAACCAAATTCTGTTTTGCAAAGACTACTGATTCTCGAGGCATTTACACACACTGAATACTGACAATGAGAATCTAACTTCAACATGTCTCCGACCTTTCCCTGGAAGATCAGGATTTGTAAAGCAGAGGCATCCAATAGCACCACTACAATCTAACATAGTGCTACAAAGGCTAAGGAGAGTAAGAAAGCAAGAAAAGGGATGGAGGTAATAGCCATAGGAAAGAACAAAATGATCGTCTTTGTAGCTGATATTATGGTTTACTTAGAGAACCAGAGAAAATCAACTGAAAATTTTGTTGAAACAGGAACTTCAGCAAAGTTGTAGGATATAAAATAAATCCACACAAGCATCATCAGCATTTCTAAGTGGTAGCAAGAAAACCTAAGGGGAAGAGACAGGGAGAGAAATGTCATTTAAAATAATTACAGACTACATCAAATACTTGGGAGTCTACCCGTGAAGACACACACAGGCTTATACGAATACAACTACAGAACATTCTTTAAGAAAGAAATCCAAGCCATCAATACGAAAAAACTGCTCCAGAGAAGTGCAAAGTACAACAATGCTGAGGTTCCACCTCACAACCATCAGACTGGAAAGGTTAATACGAAAAGGAAAATGATCGGTGTTGGGGAGGTTCTGGGAAAACAGGCGCTGTAAACGATGCTGCAAAATGGTCCGGCCATGCTAGAAAGCAATTTGTAACCGTGCCTCAAAATTTACAAAAAGCCAAACAAAAACCCTGCACACACTCGGTAAGCTGTCCCCTCTGCCTAGAATGGTCACTGTCCCTATTTTCACCTCCTGGCTTCCTGGGATTCCTCCCAGTCCCAGCTGAAATCCCCCCCTTCACAGGAAGCTTTTCTCCACCCCTCAATTTCAGTGCCTTCCCTCCACGAATTCTTTCCAATCTATTCCGTACATCGCTTGTTTGCTCAGGAGCGAGCAAATGCCCCCCCATCAGACAGGGAGCTAATGCCTTTCTTGGTCTCCCTAGTGCTTTTAGCACACAGTGCCTGGCACATACTCAATAAATATTTAATGACTAAATGAGTACTGCTACAACAAGATCAAAGGAAGAAGGAAAGGAGTCATTTATGCAAAAATGTTTACAGCAGCTCTTTTGTGGTAACAAAGAAGCGGAAACTAAGGGAGCAACCTGAAACAGGGAATGGCGGATCAAATTACAGCATATTAATACAAGTGAGTATTATTACACTGCAAGAAATGATGAAGAGGAAGACTTGAGAGAAGCCTGGGAAGACTCGTACAGTCCTGATGCTGAGCAAAGGGAGCAGAATGAGGAGAACAATTTATACAGTGATGCTGTTACAAAGACATATGACTCCGAAAGAGTTTTTTTACTTTGAAAGATTTAAGAACTCTGACCAACACAATGACTGACCAACCATTCCAAAGACCGTTAGGAAAGAGGCCACCTACCTCCTGACAGTGAGCTTCCATCAATGGGGATTAGTGGGGAAAGGGAGGGAGAAGTTAAGAGAAAGTTCTGTTAATTGAAAAAAATCAAATTTTCAAAAGGGGTCAAAGAGCAGAAAACGAAAGGGCATGATCCTGGAAGCGACTGGACATGGTGCAGCGAAGGGCAGCCAAGAACCAAGAAGAATGCCGAAGTTACGAGCCTGAAGAACAGCGGTACCTCTGAAGGAAACAGGAAAGGCCGGGAGACAAGCACTTGGGGAGAAGGACGGAGACCTGTCACACACACACAGCGAATCTGAGACGTCTCTAGGACACCCATTTTGAGATTCACAAGTGGTCAGAGGTGCAGCAATGAAAGCAAGGAGAGACAGGCTACATCCATCTACATGTACACACAAATGAACACATGCCTATTTGTCTGTGGAGAAAAGTACTTATACACATTTTATTTTTGTTGTTCAGCCATTTTTGAGTCATGTCTGATTCTTTGTGACACCATTTGGGGTTTTCTTGGCAAAGATACTGGAGTGGTTGGCCACTGCCTTCTCCAGCTCATTTTACAAATCAGGAAACTGAGGCAAACAAGATTGGAAGTCACAAAGATGAGTCTGTCTGACTCCAGGCCTGGCCCTCTATCTGCTGCTCTACCTAACTGCACATTTAAACACCTATGTACGTGTGTGTGTATGTGTGTGTGTGTATGTCTTTGAGAAAGCCACATAAAGATGATAGTTAAACCCATAGGAGCTGATGAGGTACAGAAGATAAAAAGAGGGCTTAATACCAGTGGTTCTCAACCTTCCTAATGCTGTGACCCTTTAATACTCATATGTGGGTATATCTGCATGTGGTAGACCCTCCTGGAGACGGATAGAGGAGTGGTGCCTGGGTTCCTAAGACCATCAGAAATATGTGTTTTGCGATGGTCTTAGGTGACCCCTGTGACCCCTGTTAAAGGGTTGTGACCCACAGGTTGAGAGCCACCGGCCTAATACAGAACCCCGTATGTTGCCTAAAGTAGGATGCCTACTTAGATGTGGATGAGAGGCTGGCAAAGGAAGCTGAGAAGGAACACAAAGCATCCCCAAACACTGGAGAGAGCAGATTATTCAGGACAACAGCATGTTCAATAGCGTCAAGTGCAGCAGGAAGGATGAAGTCAGAAAGGATGAACTCTGAGGAAAAAATCACAAGCTCCGGCAATTAAGAAATCATCACTTTGGAGAGCCTGGTTTCAGTTGAATGATAAGGTTGGAGGATTGAGGAAGGAGAGAAAAAGAGATGGCAGTAACAAAAGTAACCAGCTTCTTCTTAGAGTCTGGACGACGAAAGGGGGCAGAGCCTGAAGAGACAGTGTGGTCTAGTTCAGGCAGTTTAATAGCGGGGCAGGACCGCGTCTGATTGCAAGCGACAGGGCAGACACCAGCAGACAGGAGAGGCCGAGGTGTGGACGGTGAGGGGAACAGAGACTAGAGCGTGGGACGCGCTGGCATAAGAAGCACAGAGTGCATGGGGGAGGAAGCTTGCTGGGTAAATGAACTCTCCGGTGATTTTTTCTTTCTTCTGATTTCAATGCTCACTGAAAATCATTCTCAAGTGTGCGGTGCACTTTCCTGTTTTAGAGTAAGAGTACGCTGAGGGTGATTTTAGTCTTTTTTTGATGGCCCAAGTACCTTGTAGCGCCTGAGGGTCGCTGTGAACATCAATTCTCATCACACATTTTATACACAAATATGACAAAGACAAAAAATAATTAAATTTTTAATAAACCACACACATCCTGGGAGTTGTTGGGTTTTTTTTTAATTCCCCCTTATGCTATTTCTGTCATGTTAAAAATGCAAATGCACAGTTATATAATTATTTCTTATTGTCCTACCTCTTTGTACACAGAATACTCTCATGCAAAGAGGTTAATATTGAAGCAAACTGAAATTTCATTCATCATAATCTATCCATATTCATGGGTATAATCTTCAGACCTTACATTCTTTATAAATATTAGAATAAAATCACTGATCTATAGCATTGCTAAGTCAGTGTTCCAGAGTGCTATGATTGAGTTTACTGCGTTTTACTGAGTTTGCTTGAAGACTTTCTGACCTTTGGGGGTCAGGTCAGCAAATCAGACAAACCCCCGGGTTCTAACGCTCTCCAATTAAAAGCCACAAGGCTGGTCATCGCCCCTTCCACTCCCTACTCTTCCCCCCAAACTCTTACCTTGTCCAGTAATACGTTCTGCCACAGTCTAAAGATACTGAGGTAGCTTCTGTCTCTGGCACCAAAGGACGTAAAGAAAAACTGCACGGGAAACAAAAGGACAATTTCAGTGTCACAGAAAACGCAGGGAAGGTGTCTCTGTCACAGAAGCAGACGGGGCTCCCTCTGATCCAGGGACACCATGGCTAGTGCTTTCTAGCTGCTCCCTGTGAGCCCTGTTGTGTCAGAAAGTAAGGAGTCTGCACAGAAAGGCTGTGGGAGAAAAAGAATCATCTTTGCAAATAGTTAATTTAGTAGTTTTTTAAGTACAATTCCTATCATAAACATGATTTTATGTTTTATTAAGAAAAGAATAAATACACAGTTAATGGGTTTTGGGGGAGTTTATCCGGTTTTTTTGCAGGGGGAAAGGCAAAGCAACTGGGGTTAAGTGACTTGCCCAAGGTCACACAGCTAGTAAGTGTTAAGTGTCTGAGGCTGAATTTGAACTCAGGTGCCTCATTAGCCTCATTTTAATAAAAACAGAACCGGGAAAAGCCTGCAATATTCTTCTGTTTTATAGTTGCCTTATAGGCCTAGTATGACCACAGAATAAAACAAAAACAACCAAAAATGTTTTATCAGAGGAAACTTTAGAAATCAAAATTTTATAGTTTGTCTACATTAAACCATATGATTTCTTATACATCATGTTCCCAGATACCTATGACTTCTACTACTTACAGATGTGAAGCCTTACACACCAACCTGAAGCTGGAATTTCAACTTTAGTGTTACAAAACAAACGTGGCATTTCACTTACCTGGGACAGATTCTAAAATGTGCTTGCTTCTAGTAATAATTTCTCTTTGAATTCCATTAATATTTGCAAAGCAATGTTTTTTTTTGCAAAGCAATATTTTTAATAGGCCTAGTTATAAAAAGTGACAGATGGCAGCACTAGAAATATAATGCTTCATTTATATATAAAACAGGCAGCACAAATGCGTCTTACATTATATAATCCATGGCCTCATCTCTCACTACAGGGAAGTCATACTGAGGAGTAAGACAGTTAAATTTTTCTGCCCTGTTTAATTCTCAGTCTGTCCAATGACACGTCTTAACTAGTAATTACTGAACTGGGACAAAACAACAGAGGAGGAGGCAGAAGCTGAGACACGCAGACAGTGTGAACACAAGTGCCAGGGGTGGAGACCCTGCAGCCTGGAGGCCACGTGTGGTCCTCTGACTGAGTCCAAGTTTCACAGAGCAGAGCCTTTTATGAAGGGGGTTTGTTCTGTGAAGTATAGATTCGGTCCGAGGGCTGCGCTTGAGGACCTGGAGGGCCACATGTGGCCTGTCTCCACCTCTGAACAGCCGCAGTCACACAGCGGGAGGAGGCAACAATCTGGCCCAGGTCTCTGACAGAGCTGGGGGGAAAGAGCTGTCCCCATAGGACAGTCTCTAAACCAATGTGGCCCCTCGACGTCTATGCTTTACAACCAACTGCCTCATCCTAGTTTGGCTCTGTCAGAATAATAATACTATGGTTTTCTAAAATATTTTTACTCGAAATTCTCCAATAATTATTCTCAAACTAAGCCAGAATCCTGTTCTGACACTATTTACATGTTTTATTTACCCCTATCTAAATGGGCTAGAAAAAATACAGGTTATATAAGAGAGGAACAGCACTATGCTCATATTACCTTTTTTCCTAGCAAAGGTACCCTTGTCTTGTTTTCCAACAACAATAATTTTAAAACCATATTCCAGGGCTGCTGGCAGGTTTCTGAGACTTGTGAGCCCATTTAAACCCTCCTGTCCAGCCTCGAATAGCACTTCAAATTCTCTATTTAATAGCTTTACTCTCAAGCCTAACCATTGACCACTAGCTCCCAGTAATCCCTCAAGCTGACCCCTATCCCCATTCAATCTAATTCACCTAACACTTACTGAGCACCTCATCTGTGCTAGACATGGGGACACAACGTCAGAAGCCAAACAGGCCCTGCTCTCAAGCTGCCTGTGTGGAAGGGGAGGGACGTAACCAAGGGGCAGAACACAGATAGTGGAGGAGGGTGTGATCACTAGCATGTGGGGGGGAATCAGGAAGGTTCCTAGATGATGGAGCAGCAGAGTCTTTAAGAAAAGGATGTTTGAGAGACAGATGAGGGAGAATGAATTCAAGACATGGATTTCCTCCTGGAGAGTCCTGCTTCCCTCCTTGAAAAGCAAGAAACCTTAATAAATCCTGCTACCCTTTCACCTGAAAAGAAGAGACATTAACTGCTGTCAAATCTCATCCCATCCACGACTTCATCTGGAAAAATGACTGACTTTTGTGGAACTAGTCTCAGGCAAACAACTTCTAACAGCCTGTTAATACATTTGGTTCAGTCATTACCTCCTTCCATTGGGTAAGGAGTTGAGGATGAACTGGGTCCTAAATTGTATAAACCCAGGAAAAGCAGCCAGTCTTTCCTCAAAGGCAGAGTAGCAACAAAATTAAAATAATTCAATGATTCAGGATTCCTTCTTCCTCATGATGAACAAAGTTAATAAGTAAAACAGGAAGTTGAATCAATTAACCTATGGTGTTCTAATGTATCAAAGAGGTTTCTGGAGTTTGGTTTCTAGTCTCTTGCTTTTTAAACCATCCCCATCTGGCTTCCTGGGGTCAGTCTGGATCCAGCAAATCCAAGGTTTAGAGGAGAGTGAGGCTCTGGGATATCTCCAGGAGACTTATGAATTTGGAGATGAGCAAAGAACTCACAATGAGTGATTCTTGCCTAGGCAGTGGGGCGATGAGGGCTATGTGGGTTAGGCATTAACCTATGGCTTCCCTAAGCGGCAGCAGATGTTATTGGTCTGCCACCCATCAGTGGGTTACGGTAGGAGAAAGGAAGTTGCCTGGCTCCTTAACATGGGACTGGTGTAGGTAATGGGTGCCAGTCATCTGAACCACAGTTTCTTCACAATAAAAGAGTCAGACTAGATGGATTCTTAAGATCTTCATGACTGGTACATTCCTATGAAAATCCAAAGCAAATTGTTCATTGCTTGTAATACTTATGAAACAAGAAAAAAGATCACGAAAGTGCAAGGACACTAGTCCTATGATTCCCTTGTATAGGGGATTTCCATGAAAGAAACTTCCTCTGGCATTCAATATCAGCACCTTCTCTGCACCTTCTTGTCTCAGAGAACTGCCTGGATCAGAGATTCTAAATGACTTATCTTGAGTCAGAAAGCCAGGCTGTTTGAGAGATAGCGCTTAAACCCCGGTCTCCTTGCCTCTGAGGCTAGTTCTCTCTCTGCTATGCTAGGCTGAGGCTACCTCTCTAAAGTACAAAGCCAGCAACAGGAATATCCCAAGAAACACTTATTTTCAGGCTGTAAGATGCTTACTTACTAAGTACTTTGTGAGGAAGACCTAGGCTCAAGACCACACCTCTAGAACATCCTGGCTACATGACTCTTAGCAAGCTGCTCATCTTCCCAGCACCCCAGGCAATTCTCAAAGACCATAAACCAGCCATAAAACAGCCGTGCATTGGTATAGGTAGATGGAGTTTCCTCACACCAATAAAACCACAAGTCTGGGCCCACCTCCAATTCCAACAGCATACAATTCTCTTAATCATCAATATTAGTTAGGAACTGTTTAATTAACTAATAAGCCTAAATTCAGAGAGAGCAATATCATTAGTTGGTTTATAAATTCATAAAGTAACACTTTAAAAGAAGGAGGAGAGAAAGAGTACAAGAATTTGCATAAATTTTGGAACCTTTTCACTCTCTGTAATGATCTGAATGGCATTTGGAATAAGTCGAGCAGTCTTCTCCTTGGTCATAAAGGTTATGTCCTTCAAAGCAATGGAAATCTAAACACACACAAAAATTTAAGATGTTAAAATGCATTCTAAAACAAAATACAGACACTCAAATTTTAGTTTAACATTAGCCTAATGGTCAATATTTAAGCAAAATAAACTTACAAAGTATTAATAAACAGATATTATTATTCTGAGAAAAACAGAGTAGACAATTAAACATCCTTTCGAATATCTCTTTCCCTAACCAGATCTCTATTTCTGACATCAGACAATATATAAAAACATATGTGGATGTTTATATCCTGAATTAAGATACAAACATGCAAACCGACAGAATCTACCACATAATACATCTTTTTGGCAATTCCATCAGGAAAAATGCACTAAGATTATTTCAACAGGAAATCAATTATCAAGCCTTAATCAAATTTGCAAATTGAGCCAAAAAATATCAAGCAAAAAAAAAAACATGTTAAAGAAACATAGTATTTGTAACTGTATGCATGCTCATGCATACATAGATACACATTTCTACAGGCCAAATGCTTCTTTACATTCCAAAACACTTTCTAAACTAAAGCACACTATAGGGAAGATTTTCCTCCATTATACACGTCTATAGATTGGTTTTTCTTATTTCCCTTAAGTAGTCCACCTTCAAAATAATGTTGGTACTAACTAAAAACAATCTTTAGACATAACAATTAGGACACTGCAATGATTTGTTAGTGTACATCTCTGATGTGGCACGAGGCCCCTTTTAAAATATTTTCCAGTTGAAAGTGACAAACATTAGGCTTAATCCTCAAAATCAGTCTGCAAAATTTATCTTGATTTGATCAAAGATTTGATTAAGTTTTGCAAGCTGAGAAACAAGCTGAGAAAAAAAAACTGAGAACATATGATCTGGACCACTGGAGTCAATGCCATTTCTGGCCATCAAGGATCAGTGTGGATGTGTCTAAACATAGGGAAACAAAATAAATCACCTCAGACTCTCTTCCATCAAATATGGTTCATTCCACCCTCTTAATTAACATATCTGATGTAAAAGATTCTACTGTCCCTTCATTTTCCACTGACAGGAAATCTATGAAACTCTAAATCATTTTTGCTGTGATTTTGGAATGAAATGAAGAATAAAAGGGATGAAATGCATTTTGGAGGAAACCGCCTAAAAACTGAGACAAGCAGGAAGAGACCTGGCATAGTTTTAAATAATAAGATTTAACACGATTGGTACAGTGAGCAAATATTGTACCACCCGGGTAGGTGACCAACAACTTTCTCACTTGCTATCTGAAATTATAATACCAAAGAGATTTCTCAGATAACTGTTTTAACACATTGAAATCAGAATATGTCTTACCGTGGTTTCCCATCTAAAGATGTTGCTATGGAAACAGAGCCAGTTTTCTGAAAGGTACAGGCGTCCCTGAAGCAGAATGTCCTTCTGAAGAGCACAGGCATAATCTAAACACACAAAGACAGGGAAGGAGTTGACCCAAAAATCCAGCAGCAACTTGAAAAAAAATGTACGGTATTTCGAAATACAAAAATCATTACTGCCACTTGTTGAAGGGGGAAAAAAAATGTCAAATTTCAAAGCTATAGAGAAAATCAGCAGTTAAACCTCCACCTCTGCACTAATAGGCCATGAATATCAATGAAGAGCTGACAAAGTCGACAAGAATTTCACGACTCTCAAAGAGGTGACAAATCAACTATTTCAAAAAAATATTTTAATCTTACTTCAAGATCTAAGATTTTTCTTTCCAAAATGAGAATTAGTTCCTGGATTATCCATGGAGACAGGATAATGGGTTGATATGAGTAATCTTATTTTAATCACCGAATTCTGAAGTGTAAAAAAGATGTTTTTAATAGCTGTACAAATACAAACATACCTAAAAATCAAAAATCAAATTATATTAAATTTCTGAGTAAATACTCTGAAATCTACATATAAGTAAAGTCTATATATTCCAAAGAAAAACAAAATTATTACTCATATTGATTTTAACAGGAAAACTGTTTGGAAGGGGAATGTTTCTCAAATCCTCAAGCAAAAACAGTCCTATGAAATAATGAAGCAGACAGGTTACTCACTTAGCATGCATAACTACCTTTCTATGATGAATTGGAACAGTGGTCACAATGAAGCTTCCTGAAAATGTAATCCAAAACGCTGAAACTTTTCATTAATTTAGCTTACATTATTCCTAATTCCCCAAGTATTTATTTAAACAACATGATTTTGAATGATGATCTTTTCAGACAGGCATTCTCAAAGTGCTGGTCAATGAATGGTTTTTTAAATGGCTCCAGACAATCCTGTGTCATTCTGTGTCAGATACTGAACAGCCAATGCCACAAACACTTCTTGAGTGTTTGCTGTATGCAGAGCACTATGACCCAGCACTGACCCAAGGCCTTAATGGTGCATTATTCTGTTTAAAGACTTTCTCTTATCCATGCCGGCAAAAGATTCATTTCCTATTCTTACGCTCTTGCCTCAAAACACAAATATGTAACAAAATAAGCAGAACATTGAAGAACCTGAGAGATGCCGCCTGACAAGTCATTTTAATAACAGACCACCTAATGAAATGAAATCATTATTTCTATGTTTCTCTATGAAATTAATGTCAATATCATTTGATTCATCAAAGAAGCATAAAAAAGGCTGTATATCAAATAAATGGCTGATTTATGCATTTCACAGTTTTAAAAGCTTTTCATAATAACCATTTATAGACTATATCAAATAAATGGCTAAGTTCTACACATTTCATAGTTTTAAAAGCATTCCATTTTATAATAAGCATTTATAAAAGTCAAAATTAGAAATATAAGAAATTACTGAAGGAACATACTGGATACAACAGATTAAAATCCAATATCCCTTGCTACTGAACAGTTAGTTTACAACATGATTATCAACAAGTTTTTGAAAAATTGTTTTAATGGATCAACAAGAATTTATCACAGGCCTGTTCAAGGAAATGTACTACTTCTAGGGGACACAAATACAAACCCAGATTTGGGCTGGAAAGGATTCTAGAAGTTAGCTAGTTCAACGCCCTCCTTTTATAGAAGAGGAAATGGGACCCAGAGATGTTAAGTGATTTGCCCAAAGTTACCAAGTAAGTAGCAGGGAATGGATTTAAGCCCAAGACTGCTGTCTCCTAAGTACTCTTTTCTCTATACCACAGTCTCACAGAGAAGTAAAATACAAGAAAAACACACAAGAAGCACAGTAATTAGGAGAGGCACCTACATCTAGGTATTGGGGGGCGGTGTGTGTGGGGGTAATTAGAAACAGCCTCTTGAAAGATATGACACTTGGGCTGAGTCTTGAAGGAGACAAAGGTTTCCACGAGGGAGAGGTGAAAAGGAGGAGAGCATTTAGGAACAGGAGGTCATACTATGAAAGGGTAAAGAGTTGTTACCCTTTCACAAAACCATTTTGATTGGGTCCACTACTAATCTATGTTACATAATGTCCACTAGGCCCTGGCTAAGGAAGTGGAAGCAGGAGGGCCAGCAACAGGAGCTTGCCCCTAGGAGATGTTGCCCCCAGGTGCCACCTCTGTACATACCGCAGCAGAGCTCTTGGGCTTCCCTCTCCCCCCTAGCCCCTCACCATCACCACTCAGACTTGTGAGACTCTGGCTGCCCTTCCTTCTAGGACTAAAGAAGATGTTATCTTTTCCAGTTACAGCCAGAGACCTGTGGCACTGATGGCTTTCTGTTTTTCAAAAGATACTTACCTCCATTTTCCTACTACATACACATATGTAGATATAGGTGTTTTTTTAATTTTGAGTACACTAAATATGTGAAAGAATGAAATAAGCTATACATTTATATATGTTATAGAAGGTTTTCACTGAACAACCCAAGTGCCCCAATCTGAGTTGTGATTATATAGTAATGACACCGTTTAGAAATATCAAAATGATGACACAAATGGTATAATGGACAGAATGCTAGACTTGAAATAAGGAAGAACTCTGTGGGAATCGTACCTCAAGCACATCACGAGCTGGGTGACCTTGGGTAAGTCACTTAACAGCTCTCAGTCATCAAGTTACCAGGTTACTATGAGGACCAAATGAGGTGATGCATACACAATAATCTGCACACCTTAAAGCACTGTGCACATGTGTCATCAGCTGTCATCAGCATGACGAAGGCAGCAATCACTTTGGAAAACTTACTGTAATGACATCAGTGTCCTTGCACAAAATATTTCCTCTTTTAAAATAGTCTTCAGCTATGGCCTGGAAGCCACGTATTTTAAAAGTATCGTCAATTTTTAACCATCCTTTGTTTTAACAGAACTCTTGGGCTTGCTGATGCTGCATTCCCGAGACACAGCTCCTAAGGACTTCTGACTGTTTCAAAAAATCCAATCCATCCACAGGAGATGATGACCTACCATCAGTTAGTCATTCCACATACTTACAGGAGAATGCTCCTGGCTTTGAGGACGAGGCCACAAGAGGCCCTCCACAAATGTTTAAGCAATTGCAACATCAGTCTCCTCCCAAGGTGACTCATTCAGATAACAAGACTGATTTTGCGTGCATGAGTCTTGAAGTCTCAACTACTCTGATGTGTCACACAGTATTGGTTGATGTTTAAGCAGGTAGATATCCTCCGGTAAGTGGTCTACATACATTTTCTCACTATATATTGACAGAATCCCCATATGTAACTACACGTATTTAATTTTAAAATCATCTATTAAGCATGCACGTTGCAGGGTTGAGACAAGACATGGTCTCTGAGCCTTCACAGAGCACAAAGCCCATTAAGTAATGACAAACACAAGCAGCTACTTTCTCGCCCTCTGCCCTGCCTCAGGTCCCCAGAGGAGGAGCTCTGTCCATTCTCCCAATCAGTACTAACAAAGGGATTTATTTACTCAAACAGGCTCACCAGAATGGCAGTCGCTTACTACCAATAGCATTTCTCCTCAAACCTGGAGCAGGCACTCCCACAAGAAGATAAGGAGTACAGGGGTGGGAGTGAACTCACAGTACAATGGCCCTAAGACACACATGAAGGGGACACACCTGGTCAAGACAACACAAAACTCACAAGTGGAACAGCAGGGCCTTTCTTTCTCCAGTCCTCACTACATGTTCCTATCAGGGTATTATCAGAAAAGAGGTTCCTTCTAGGCAGGGCTGCTTGGCCTCCGTGGCCTCCCTGTGCATCCCCGGGACTCTGGGTTCATCACCAACCAGTCACAGTGTTTCACCACCCTCAGATACTGGTGTGGCAACTCTCAAGGCCAAAAGGGGTCAAAGTCAATCCTCTTTGATTCCCTTAGGGTCTGAGGTTGCCATATCCACACAGGAGGGAGCAGAGGTCCAGCCTTCCTGTGTGACAGCTCTTTCTGCCTAAAAGGTGGCTTCCCTCAGCGAGGGACCCCAATATTACTCATGATGATGACACTGGCTTCCTGCTGTTTGTTCAGTATAGTCTGGCTGAGCACTCCTTATTCAGTTGAGCTCTTCTCCCCTCAGACTCTTTAAGGTAGGGGACATTTCTTTTGCATTTCCATGGCTCTGTCTTGGCCACTCCAGACCTTCAACCCCATCAACAAGGAAAGAGGATGTGCCCTGACACTAAGACACAAAGTCACACATGATCGTGGCATAAAAGGAGTGAAATAAACAGCCGATAAAGAAGATAGCAGAGCACGGGCTTGGACCGTAAGAGACAGAGGTCAACAGACTAAAAAGATAGGAAGCCGGTACTTCATAAGGGACAATATCCAGGAGGAGAGGCAGCAAAATAACGATGTCCTCCATGTCTGAGAAATAAGGGACGACCACGGCTTTATCATGTGATCCTCGACCGGACTAGGGCAATGAGAGGATACAAGTCATTCTTTAAAAATGCAGATTAGATGAAGGAACAAGAGCACAAAAAAGCATATAAGAGAACAGATTTCTGCACGGAACTCTAGCAACCACAGCAGGGAAAAGTGTGGTAGAGAATGTGTAAGTAAGAATCACTGAAGGGAAAAACAGAAGAAATGTTATAAGCACGAGTAAGTTACAACTATGCCAGAAGGGGAAAAAAAGATAAATTCCAGAAAGAGATCCCAAAGTTGTCATAAAGTTAAGAGGATAATCATGAAGGACATTCAATTAATTGAGCATCCATCTTCTAGAGAATTTTTTTCTGCTAAATAAAAAAGCAATTCATACATTACTGACTTCTCTTACTAATTTCATCCTTTGGGGAGTGACAAAAATAATAAGGATGCTGCTATTCTTTGCATGATTTTTACCAACAAGGAAGAACTGGTTAACAAAACAGAAATAACCAAAATGTTGGAAGGAAGACACCATTTCTGAGTTCATGATAAACATAGGAAAGAATATTCAGCATCCCATGGCCTAAAATTCTATAGCAAAAGTCAATGAAGGGGCGGCTAGGTGGCGCAGTGCATAGAGCACCGGCCCTGGAGTCAGGAGTACCTGAGTTCAAATCTGGCCTCAGACACTTAACACAAAAAACTAGCCGTGTGACCTTGGGCAAGTCACTTAACTCCAACTGCCCTCCAAAAAGAAAAAAAAAAAAAAAAAGAAAAAAAAAAGTCAATGAAAAAAAGAGGAGATTCCCATGAACAAAATTCTAATGACATAAATACAAATGATTCTGGTAAGAAAGAAAATAAGGACCTTTCTAAACAGATTAATGTGGATGTGAAGAAACTCATCAACCAATGACATTTTAAAGTTATGTATGAAACACAGGGAGGCAGCTAAGGAGGGTTTTTTTTTTTAAAGTCTGACAATCACATTAGTAATGCTAAGTCTAAGAATGAGCTAAGGATGTAAATGAACACAACAGACAAGCGCTTTAAAGAAGCTCTGATGACAAGAAGACCAAAAAAAGTGACAGTAGTTCTGCTTGGGGCAGATGGGATCATGATAATGGATTAAAGAAAGAATGCAGAACTACTGGAAACTTATTTCGTTTCTCATTTTTCTACCATGAAGGATGATTTTCTGATAGGGAAAAGCAAGATAAAAGTGGCTAAAAGGCAAGGAAAACCAAAATGAATGAGATTACCGGAACAGCTAGTTCTCTTTTCAAAAAAGTTGAAGTTACCATCCCTGCACAAATGATACAGCATGGCACCCAGTGGAGCTTGCAAGCAGGCTTTGACTGCTAAGTGTCTCAAGTGGCCTTCTACCTGAGATGAGGCCGGCCCCTGTCCTGCTGCCCTTTATCCTCCGCTATCTCCTCCCTAGCTGCCTTGCCACTCAAACCAGATCATACGAGTTTCAGCCAGAAAAGTTATGGGTATCTACTCAAATCCAGCCTCAGACACTTATTTGTGTGACCCGAATCAAGTCACTTAACCTGTGTTTGCCTCAATTTCTTCATCTATAAAATGGGGAATAGTCCCTACTTCCCAGGTGGCTGTGAGAATCACATGATAGAATAATTGTGAAGTGTTTACGTAGCACATCCCTGGCACACAGTAAACATGACATACATGTCAGATGGAGCCAAGTCTCTAACGGAGAACCACAAGGCTTTGAAAGTGTACCTATTCTGTACAATTGTTTTTTAAATCAATGACTGGATGAAAGAACAAATGGGATGCTTATTGTACTTTCAGTTGGCATAAAACTGGAATGGGTCTAAAACCTCCTGACAGGCTAGAATAATGTGTTTCATCTAGTAGGATTCAATTTAAAAGAAATACATGTAAAGTCCCACATCTGGGTTAAGGAGAATCAGTTGTACAAGTACAGGATAAGTGCAGCATGGCTAGACAACACACCCTTTGGAGGGAAAAATGTCTAAGGCTCCAGAGTCTTGAAAGCCCAATTTGAGTAAAACACTAATGTAATCTTAAATCATATTAACAGAAACAGAGTCTGCAGCAAGGAAAGTGACAAGTCAGTCGTGCTGAATTCTGCCTTGCTTACTATATTTTCAAATGACATTGGCAAGCTGAACCCAAGCAGAAAACAGCAACCAGGATGGTCAAGGGACTATAAACTATGTCATATGAAGCTGAACAAACTTGGGATATTCACTATTAAAAAAAGAAGACTGAAGTGGGACATGACAATCGCATATAAGACTTTAAAGTCTTTAAAGTCTGCTGTTATATGGAAGAGTGAGTAGAACTCTAAGAGAACTAGCACCAGTAGGTAGACCTTCTAGAAAGTTAGATTTTGGCTACATATAGGGGAAAAAACATTCCACAACTGTAATAGAATACCTTCTAAGCAGGGGAGATCTTTTTCTTAAAGTTTTTTTAAAAAAATAAACAATCATTTTTCCAGAATATTACAGAATGGATTCCTGCTTAGGTATGGGATAATCTAAAGGCCATTGGAGGTTCCTTCCAATTATGGATTTATAAGAGATGCAAGCAAAATGAGGCTTTATGAGAGGTTTAAGAGAGGGAAGATCATGAATGACTAGGAAAAATCAAGTAAAAGCTCAGTGGAAGAGGCAGCATTTGAAGTAGGACTTTAAAAGATGGGTCACAGTTTAAAAAGAGAAGTGGGCACAGGAATGGACAAAGAAGGGTAGTCCAAACATGAGGAATAATAGCATAAGTTGAGATAAGACAATGTAGAGCGGTCTGCATCAGATATCATGATGGAATTCTTCTCAAGGTACAAGTCAGACACCACCATCATCATCTTCATCATCTTCATCATCTTCTTCATCATCATCATCATCATCATCATCATCATCACCATCACCATCACCATCATCATCACCATCATCTTTGTCTCAGCAGCTAATGCTTATGTAGCCTCTATCATGTCCTAGGCACTGTGCTAAGTGTTTTACACCTATTATCCCAATAGATTCTTGCAATAATCCTGGAATGTAGGTGCTAGTAATATTATTCCCATTTTACAGAAGAGGAAACAGAAGCAAATCCAGGTTAAATGAGTTGTTCTGATTCACACAGCTAGTGTGAATCTGAGGCTGGATTTGAACTCAGGTTTTTCTAACTCCAGGCCCAACATTCTATTCACCGTACCACACAGCTCTCCCCAAAAGTCCTCAGACAGCCTCCAAGGTCTCTTTCAACTCTGTGTCTTCTGTAACCTCCAAAATCATAGGCATTCAATCGAGATCTACTGGTTGATTGTAAATCTTTTCTAAGAAGTGGAATGCTTTGGTCAAATGTGGCAGCAACATGCAGCCAAGTGGACTACAATGAGAATACTCTGGGGGCAAAACCAATTAGGAGACTTGTAATAATTTAAGCAAGAGGTGACAAGGGCCTTAATTAAGGTGGTAGCTATGAGTGGGGTGATAGTAGGTTCTTAGCAATAAATAATGGACTTTCTATTATATCCATACTACTTACAAAATGTTTATTCTATCCAAAGTCTTCAACACCTTTAATGGACTGAATTAGGACAACAGGATGAGTAATTAGGATAATAAGATGAAATCAGACCCTGGAAAAATAGAAGGGATACTCCAGGCTGCTCTGTAGAGTTTCTTTAAATGGAAAACAACCATTGGCCAAAATAGGCAAAAATGAAACTCATTTGTATCTTGGAATTACAAAGATTGTAATTAAGGTTATATCAAACAGAATACCTTTTCATAGGAAAAACGTGTTCAAATGAACATTGTTAACTAGGGAATTAAAGTTTCTTCACTTTAAAAAATGTCTTTGAAAGGTGTATTAATGAGATTCATTTTTAGAAAATGAAATCTTTCTGCAAGAGTTTCCAATCAAGACTTCAAAATCATGATGAAATATGTCTCCTGGGGAAAAAGTGATGGGTTAAAAATGCAGAAAGAAGCAAAATTTTTTGGACATGGGCAATGAATTCATTTGCTTTGCCTGACCACACCTATTTCTTATATGAAGTATTTCTATGAGGGGATATGAGAGGATGAATTAGTAGGAAGGGACAAACATTCCATCACCCCTCACTCCTACAAAGAAGAACATCAATGAAAGTTCAGAAGGGTGCTACCACTTTGCTAAGTTGAATTACACATTTTAAATAAACTGTAACAGACATTATATATGCATACACACACATTACCAATATATGGGGGAAAGTTTAAGTTTGCTATAAAGTTAATAATAAGATTATCTTTTAAGAATTCACTGCTAGCACATACGATACTGCGGAGTCCTCTCTTAGGGAAAAAGAAACTGTATGTTGGATCTTAAGCTTAAATTCTTCCTCCAAAACAATGTGAAATGAATAAGAAAGTTAATTCAGACTAGATCATTTTTCTCTTGAACACCTTTTTAATTAATATTTAACTTGTTTAAAATTCACAAAGTAAATATTCCAACCCACGTTCTTACTCAGATTCAGAGTGTCTCAAATTACTAGGATTCTATTTATCTTGAAAAATATTTGTGGTCCAGCAAAAAGCTCAAAGTATCTATTTATACTCCAATCCATCAGTCCTGTTTCAGCAACATCAGTAAAGATACATTTTTTTCAGGAACATTTCTCCTTCTTACCGACTACTAGCCTCTCTGATTCAGGAAGATGGGAGAATTGCCTTTTGAATTCTTCATTTCTATATTTGTAGGTAGAATTTGAAATCTGAAAACAGTAAAAAGGATAAATTAATTTCAGCTTAATATATTTAATTATTATTACTGATCCATAAACATTTTCATGTTATAATATAAGAAAGAAGAAAATCAAGAAAAGATTCTCAAATTATGAGTAGTCACACAATACTTACTCTGTTATCAGAAGACCTGGAATCAAATGCTATTTCTGATGCTTATTACTTTGATGACCTTGTTCAAGTCATTTAACCTACATGAGTCTCAGTTTTTTTTAATGAGATTAGACTAGATGGCCTCAAAAGTCCATTACAGATCTAAATCTATGATTTTTTGAGCTTATTATCATATTATCCAATAGATTTCTATTGCTCTTAAATTACAATCTGGTTATTTTTAATGATAAAAGAAAAACTCACAATACTTGTTCAATTCTGAATTTAAATAATTTAAATAATAATCATACTGGAAAGACAGGGGACTTAAGAACAGAACCAGAATAATTTATAGGAGGGCTACAATACTGTAAAGGGAAACAACTTGGAAAGATTTAAAAACATACGTACTTTATACATGAAAGAAATACCGTGACATGTAGGCTTTCAGACAGTGTGTGAATTTGTTTTGCCTGACTATACTTAATAAGTAAGAAAGAGAAGGTTAGATCTGGAGCCAGTGAACTTACATTTAAATCCTACCTCAGACACTTACCAGCTATGGACCCTGGGCCAGTCAATCCTCATCAGTAAAATGGGGATGTAAACACATTCCCATTTACTTATTACTTACTTCATGGAGTTGTTATAAAGATCAAGTGAAGTGATGTGTCTAAAGTGTTTCCTAAACTTGAAAGTACCAATATCAAGGTAAGCTGCTGTTTCATTACACATTGCTTATATAATAAAGACAAAAATATGTGAAGACAAAGAAGAGGAGTCCAAAACACACTAACTGATCAAAATGGGCACATGATTTAAACATAAAAGGCAATGTCATAAGCAAATTAGGAGAGCAATGAACAGTTTTCTCTGTCAGATCTATAGAGAAAGAAGAAATGATGACTAAATGAAAGATGGGGAGCATTACAAGACATAAAATGGATAATTCTGATTATATTAAGTTAAAGTTTTTACACAAACAAAACCAACGCACCCAAGATTAGAAGGAAAGCTGGACGCAGGGAAACAATTTTTACAGTCAGTGTCTCTGATAAAGGCCTTACTTCTAAAATATATAGAGAACTGAGTCAAATTTATAATAATACAAGTCATTTCCAAATTGATAAATGCTCAAAGGATATGAACAGGCAGTTTTCAGATGAAGAAATCAAAGCTATCTATACTTGTATGAAAAAATGCTCTATGTCACTATGCTAGAGAAATACAAATTAAAATAACTGAGGTTGTAATGGCAAGTAAAGTAGTATTTTGCCACTTGTTTCAGCTATTTAAGTGCTTTTGAGCCTTACCTTTAATTGTGTCAAGAGTCTTTGTTGGATACATTGTGTTGCCCTCAGTAGGCCTAAGGGAATTTGAAGACCTTCCCTGCCCTTAATAGTCTAACGTCATCCGCATGGAGCCCATGGTGGGAGGAGCTTGCCCTAAAGAACAAAACAGGAAAGATAGAACAGGAAGGAGCAGAGCAAAGCTCAAGCAGAGCTGAGAGAGAGGGAGAATACTTGGGATGTCGGCACTCTGTAGTGCCCTGTCTGCTGTTATCAGACAGAAGTCCTGAAAGAGAACTTTACTGTTGACTTGTGTTTGACTTCTCAGACTTTTGTCGGCCTTGTCTGTTGATTTGTAGTACTTTGTCAGACAGAAAGTAAACTGAGATGATATTGCTAAATACTGTTGTAGCTCTGTTAAGCTTAATGTGTGTAAATATTGTTGTAGTTCTGTTAAGCTTTGTCTTCCTAGAAACAGAAACTGCAAGGGCATTGGAGCATAGCAGTCCCTGTGAGCTGAGACACAGAACAGGAGCAGGGAGATGCCTACATGCTAATCCAGGCAAGAGCTGGGGGCAGTCAGCCTGTGGAAGAGGAACTGGGGGGCTTGGAAGCCAGCCTCGGGTCAAGATGAAAGAGGACTTTTCTTGGATACTATGTATTGATTGATATGTTTTGTTTAAGACGACGTGGCCACCTTAATAATAAGTTGCTATATTATATTGTTGTGAATGCTATACTTCAGTTTCTTGAATGTTTTGCTTTAGTTAATTGCTGAATAAATAGAGCGTTCACTATACTATGAAATTAGATCCTTAAGGTTACTCACAGCAGCAGTCTTCAGGAGAGCTGCTCATGACTTACTTTATGGAGCTATGCCCTCACACCTATCAGACTGGCTAATATGACAGAAAAGCAAAATGATGAATGTTGGAGAGGATGTGTGAAAATTGGGATAGAGCACTGGACCTGGAATCAGGAAGATCTGAATTCACATTTAGCCTCAGTTATTTCTTAGCCATGTGACCCCGGCAACTCACTTAGCCTATTATGCCTCGGTTTCCCTATCTGTAAAATAGAAATAATAACAGCACCTACTCTAAGAGTTGTTGTGAGGCTCAAATGAGATCTCTTGCAAAGTGCTTCACAAACCTTAAAGCACTATCAAAATGCTATTATTATTATTATCATTATATATATATATTTTTTTTTAAATGCTCTGTTCGCAAAGTTGTGAACTAATGCAACTATTCTGGAAAACAATTTGAAATATGCCTAAAGGACAATCAAACAGCCTAGCTCTTTGCACTGTATCCCAAAGAGATCATAAAAAGGGGGAAGGGACCGACACATACAAAAATATTCATAGCAGCTCTTTCTGTGGTGGCAAAATAGTGAAAAGAGAAGATTTCACCAATCAGGGAACGGCTGAAGAAGCTGTGGTATGTAAATGTAGTAGAATATTATTGTGCTCTGAGATACGATGAGCAGGCAGATTTGAGAAAAACCTGGTCTTAAACTGATGCGAAGTGAAATGAGCAGAACCAGAACGTTGTACACAGTAACAGCAACACTGCACTACGATTAAATATGAATGACTTAGCTCCTTCTCCATCAATACAATGATCTAAGATAATTTCAAAGGACTCATGATGGAAAATGCTACCCACATCCAAAAAAAAGGAACGGGTGGAATCTGAATGCAGATCCAAGGACACTATTTTCACTTTACTTTTTTTCCTGCTGTTTTTCCTTTTGGTCTTTTTCTTCTTTTACAACTTGACTAAGATGGAAATGTTTTAAATGATGGTACATATATAAGGTATATCAAATTACTTATTGTTTTAGGAGGAGGGAGGGAGATAAATATGCAACATTCATTTTTAAATGAATGTCAAAAATTATCTTTATGTGTAATTGGGGAAAAAAAGAACTGAGAGCAGAGAACTGCCTACGTGTGAATCCAGGCAAGTGCTGGGAGAAGTCAGCATGTGGAAGAGGAAACAAAGGGTTTGAAAGCCAGTCTTCTATATTAAAAATATACTATTTCAGAACAACAGCAGCAAAACCCTCAAGTTTGAAAAGAACTAAGAGGACCCAGAATAAATCCATTGCTACTGTTATTTCATTGAGCTTTATAGTCTTATTTTTCTTGTGTTTAGATTACATTATTTTACTTAGGATTCATTCCTCATTTTGCATTGGCTGAAATTTTCATCAAGTTCACAACAAAAAAATTATTTGTATGTTAAAAAATTTCAATCAAAAATGGTTAAAATAAAAGTTTTAATTCCTAAAGGAATGAATCTTAATTATTTCAAAACTTCATTTATTCCCCAACTATGTTTATGAAATGCTATCATAAAGTTTTTCTTAATATTTCAATAAGAAAAATTAAACTATTGCTTAAATGGTTCATTTGGGGGAAATATATTATATATTATGCCAGCAGGTTTTTCCCTAACAAAAACTGTTCATTTCCCTCTTTTCTTACATTATCTGTAAGAAAAAATGTCCTTCCTATTATAGCTTTCATTAAGTAATCTGTCATTAAACAACTTCAGAAGAATACACTTTTTTTCTTAAGAGATTACTTAATATGTAAGGCTCAATTAACATAGTTTTCTAGGCATAACCAGCTGTGCTCTCAAGAAATGAAATATGACCTAAGAACAAATTCTCTGACAGGCAAAGACATCTGATCCTAAATAAACAAACTACTTAACTGAAAACAGGTTGGGTTAGATCACCTGAAGGTCATCAAAAATAAAGCTTCACTATTCATGTTACTGCTATGGAAATCTGTGTCTTACATGTTACCTGTATACAAACTTGTGTTTATTAGTAGCATTTTAACTAAGTTTCTTTTGATCTATAAACAGTAGATAACGTTACTAGGTTCAATCAGTGACCAACCTTTTCCTTACAGAAAGCAGAAGAGCCTTGCTGTATATTTCTACTAGGAATACAGAAGGAAGGACATTTCTTCACATACAAAGCTTAGCCACCTACAGCTGTGGATATAGATGCCAACTGGACTAAAGGTCTCCAGAAAAGAAGAAAAAGAAGCTAAGGGGGAAAAGACAATTAAAAGAAAAGGTTTAGAACACAAGCCACCACCACCAAATACATCTTTTTTCTGTTTTCCTGACCCAACTAAACTGTTGGTTTTTTAGTTCAGCGGACTGTCGTACATCTCTCTGTATTCTGTGAGATGCAATAAATATCTGTTGGCTTAGCTGACAAGATGGAATAAGGTCCTTGTGTCTTCATTTTCTTTTTCTGTGTAGTTTTATTGTATTTTATTTCATTTTCACATTATAAACAGTTACAGATTGCCACCATTCCCTAAAAGGTTTCTTATAACAAAGTAAAACAATCACATAAAAATGATAATATGGCAACTTCTTCTGAAAGTACGTGCAACATTACAAATCTATAGTACCACGTTCACTTCTCTATTGTTTTTATTAACAGAAATATAGTTTTCTCTTTCCCATCTTAGGAAAAAAACAGAAACAAATTCCTTATAATCAATATATCGTCAAGCAATTTGGAACTATGCCCAAAGGGCTATAAAAATGTGCCTCTGACCCAACAATCCCACTTCTAGGGCTGTGTCCCAAAGAGATCTGACAAGAGGGGAAGAGACCCACATACATCCTTCCAGTGGGGTTAGGTGACGAGGGAAGAAGGGAAAGCATCTAGAATTTAAAGTTCTATAGTCAAATGTTAAAAATGTGTGTATATACATTATTATTATTATTATTATTAATAACTACATCCAACTGGGAATTAAGATATACAGGCACTGTGGTAGGGAGATCCATCCTGCCCTACCAGAAAGTCAGAGGAGCAAGGGGGAGGACATAGGAGAGAGCAGATTGGGAGAGGGGTGGGATGGCTGTTTTGAGGTGCTGGGTAGGGGAAATATGGAGAGAAAATTTGTAACTCAAAATCTTGTGGAAATGAATGATGTAAATAAGAAAATAAATTAACTTATTTTTTTAAAAAAGACCCACATATACAAAAATATTTGTAGCAGTTCTTTTTGTGGTGGCAAAGAATTGGGAATCAAAGGGATGCCCACTGATTGGGAAATGGCTAAACAAGTTGTGGTATATGAATGTAATGGAATGCTACTGTGCTATAAGAAATAAGGAGCAGATGGACTTCATAATAACTGGGAGAGACATAAACTGATGGTGAGTGAGGAGAGCAGAACCAGGAGAACTTTGTACACAATTACTGACACGTTGTATCTGTGATCACTGCCGTGACAGATGGGGCTCCCCTCAGCAACGCAAGGTTGTAAGACAACTGCGAAGGGCTCATGATGGAAAAGATTATCCATATCCAGTGAAAGAATTAGAGTCTGAATGCAGATTGAAGCAAATGACTTGCTCGCTCTTTTTCATTTTGTTTTGTTTTGTTTCTTCTTCCTTATTATTCATTGCATTGGTTATAATGCTTTTTTTTCTGGTAAGAAACCAATGTTTATTTTCCATCAGCATATTCCCAACACTATTAGAGCATCTGGGTTTTAAGACCATTCTGCAGTAGTTCCTACCCATTCAGTGGCCTGAGCAGTAGGGGCAGCAGACCAGTTCTCAGTAGTTGGCTGAGCACTCCAATCTTTGGTGGGGAACTACTGAATGGGCTCGGATGGGACTTGTACTCCCTCAGACCAATCAGCCACCTCCAGCTGAGCAGCATTGAATTCTGGGGCAGGTGCAGTCCATTGACCCTGAAATTCCTCTTCTGTCACTGCCTTCTCAGCTGTGGCTTGCTCTTCCTTTTCAATCTCCTGTGGATCCCTCTAGAAGTAGAGATCAGGCATAACCTCCCATGGGTGTTCCTGGGAGATGGTGCCACGCATCTGTAGGACTTCACCGGCCAGTATCCACCACATCAGACCCACAGAGTGAGCTCCTTGTTGTTACATGGAATGGTAATGTCCACATAGAGAAGTGGGGAGTCTGTGCTGCACAATGCAATGGGTGGGAGGTTAACACATGATGCTTCAGTCAGAGGCTGGTGATCTGTCCAAAGATCAGTGACCACCAAGAGGCGAGGCTCCCTGAAAGCGCTGAATCAGGTTAGTGAAGGTGCCCGGTGTGAAACATCCAGCAATAGGTGCGGCGCCAGTGGCAGCAGCAAATTTCATAATAGGTAGCTGGCCAGGGTTCCTGGATGACATGATGCTAACATCCGCTGTGTTTTCGATGGCAATGATGGCTTGCACTGCCAGCAGAAGCTTTTCCCAAGTTCTCTTCAAAGTAATGATATAGATGCCATCACTCTTTCTTTTGCAGATGTACTGTTCCATCTGGAAGTCCAAACTGGTGCCACCCAGATGAGTTCCTGCAGCAAGGAATGTGAGGACATCCACATCCTTCATCTGCAAGACATCTAGGGCTCCGGACATGGTGAAAGTTTCCCTTTAAAGTTAGGATGGAAACCAAGAACAACGCCGTATGGAACCCTCTTTGGGGCAGCACAGAATAATTCTCCTTTACAAAGTGACTAACGTTTAATGTGAAGGTATTTGTAGAACCTATATTGGATTACATGCCACCCCGGAGGGGTACAGGGTGGGGGGTGAAAGGAGAGGGAAGGGGAGAAAATTTAGAACTCAAAAACTCGGAACTGAATGCTGTAAACTAAAAGCAAATAAAAGTTTAAAACCATGTAGTTGAGCAAAACAAATTCCCTCTTTCGGCTTTATAAAAACTTTTTTTTTACATGTGTGTGCACAAGTGCATGCGGCACCCCTCATTCTGTACCCTTCACCTTTGTGCTCTGTAATCACGAATGGTCATTGTGCTGATCACAGTTCTTACATGTTTGCTTTATAATGCTGTTACTATGTAAACTGTTTTCTTGGTTTTGCTCACTTCACTCTACATAAGCACAGATATGTCTCCATTTTTTGGAAACCATCTATTTCCTCATTTCTAACAGCACAAAAGTATTCAATCATATTCAAAGACCACATTTCTGTCAACCATTAATCAACCGACGGTCATTTCCTTAATTTCCAGTCTTTTGTCACCACAAAGAAAGAGCAACTATCAATATTTTGTATATAAAGGACCTTTTCCTCTTCTTTTGATCTCTTCTGAGTACAGGGCCTAGCAGTGGTACAATAGCTGGGTCAAAGGGCATGTTGTTATTCACTCTTGTTCAATCCAACTCTGTGTGACTTCATGAACTTTGTCCATGAAGTTTTCTTAGCAAAGTAAGTGGAGTCGTTTGCCATTTCCTTTCTCCAATGTGTCCCCAGTTTACAGATGAGGAACTGAGAGGCAAATAGGGATTAAGTGACTGTAACAGCAATCGGTTTAGCAGATACTTAGCACCTAGAAACTTAGGGCTAAGTATGGAAGGTGTGAGCCCTGTCCCCTGTTGAGAGGGCATGAACTCCTCTGTTGACGTGGAAGAAGGGGACTGGCTGAGACAGGAGGCCAGTGTGTGTATATAAGCAAGAATTCCAAAGACAGAGACAGAATTGGAATTTTCCTCTTGGAGGAAGCAGGACTGTCTCAGCATCTGGGAGCTGGGCTGCTGGGCTGAAGAAGTGAGTTGGAGTTTTCTTGAGAGCAGACTCTGGTGAAGGCCACCCAGAAGGCCAATATTCCTTCTGGGTCCTAGGACCAGCTGAACTGCTGAAGGACTGAAGAAGCATGACCAGGATAAGACAGTTTGCTCATGGCTGGGCTGATCCTTGAGTTCCAGACAAGAGAAGTGGTGAAGGGTCTGAGATGTGCTGGACCCTGTGAACTTCAGTGTGTGCCAGGGACTGCCCTGACGACTGGACAAGGACCTGGGAGCTGTCTGCTTCTGAATCCAGGTGACTATTTGGTGGATTCAGAAGGGAGCTGGCACCATGGAAGAGGATCCAGGGAATCAGAGAGATCACCCAGAGTCAAGATGAAGAAAAAGCTTCCCCCCTTGGACAAACTGAGGTTTTCTGGACACCAAGGGGTAGAGAGTTTGTGTGGTTTTCTAATGACTGTATTAGTGGCTAATAATATTTAGTAATTGGGAATTTAGCTTAATGATTGACTGCTAGATGAGTGACTGATTAAGTTAATGGTTGCCCCGTGAGTGGAAGACTGATATATTGTGAATTGATTGATTGAATGATTA
>CM053596.1:248353363-248371223 GCA_028646575.1 Pseudocheirus occidentalis | reverse complement strand
AAAAATAATAATAATAATACAATAAAATTTAAAAAAAAAGAAACCAATGATAAGTAAAGCAGGTTATTTTCTTTTCCTTTTTTTCCACTACTGAACTAGTTATATGACTCTCAAGCAGAGATCTGAGATCTGTTCCTTTTCTTCTCAAGTTTCCATTAAGAATACCACTTACCATTTTCAGGAAAACATTGATAAACAATGATAAAAAGATGCAGGAGCATCTTTTCGTGTCTTTGTGATATTTTTTTCTCTTTATTTTTCAGGGTGAAAATACCATCTATAATCTCCATTATTTTATTATCTTTCCTTTAAGATATTTTGAAGAGTGCTACATGAACAAGGCAGCTAAGTGACACAACGGATGGAGAGCTGGGCCTAGAATCAGGAAGACCTGAGTTCAAATCCAACCTCAGACACTTAGTAGCTGTGTGACTCAGGATAAGTCATTTAACCACTCCCTTGCCTTGGTTTCAATTTTATCTCCACTTGCAAAGAAAATAAATTCTCTGCTGTCTGAGGAGATTCTCTCAGTTTCTTCGGCCGTATTTTGGAGACTGCTTTGCGGCAGTTCGACTTCTTTAAATTCCGGTGCTCAAAAATCAGTGTCTTCTCTTTTTTCCATTTTTCATCAACCTGTTTAAATAAGCTGGGCTGGAGCTGCTATGATCACTAACAGCATTTTCTCCTCTTTAGTATTTACTTTCATCTTTGCTCTAACCCCCCCCCCACTCCTGGCTCAGGGGGCTCCTAGAGGAAGGGAGGAGGTTTTACTTGGTGGGCCAGACAACTCTAAGTGAGGGGTGATACGAGGAAATGCCCCTTCATCAGCGATTGTGCAGGAAGCGTCCTCCTCTTTGCTGCAGCCCTGATGGACCTGGCGCTGCTCCTGTTTACAGTCTCCTTTTCACACTGAGACACCCACTGTGCGATGCAAAGATCCGGCATCCCCCACATGAACCCAACTGCATAAAACCGGGGGACTCTGTCGTCTCCCAGAGCTATCCCAGATATTATTCCTTAAGGGAGCTGTTACGTTGCTTTGGTTATATTTCTGTTGCAATCTTTCCACTTCATTTGTACAAACTATTTTTCAGGGTCAGAGGACTCAGGCTTAAGCTGTGGACATCACTTCCTGATCACCCAAGTACAAAGCAGCCACCAGCAACTCCAGGCACTCTCTGATACCTAGTGGGTGGATCACAATGGGCATCTCAGACAAGGGAGCTCATCAGCTAAATCAACTTGAGGTGTCAGTGCCAAACCTTGTTGAATATCATCTGCTTTGGATAAATAAAACCCTTTGTGTTAATAGCTGAATAATCTTGAAATGTCTCACTTTGTTCCAATATCAAATCTAAAACATAAGAGGACTGACACAAGTCAGACCTTTCCCAGTCTACCCATTGCTAGTGTCTTCTCTGACATTAACTTCCATTCACAATACAGATGTTTATACATATACATATATTTACATATTTTATGTGCACAATCTTTCATTTGATCTTTCTCATAAGAATGTGACTGTCTATAATTCTGATTACATTAAAGAGTTTTCGCACAAACAAAGTCAATGCAACCAAGATTAGAAGGGAAGCAAAAAGCTGGGAAACAATTTTTACAGCCAGTGTCTCTGATAAAGGTCTCATTTCTAAAATATATAGAGAACAGAGGTCAAATTTACAAGAATACAAGTCATTCCCCAAATGATAAAGTCAAAGGATATGAACAGGCAGTTTTCAGAGGACGAAATGAAAGTTATCTATAGTCATATGAAAAAATGTTCTAAATCTCTATTGATGGGAGAACTGCAAACCAAAACAACTCTGAGGTGCCACATCACAACCGTGAAATTGACTAATGTGAAAAACAGTAAAATTATAAATGTTGGGGAAAATGTGGGAAAAGTACAATACTAATGCAATTATTGGTGGAGTTTTGAAATGATCCAAATGTTTTGGAGAGCAATTTGGAACTATGCCCAAAGAGTTACAGTACTGTGCATACCCTTTGACCCAGCAACGCCACTTCTAAGGCTGTAACCCAAAGAAATCATAAAAACAAGAAAAGGAACCACATGTACAAAAATATTTATAGCAGCTCTTTTTGTGATGGCAAAGAACTGGAAATTGAGGGGATGCCCATCCATCTGGGAATGGCTGAACAAGATGTGGTATATGAATGTAATGGAATGCTACTGTGTTATGAGAAATGATGAGCAGGTGAATTTCAGAAAAACCTGGAAAGACTTATATGAACTGATGCTAAGTGAAATGAGCAGAACCAGGAGAATATTATACACAGTTAACATCTATGTTGTGCAATAACTGACTTTAACAGATCTAGCTCTTCTTAGCAATGCAAGTATCTAAGACACCTCCAAAAGACTCATAATGGAAAATGCTACTATCCACATCCCAAGAAAGAACTATGGAGTCTGAATAGAGATAGAAACATACTATTTACTGTCCTTTTCTTTTGCTGTTTTGTTTCTTCTTTCTCATGGCTCCTCCCATTAATTCTGATTCTTTACATCATGACTAATGTGAAACTATGTTTAATATGAATGTATAAATAGAGCCTATATCAGATGGCACACTGTCTTTGGGAGGGGGGAAAAGGGAAGAGAGAGAAAATTTAAAACTCAAAATTTTATGGAAGTGAAATGCTGAAAACTAAAAATAAATATATTAATTAGAAAAGAAAAAAAAAACCATTGTGCGATGACCAACTTTGATAGACTTGGCTCCTCTCAGCAATGCAATAATCTAAGAGAATTCCAAGACTCATAACAGAAAATGCTATCCACATCCAGAGAAAGAACTATGAATGAAAGAAATGAACGCAGATCAAAGCATATTATTTTCTCTCTCTTTTCTTGTTTTTTCTTTCTCATGGTTTTTCCCTTTTGTTCTGATTCTTCTTTCACAACCTGACTAATATATGTTCAGATATGTTCAATATGACTGGACATGGGTAGCATATATCAGGCTGCGTGCTGTCTTGGGGAGGGTGGAGGGGAGAGAGGTGGAAAAATATAGAATTCAAAATCTTAAAAAAGTGAATGGTAAAAACTACAACTAAATTAATTAATTTTTTAGAAGAAGACTGTGACCTCCTTTGAGGAAAAGCACCATGTTTTTGCCTTTCTTTATTTCCTCTAGTGCTGAGGACAGTACCTGGCAGATACTAAGTACTTAATAAATTTCTGTTAACCAACTGACCTACAGAACCTTAACAGAGCAGCATGAGAGAACAACAGACTTGTCCAGTTTGTCTTTAATATACAAGATAAGGAAAAGGAAGCATATGAGATAATGATTAATATGTACTCCACCTTTCAGACTACACTGCCTAGGGAAATATTGAAAACACTTAAGTGAACAATTTTTAAGGACTCTCAAGCACTGTAGGTATCTCCATTTAACACTGATATGTTAATTATAGCTCATAACTATTTATCCATTAGAGAGCTCCCTCAAGACAAGCCACTGGGAAGCACTTGGGGAGCCCATTTTGATTTATATATTACATATATAAGTAAAGGAGGTAAAGCTTAATTTCTTTAAAACAATTCTATAATTGAGATTTATCACTATTTTAATTGTGTTCTCTTTCCTCTCCCATTGAGTTAGGAAGGTTTAACTGTGGGAGATAGATGAATAAATATTTTATTTAATTCAATTCAATGTTTATTAAGGATCTACTTACATGTTAAGCAATGTTCTAGGTGCCGGGACTACAAAGCTGAAAAACCAGAGAGAATCCTTAACCTCAAGGAGACTACAGTCATAGAGAGACAGCTTTTTCTCCTGGCCAAAATGCAACAGCAAAACTATAGGGATTGATTAAATGGACAGATATATATATATATAGTTAATGGGCTGAAATTTCAACCAGGAGAGTACAGGATTACACTTTTTGCCTAGAATTAGATTCTGCTAAAGCTACAATTTACTTTTATGCCGTACCCATACCAGTAATGGTCTCAGGAGTTTTTTAATCCTAAGTCAAATGATTCTCTGGGGAATGAGCTCAAATTCAGCCACAGCAATAGAGAGCTAAAGGAAACAAACCCTGAAGTCAGCCTAGGATCATGCTGCCTGGCTTTTCTAGTTTCAACAATTCCTTGGGTGGGGAGGGTAGCTCATGGCCTCAGCCATGACTAAAGAGTTGTAAACCTACCCTTATCAGAAAGAGGCCTTTTTTTTGGTCATTACACCTTAATATATTAGAACTAAGATGGCAGCAGAAAGAAGTTCAGTGACCATGAGACCAGAGGAGATGCCACACATGGACCAACAATTATGATACAACAGATGTCCAGGAAGAGAAAACACATGCCTAACAGTTGAGACCAGAACAATGCTATCACCAGAGACCATCAGGGGCATAAGAAGTGTGCGTTGTCCTGGCCAGGTATGGGCCTGGTCACAAATGTTCTCTATGTATGTCATTTCTACATGATCCTAAGCCATGAATGGAGAATGCGGCCAAGGTTTTCAGGCAACCAGGAGAAGAGATCAAAGGAAGGTGAGACGGAAACATGCCTCAGGATGTTTTGGCCCCTCTTCAATAATCTTCCATTTGTTTCAAGCACTAAGGTCTTCTTCTGTTTGAGAGGACTGGCTGACACAGAAACTACAATCCTCCCCAGTGCCAGCGCAGGCCTCCCCTCCCTCAGCCACGAGGGCATCTAGCAACCTGCAGTTTTGTAATACCATAAGGGCAAGTCAATCAACCTGTGTCTGGAGGCTGGAGACAAGCTTCTGTGGAAAGCCAAAGTACTTGATTCCTGGGGTCAGTTTCTACGCAGATGTCTTTGACACTGCGGCTTTGGCCTCAGGCTTTGAAGCCTGCTCTCTTGGCATCTTATTTGTTATGCGTTTTAAAAGGCTACCTGACTTTCCAAAGACTTGTGGGCTTTCTCAAGGCTTTTTGGTGCCTAGAATTAAAAAGTCTTATTTTAGCTGAGCTACTTCTAGGATGTGACAGACTATTATAATGATAAAACTATGATAATATCCCAGGATATGACAAACTAAGCTTATTGATAAGAGTATTTGAATCTGGGTCTTTTGGATCTCTCTCGCATCTTCTCTCACACTTGGGGCTGGTACCCAAGTGGCCCAGGACAAGGTTCCCTGCATGCATCAGGTCCATGGCTAGCTCTGCCAAGAGGTTCCCGAGAGATGGACACAGCATGCCAAAGGTGTCTGACGTACAGGCCAGGGATCCAACGGGTGCCAACAGGGCCAAACAGGCAGGAAAGCAAGCCTTCGCTGCCAACGGAGGGACAACTTTAACTGGAGATGAACAAATTTGGCATAGTGTAGACAAAAGCACAGAGGCCTTCCCAGAGGGAAGGGAGGCTGTGATATAGTAAGGAGCATAAAAAGAACAGTCCTGTGGATGGGGGCTAATTCAACAGCAAAGGTATGACTATCAAAGGATGAATCCCAGGAAAAAAGGGAGTGAAACTCCCAGAACTCAGTGCCTCCAGGCATGGGTGCTTAGCCCTGGCATGATTATGGAACAAGAGGCCTTCCTGGGATTCCCACACTAACTCAGAAATAGAAAAAAAAATGCCTTTACGATTGCTTTGTTTGATAAATAAGTTTCCCCCTAGGACCGAATGGCTGACACTGAGTTACCATACAATTACTGAGTCTTTGCCACCAAAAGTAAAGATTAAAATGGGTGGGAAAAACTAATGAAATTTCCTTGTTTGCAGAAAGTACAATCATTCGAACTGCTACAGTAAATGGTCCTAATTCAGTATGTAGTACTGGTAGTACCTCAGTCTACAATGATAGATAATTCATTAAGGTCTTTTCTTAGCTCTAACATGTCCTCTGCTTGCCTAGTAAAAGCACATACACAGTGAGGAGGAATTGGTAGGGCTTGTGAACTCCAAAGAGCACCTCAAACCTAGACGAACTTTTCTGGAAGAAGCAAATGGGAAAAGCGTGTGTCTGTCCCCAGGGGCTAGAAGGATAATCAGAGGAATATGACATATACAGAAATAAGTATAATACAAAGCAGCATGTGGAAGGGGCAAAAAGGAGATTTAAGCAAAGTGCCCTAAGAAAATTGGAAGAGAAAGAAATCCTGTCACATCTTTAGGTTAACAACTCCTGAAGGTCAGGACACCTGCCTTACCCGGAGCTCTGCCATTTAAGCCTCTGCCTATCCTGAGACAAATCTTACCCTCTTTGCACCCCAACATGCTTCTCTGTGAAACAGAAGTAATGTTAAATACCTTAAAAAGTAAAAGTGCATGTAAATATGATAATGTAATAGGAAACAGGCCCCATAAATAAAAGATTATGAAAAAAGATATTTTGTTAATGAAGACACACAAAAACATCCCAATGTAAGGATGGAAATCCTAACATGAAGTAGGGATGCCGGGAGGTTGTGCAACTCAAAGTACTGGAACAATGAGGAAATGAGGGAGGGGTTTCGTGTTCTGGGGACAGGGGATTTAAACTGCTTAGCTTTTGCCTCTGGTGTGTTGTTGTTGAATAGGCAGCACACCCAATCCTTGCAAGAACTGTAGAATAAATAAGCCTGCATCATCTACCTCCAGAGTCTTTGTCTTTCTTCTGCTGCATGGCTGCTTTAGGAGCTCCTGGCCTACAGATCATAGGGGGATCAAGCAAAACATTCAGAGGGTAATTGCTCTTGCTTTGACCTGCTTGGATCTGGGTGGCTTTCTTGGGTGGTAGTCCTGAGGTAAGAAAGGCCAGTTTGCCAGTGTGCTGTCTGTAGAAAAGGGGCCCTCCTCAGACCTCTGACAACATTTGTGAAAACCCCAGCAATTTGGAATAAAGCTCTCTTCTCTGGAAGCAGAGTTCTACTGTGGAAAAGAGCTCAAAAGTCAAGCAATTGACTGGCAATATGAGCAAGCAGAAGAAGCGCAAATAGACCATAGAATCCTTTTATGGAGACAAAATGGATCAAAACATGGAATGGGAGGAAGACAGTGATGTCAGAACTCCTGCATCAAAAGCCTCCCCCCAAAAATATGAACTGATTACAAACCATGGAGGAGCTCAAGAAGGATTCTGAAAATCAAGTAAGAGAAGTGAAGAAAAAATTGGGAAGAGAAATGAGAATGATGCAAGAAAAATCACAAAAAGAGAGTCAACAACCTGACTGAAGAAAATAATACCTTAAAAAACAGACTAATTCAAATGGCAAAAGAGGTCCAAAAAGCAAATGAGAAGAATGCCTTAAAAAACAAATTTGCTAGATGAAAAAAAGAATCTCAAAAGCATTCTGAAGAGAATAATTCCTTCAAAATTAGACTGGAGCAAATGGAAGCTGATGACTTTATGAGAAATCAAGATACTAGAAAACAGATCCAAACAAATTTAAAAAAAAACCAATATGAAATATCTCACTGAAAAAAACAGTGACCTGAAAATAGATCCAGGAGAGACAATTTAAAAATTATTGGACGACCTGAAAGCCATGATCAAAAAAAAAAAAGAACCTAGAAAGCATTCTTCAAGAAATTCTTAAGGAAAATTGCCCTGATATTTTAGAACCAGAGGGCAAAATAGAAATTGAAAGAATTCACCAATGACCTCTTGAAAAAAGATCCCAAAAAGAAAATCCCTGGAAATATTTTAGCCAAATTCCAGAGTTCCCAGGTCAAGGAGAAAATATTACAAGCAGCCAGGAAGAAACAATTTGAGTACTGTGGAAACAGAATCAGGATAACACAAGATCTAGAAGCTTCTACATTAAGGGATCAAAGGGTTTGCAATATGATATTCTGGAAGTTAAAGGAGCTAGGATTAAAACCAAGAATCACCTATCCAGCAAAACTGAATATAATGTTTCAGGGGAAAATATAGTCATTTGATGAAATAGAGGACATTCAAGCATTCTTGATGAAAAACCAGAGTCAAATAGAAAATCTGACATACAAATACAAGAAGGAAGAGAAGCACGAGAAGATAAACAGGGAAAAGAAATCATAAGGAACTTATTAAAACTGAACTATTTACATGCCTACATGGTAAAACGATCATTGTAACTCATGAGAATTTTCTCAGTATGAGGATAGTTGAAGGGAATATGTGTGTGTGTATGTATACACACATATATATGTTTATATAGGAGGGTATATGTGCATATAAATACATATGTATATATATATGTGTGTGTACATGTATACATAGACATAGGGCACAGGATCAGTTGAATAGGAAGGGATGATATCTAAAAAACAAAATTAAGAGGTGAGAGATGAGTATAATGAAAGGAGTATAATGAGAGGAGATAGGGAGATAAAATAGGGTAAATTCCCTCATATAAAAGAGGCAAGAGTGGAAGAACAGGAAGGCAAAAAGGGAATGGGTCAACCTCACTCTCATTGACTTTGGCTTAAGGAGAGAATAACATACACACTAAACTGAGCATTTTACCCCATAGGAAAGTAGGGGGGAAGGGGATAAGAGAGAGGATGACAGGAGGGAGGACAGACTGGGGGGGAGGATAGTTAGAAGCACACACTTTTGAAAAGGGACAGGGTCAAAGTTGAAAATGGAATAAGTGGGGGGTAGGATAGGATGGAGGGAAATATAGTCATTCTTTCACAATATATCTACTACGGAAATGTGTTGCATAACTACACATGTATAGCCTACACTGAATCGCTTTTTCTCCCAGTAGGGGTGGATGATGAGGGAAGAAGGGAAAGAATCTAGAAATTAAAGTTTAAAATCAAACGTTTAAATGTGTGTGTGTGTATTTTACATACAATTGGGAAATAAGGTATACAAGCACTGGGGTACAGAAATCCATCTTGCCCTACTAGAAAGTCAGAGGGGGAATGGGGGAAGATGTAAGAGAGGGCAAACTGGGGGAAGAGGTATTCAGTAGGATCGCTGTTTTGGGGTGGGGGTTGGGGAAAAACAGGCAGAAAATTTCTAACTCAAAATCTTGTGGAAATGAATGTTGAAAACTAAAAATAAACAAATCAAATGAACTTTAGAAAAAAGAAATAACAAAACCAATCATCCCTAAATGCCATGAATCCAAAAATGTAGTTTTGTTGCATGTATTTTCTCATCTCCCCAAAAAAAAGAAAAGCAAGATTTATTATAAACAATTCATTTGAGTATTGAAATAATACACTGAAAAATATCTCTTTTTATGAAAAAAGCTGTATCTTAGGGATTCTCTGCATATGTTTGAAAAAAAAATACGTCAGTAACCAAATAAATCAGGGTTTCATAAAGATAAACTATACTATTAATTCTATGAATTGTCCTTTAAGCATATAAGTGAAACTAATTTTTTTTGTTTTTTGATAAATATTTACTGACTGTGCTTTTTTCTTTTTTTTTAGGGGAGAAGGCAGGGCAACTGGGTTAAGTGACTTGCCCCAGGTCTCATGGCTAGTAAGTGTTAAGTATCTGAGGTCATATTTGAACTCAGGTCCTCCTGACTCTAGGAACTGATGCTCTGTTCACTGCGCCACCTAGCCACCCTGATACTAATATTTTAAAAACATTTTTAAACATTACAATAGTGTACATATATATCATAAGAGTTGATGTATATCTAGTAACAAAGTAAAACATATTAAAGCGGTCTAAAACATCAGAATTGGGTGACCAAGTTCTCTAGGTAAACAATAAATCAGCCAACTCTATAGTATTGTTTGGGTTGAAAAATACCCTTTATCCTTAATTTAGTAAGAAAAGTAAACACAGAGATGCCTTAGGATAAGAACAGGAGTTTATTCTCTTCCCCCGGAGAAGAAGGCAATCTACCCCATTACTGAACATGGAGGAGAGAGTGTGTTTCAAAGGGTAGAACCAGAATTTATAACCCAACTTAGTCAGGCCCCCTTTCCCGACTGTTTCGTCTCTCATTAGTGGAGAGGTGCACTTCACCAAATTCTTCCCTACTGGGACAGCAAGAGAAGAGAGGGTGTAGAGTCCTACCAAGGCAGGAAAACAGACAAAGGAAGGTAAGAGTGATTGACAGCAGCCAGGGAAGGGGAGGGAAGGGTACGGAAGGTTAACAATCCCAGATTGAGAAGTTTTCACTCATTCCACATAGTACTAAAAATACAAACACAAAGAAATAAATGCATATCCTTGTTAGATGCTTTGTCTCTGAAACATCTTTTGCTTAGGATTCCTAATAATTTCAGACTATTTAAGGCAAATTTTCTGAAATTCAATCACTCAACAGCTCTACAAACAACTATTTTATGCCACTACTGGGGAAAGGAGGATACAAAAATGTATCTAGGATACACAATCACTGCTCCAGAAACAGATTGCTGCACTCCAGTCCTCTCCTTCCTTTCTGAGGAAGCCTAGATTAAAAAACGAGCTGGTACTGGCAAAGAAATGGAGCTGTGTGTGCCTCAGTGGCACAGAAAAGGCACACAAGACACACTAGTAAATGACCATAGTTATCTAGTGCTTGATAAACTCAAAGACGCTGGGAAAACTGGAAAACAGTATGGCAGAAACTAGGTGTAGACCAACATCTCATACCATATACCAAAAAAGGTCAAAATAAGTACATGATTTAAAAATAAAGGGTGATACCATAAGGAAATTATGGGAGCGTGGAAGAGTTTATCTGTCAGATTCATGGATAATAGACTTTATGACCAAACAGGAGACAGAGCATTGTAAGATGTAAAACAGCTCCTTTTGCTTCTAGTAAGTTTAAAAGTTTTACACAAACAAAATAAAGAAAATGAAAAAAGAAACCTAAATTATAGGAGCATGAAATGGCTATCAGGAGTCTTTCATTCCAAATAAGAGTAATCATACAAGGGTGCTTTGTGAGTTAAATTACTCAACTGCCACTTATCGTTCATTCTGCTTTGAAGTGACTCAGAAGGTAAAATAATCAGTTCTACAATTAGTGTTTTCTGAGACAGGTTATTCCAAAAAGCAACAAGAGGTAATTATCATTAAAAAGCATTTACTAAGAGCCTATTTGCATGTGATGTCATCGGTACAGCTTTAGGAGTTAAAATACCTGGACTTCTAGCCCTCCATCTGTCACATACCATTCTTGTGGCTTTGGGCTATTCATTTAATCCCTCTGAGTCTGAATTTCATCAGTTATAAAGAGAGAATACTATCTGCCTTGACTTTTTTTCTGGAAGATCTGACTCAGTGCTAGACTCAGGTATTCCCAATGGTCTGATACAGTGGAGCATATTCATGGCCAGTTGTCTAGCACAGACTTTATTTATGTTTATTTTGCATGCGTAATTTTTTCACTGTGTATTTTTTAAATTTTATTTTCAGTTCTGAATTCTCTCTCCTTTCTCCTCCCCTCCCACCTAGTCACTCAGAAAGCAAGAAAAGCAAAATCTATTACAAATATGTGTGGTCATGCAAAACAAACCCTTGCATTAGTCACGTCCAAGAAAAAGAAAGAAAGAAAAGACATTTTAAGTCTTGACTCTAAGTCTAGCAGCTTATCTAGAGGTAAACAGCATGTTTTACCATGAAGCCTCTAGAATGTGGTTGGTCACTATGTTGTTCCGAGTTCCTAAATCTTTCAAAGATGATTATTTTTACAGTTATTGTATAAATTGTTCTCCTAGTTCTGCTCACTTTACACTGCTTCAGTTCAGACAAGTCTTCCCAGATTTTTCTCAAACTATCCAACCCCTTCATCATTTCTTACATCACATTCATGTACCATGACTTGCTCAGGCATTCCCCAACTGACAGGCATTACCTCAGTTTCTAATCTTTGGCACCACTAAAAATGCCGCTGTTAATATCTTTGTGCATGTGCATTCTGTTTTTCTTCAATCTGTCTGGGGTACAGACTTTTAGGACCAGTATCACTGAGTCAATGGGTATGTACAGTGTAACGGGTATTTGGTTCAGCCAGAATGGCATCAGTGGCAGAGGGGCAGCTCGGTGGTGCAGTGAAAAGAAAGCGGGCCCTGGAGTCAGAAAGACCTGAGTCCAAATCTGGTCTCAGACACTTAACACCTACTAGCTGTGTGACCTTGAGCAAGTCACTTAACCCCAACTGTCCTGCCTTCACCCTCAAAAAAACAAACAAAACAGTGGCAGAACTTTACTAAAAGATAAATGGAGAAAGAAAAAAGTTAATATCTAGACTGCCCCAATTAGTCACATGCACTTTTAGAGGAGAGGGTAAACTGCTTGAGTTCAGCTCAACCCAGATCATTTTAATCCTATAAAGCAGGGATTCTTAACCTTTTTATGTTTTGCCATTGATCCCTTTGGCAATCAAGAGAAGCCTATGAACCCCTTCTCATAACAATGTCTGTAAACATAGGGTTGATTGCAAAGGGAATCAATTATACTGAAATATAAGTATCAAAATAAAAACAAATGCTCATTAAGTATATTGGACATATATGATAGATAAACACTTTTTCTGGTTAATTAAAGTATAACTGCTTAAGTGATAAGTATCCAGCTTGATAGATGACTTTAAAAAGTGGATAATAGGAAATGGATAGAAAAGGAGAAGTCAAGAAACTAAAACTCTCTGTATAAAAACATCAATTCACAACATATTTAGCAAACATAAATGTAGATGTGTAACATATACGCATATATATATATATATATATATATATTTAAGGGTACCTCTTAGAACCAAAATGAGTGTCTTTTTCAAATGAAAGATATATAAACTAAGAATCTATCTTTTAAAGGACCTAGTACTATGATTTTTAAAAATTCATATGAATATTATATGAATAACTACCAGTAATTATTTAATTACAGCTAAAGCATTTACTAGATGCTTACTATGTACCAGGTATCATAATAATTTGTCAGTTAATTTAATAATAATTATCATCAGGAAAAATACAGTACTTCCCAAGAAAGGAAGTGACTCATAAAGTGGTAACAGCTTGATAAACATATTCCCTTGAGAAATCTCCATGCTCTTGCTCTCTCTCATTCTATATCCTTGCAAAGCAACCTACCTGGCATCACCTAATTTCCCATGGGCATTTGCTCAGGGAAGAAATAGACTTATAGGCCAATTTATTCACCCATATATTCATTTATTGCCTCACTCAACAAATACTGATCTGAATGTTCAATATGTGTGAGATATAGTGCTAGGAAAGACAGACAGGGAATAAAAAAAGTGTCCAAGATTCATACTCTGGGAGCATACAAATTAATAGGAAAGAAAATGCAAGCCCCCAAATAATAATGATATTAAACAATATGGTTAAATACCACATCAATGACACCAAAAATAAGGGCTACCAGAGTTGGGAGGCCAAAGAATTCATTTTCAACTACAGAAGTCAGAGAAAGCTTTACGGAGGCGGGAACATGGACCTTGGCCGTGAATGACAGGAAGACATAGAGACCACAGAATGACAGGATCTTGGTTAGGAAGGTCCTTGGTGGTTACATAATACCCATAATTTCTCCATATAATATCATATAACTCTCATGACAGTAAATTCACTGTCAAATAATGTAACCCACTGCATTTTTCAATAGCCCTTTTAGGAAGTTACTCGTTAGGCTGAACTGAAATGTCTCTCTCTTACATCTACCACTGGTTTTGGATGAGGTTAAGGAAAAATAAAGCAAACATGTAAATAATGGAAGAACCACATTTTTTTTTCCAGAGAGAAAATGCTTTGAAAATGAGAATGATAAAACTGTCTTTAGACAGATATATTCAGATATATTTTTTATATCTACTTAAAAGAACCAGAATCTTGTAGACCTGATTCAACAAAAGAAATTAAAATGCCACTAAAATAACTTGAAGATGAATGGAATCATAATGATTACAGCACAGCAGGAGACACCCAGATGAAAGAGGAAGGCCACAATCTAGAGGCTACCTGTCTTCATACTCTATGCTGTCTGCTGAAGGGCACTGAATTATGAGCCCTGAGAAAACAGATTTAGAACCAATAAAAATCTCTCCTTTCAGCAGTTTTGGCAGTGTCATCATATGAAATTATTTGTGCCTTTTCACAAAATCTGACACTGCCCCAAATGAGTATAAATCTTTGGACACTAAAACCACTTATTCTCAACAGAGCAGGAACTCCCTCAATCTCTAGGTAATCTTATACCTGTGAAATTTTGAGTATCTTGGTAATATGTTTAGTAAAAGTTGGCCATTCTTTATAGTGTGCCTATCACACTGACAGTACTACTACTCTGGTCTGCATATAAAATCACAGAGATATAAACATACATATATATGTGTGTATGTATATACATAAACATACAATCTATTAAACCTTTACTAAAAAAAATTACCAAGATATTTATAACACACACACACACACACACACACACACACACACACACTTTCTTGGCTTTGATCAATATTATGTCTGTTTTTTCATACATTACTAGTCCCCTTAAAATAAATCTTATCTCATCTAGGCCTACTGTCATCAGGCAAGCAGGGGTGGGGAACCTGCAGCCTCATGACCACATGCAGCCCTCCAGGTCCTCAAGTGCAGCCATCTGACTGAATCCAAACTTCTAAGAACAGAATCCCTTTGATAAAGCGATTATGGTTCTATAAAACTTGGACTTAGTCAAAAGGCCACACCAAAGGACCTAGAAGGCTACATGCGGTTCCCCCCAGCCCCCCACCCGGCCTCCAGACCTTACAGTTTATCTGTCAAGTTTTCTAGCTATGTGAACTCAAAAAGTAAATATGACAGAAAACTATAAGAAAAAGTAAAATAAAGGTTTATTTCTAAACAACTTCTTAGAAGCAACGTGGGGTAGAAGACAGAGTGTTAGGCTTAGAGTAAGAAATGCCTAGGTTCGAGTCTTGTGCCTGACACGTAGTAGCTGTGACAATGAACCGTCCTCTTCAAAAGGTCCTGGATTCAGAGATGGAAAGGACCCTGGAAATTATAGTCCAACTCCCTCAATTTACATCTGGTCCAAAATGTAGTTCACACAGCCAGTAAATGACCAAGGAAGTATTTAAATGTGAGTCCTCTGACTAAAAATCCAGCGCTTCTTCCATCATGTGAACACCCTAAACTCTTTCAGGCAACCTGAGGTCTTATTTGCTGTTTTAAACTGGTTACAATCTGCTTTGCTATTGATAGAAGCAATTCTTACATCATAACTTTTCTATAAATAAATCCTCATAAGAATCATTTGGGAGGTGAAAAAGTTGGGCAAAAGATAAGAAACCATCTTTCTTTTGTATTTATGTAAAGTAGTTGGTCCCAGCAGTGGAATTAGAAAGACCTGGATTCAAATCCTGCCTTAAACACTTACAACTTGTATAACTTTGGGCGTGTCACTGAAGCTCAATTTCCTCAACAGTACCATGACAGGGACCTCTAAGGTACTTTCCAGCCCTAAATCTACGAAAAAGAAAAGCACAGGCTAGATTAACTGCATAACCCAATATTTTGAATTCTTCATACTTACCTACTGAAGCCATCTAATTCATAATTAATTCAATAATTCATTTTGTAGAGGTAACAAGTAACTTGCTGATTAAAATATATTTGTTCTTGAAAAAATCCAAAATATTGAATTCTGTTGATTTCATTTAAATAAAGCAATTTTAATACCTATTTTGATCCCTTTTGCTAAATATTATCAATGAATCAACTAATTTTTTTTTAATCAGACCTATAATTTTACCAGAATAGGGAGCTTCTGGTGAGGAACTTCCTCTGCCAATGAAGACTAGGATTTATTCTATAATATACACTCTGAAAGAGTTATCTAGGGTAGCAAGTCATTTAAGGCAGAGAAGTAGTAACTGTAAATTGCCCCACGAAGGAGGAGGTTGAGACACTAAGTTCTAGCATCCAAAGAAACCACTATCAGAAGGGAGAGTCAGAAAACAAGCAATAACAAAAAAGAAAAAAACTGACATCATTAAAAATATTGGGGCATGTTAAGTTATACAGAAGATAGAACACCAGAGTTTGAGTCAGAAAGACCTGTGTTCAAATCCGGCCTCAAACACTGACTATCTGTGTGACTCTGGACAAGTCACTTAAATCTGTCTCCATTTCCTCATCTGTCAAATAAGCTGGAGAAGGAAATGAAAAACCATTCCTGTCTCTTTGCACGAAAACCCCAAATGGCATCACAAGGGGTTAGACTCGTTAGACACAACTGAATTAATAACAACCAATATACACTGTTGGCAGAGCTGTAAATTTGTCCAAAAATTCTCTAAAGCAATTCGGAATTATGATGAAAGTGAGTAAAATGCTCTTTTAAAAAAATTTTTTAAATCAGTAGAAAGAAAACGGAAAGACTTTGTACATAAGAAAATAAACTGACAGAGAAAATGTTAACAGTATAAGGAAATATATCCTCAAGATCTAGTAAACTAGTTCAGGAACCCACGAACAAAAACTATAAAGCAAAGGAAAGGTGTATTCAACACCAGAGGAGTCAGAGGACTTTTGAGAAGAGCATGGAATGCAGCTTGTTCCTAAATGGCTCGAAGAACAATGAGAATGGAACCTATGGCCGGCGCAGCAGAAAGAACTGGCAGAAGAGAAAAAGTGAAATATGTAATGGCAAGTTTCACTAAAGAAACAAAAGAGATACTAAGTGACTGGGAATGTAAATGCATAAAAGTGAAAGACAATCTAGAAGAAGAGAAGCAAAAAGCAGTAATGCTAAAAGAAACCATGCTCTTTTTTCAAGCAAAAGTATATTATCTCAAAGACAGAATGCTTAGAGAGAACCGAAGGCTTACAGGTCTTCCAGAAGAACACAACAAAACAAAAAAACCTTAACATCATAATGCAAGAAATAATACAAGAAAACTGAAAGAATCCAACCAATTCAATATCTTGCCTCCAGAAAATAAATATAACCAAGGCTGCAAACTTCAAAACAAAGAGTTAAATTCAACAGTTCATTCAGACACAACAAATTCTACCAGTGACCAGAAAAAACACTTTAAAGCACAAAGTTAAGGAAACTTAACAACAAGACTATTCTGGACCCACCAGAAAATGCAGGAGGAAATAGAATAATGTGTTTGGGAGAGCAAAGAAACCCCGGGTACAGCTCAGGGTGATGTGTCCTGTAAATCAGAGCTTAAATAAATAAAAAAGACAGAGGAAAGAAGTAAACAAGCGTCTGAAACATTCTTAGAGAGAAAACCAGATGTGAAGAAATACCCCAAGCCCCAGAAATGAAGGAGGGGTGGGATGAGCACAGCAGAGAACAGCAGCAACCGGTGAGTGACTTCTGTCTAAATTTATACACAGTGAGAAAGGTGAAGGAGGGAATGAGAGGGAGGTAATGTAGACAGGGAGGGCTGGGGCGTTATTAACAGAACCTCGGGGCCCTCTCCACAAGTGAATTAACAGTTGGTTTTTTTTTTTTGTACAAAATGAGAGGGTAGAGGGGGAAGAAGAAGACTGAGGGTGTAATTTGCCCTGGGCCAGGGGGAAAGTGACTTCTATAATTCTCAGACAGATAAGAGCCTGCTGGGCAGTGGATGAAGAGGTAGAAGTAAGGGCTGAAAGAGGAAAAGCCTTGTTTTGGTGGTGAGAGGAGGTTCTATTGTAAGAGCAATCAGTTTAGCAGATACTTAGCACCTAGTAACTTAGGGCTAAGTATGGAAGGTGTGAGCCCTGTCCCCTGTTGAGAAGGCATGAAGGCCCCTGATGACATGGCAGAAGGGCTGGCTGAGACAGGAGGCCAGTGTGTGTATATAAGCAAGAATTCCAGAGACAGAGAGACAGAATTGGAATTTTCCTGTTGGAGGAAGCAGGATTGTCTCAGCATCTGGGAGCTGGGCTGCTAGGCTGAAGAAGTGAGTTGGAGTTTACTTGAGAGCAGACTCTGGTGAAGGCCACCCAGAAGGC
>CM053596.1:248316674-248352863 GCA_028646575.1 Pseudocheirus occidentalis | reverse complement strand
TTTTTTCCATCCCATGGGGTCCCTGACCTTGCTGAGGTGACCAGAGCGACCCACTTCAATAAGAGCTATACAAGTCACTGTTAATAAACTGATAATTATCTTGACCAGAAAACTTACCTTGAAGTCATTTTACCAGCCACGGTAGTCCTGATACCCAAGTCATGCATGGAAAGATAAAACAGGAAAAAAACAATAGGTCAATATCATTAATTAAATATTATACTTAATATTGATAATATCGATGCAAAAATAGAAAATAAAATACTTTTGAATAGAATACAACCATATATACAATTGCTCATAATGATAAGTTGAATTTAAGTTTAATATTAGGGAAAAAATTGGCATAACAAATTATAATAATTTGGGTCAATTGTGGCCCAGTTCAGGAAGCGTATGAAACAGGCTTTGCTTGCTGGCACTCTAGAAGGATATTTGGGGAGCTTGCTTTTTTCTGGAAGCTTGTGAAAACTTGAAAGAGAGAGGCCCAGCTCTCTACTTCAGAATACAAGAAGGTACTCTGTGACTGTTACCCATCTGCTTACTGGGTGAAGAAAAGCCTTTTCATGGGTTTCTGTGCCAGAGCTGAGTGTGTATATAAAAGGCCCTAAGCGAGTCAAACTGAAGTTTCTCTTTCCTGATGGCGACTGAACAAGGACTTCTTTAAACCTTCTAATGAGGGGAGAAAGTTAGGACTAGCAGCCTGCACACCCCACCTTGGCACAAGAGCCCATGGCCCTGTGTACTTCCTGGCCCTATTATAATGGCTCTGGTGGGCTTTCAGTATCATTAATATAATTATGAGGAGTTCTTGCTTTGCAGAGTGATCCCACTTAGACCAAAGTCCACCTCTAGGATCAGCCCTCAGAGACTCCACTTCTGGCACCAATCATTGGCTGAGAACAAAATCCACAACAGACATAATTTAGAAGCACATGAAAGTGATTACTACAATTAATATCACAAAAAATTTATATAATCAAAAAAAGACATTTTCCATTCCAGGAACTGGAACTGATATACCAGAGTTCTAGCATCTTAGCCTGATGCACCAGCAGCAGCAATGAGGAGCAACCTACTTTTAAAAAAAGTTTATTTTGCTTTTTTTCAACTAACAAGCTCTTTTAAAATTAACCTGCACCTCCATTGAGCAAATTAAAAAAAAAACCTGAAAAATAAATCCCTCAATACCTAGCTGCCTAGTCCAGCAAAACAAACCCCCATGTAGCAATGTCCAAAAATGCACTTCTTTCTCAGTTTTTTTAGTTCATCGTCTCTCTGTCAGGAGGTGAGTGACATGTTTTATCTTTGTTTTTTTTTGAACTTGTGATTTTTTTATTGCATTGATCAGAGATCAAAAGTTTTTCAAAATACTGTTTTCTCTATAATATTATTATCGTATAATATGTAAAGACAGTTAGATGGTGCAGTGGAAAGAGTGAGGGACTTCAGTTAGGAAGACTTGAATTTGAATCCTGCCTCAGATGCTCCTCCTATCTCTGTGACCTTGAACATGTCATTTAACCTCTGTGTGACTCAGTTTCCTCATCTGTAAAATGAAAATAATAATAGCACTGACCTTACAAGATCATTGTAAGACTCAAATGAGTTAATTAATACACATAAAGAAGCTCTTCACAGACCCTAAAACACAATAAAAATGTTCTCTCTTAAATACTAATGAAATAAAATTAATAACAATTATTAAATTGTTCTCTTAGTTTTACTTACTTCATGCTACACCAGTAGCAGTTCCTTCCTAGCTTCCTTGTAAACTGTGTTTGATCATTTCTCATGGCACAATAATGTCCTACTACATTCACATCTCACAATTTGTTTAGCCCTTCCCCAACAGGAGGAAGAAAACTGAGGAAAACCCTTTTAGTTTTCAATTTTGGGCTGCCACAAAAAGAGTTCCTATAAATATTTTTGTATATATAGTTCCTTTTCTTCCTTATTTCCTTGAGCTACAGGACTGAGAAGTGATATTACTGAGTCAACTGGTATTACTCAATTTAGTAACTTTCTGGGCATAGATGCAAATTAATTTCCAGAGTGGCTGGATCCGCAGCTCCAGGCAACGGTGCACTAGTGTGTAGGTTTTCTCATAGTATCACCAATAATTGTCATTTTTCATTTTTGCCACCTTTGGCACTTTGCTAGGTGTGAGTCCTTTAATGTACATTTGTGCAATTAATAGTGATTTATTATTAAATGCTTACTTTTCTTCCTTTGCAAATTCACATCTTTTGATGATTTATCTATTGGGGAATTGCTCTTAGTCTAATAAATCTGAATCAGTTCCTTTTTTTTTTTTTAGTCAGTTCCTTATATATCTTTGGATATGAGATCTTTATCAGTGTAATCTGTTTCAAAGATTTTTTTTCTAGTTACCCATTTCCCTTCTAATTTTTACATTAGCTTTGTTTTAAAGTTTATATAAGCAAAAAATGGTCCACTTTGTCTTATGTGATCCTTACTATCACTTGTTTAGGGATTCTTCCCTCATCTATAGATCCAAAAGATAATTTCTTTATTGCTCCAATAATTAATTGTTTAAAATGGAAACTTTTATCTTAGGTCATCTGCTTGACCCAGCCCAACTTTGGATCAACCTGGGACACCACACCCTGCAAGTAAAGGAGACACTCCTTCCATGGGCTATGCCACTTTCAGAAATAAATTTAATAGGAGGAAAGCTTTGTAGTAATCATTTTATGTTTGAGCTTACTCTTGTTTGAGAAGCTGGTTTTATACTTTGATTCTTGTTATACCTTTTCAGTAAATATGTATTTGTATGTATCTATGTGTATAAAATAACTGTTGTTAATTAGATAATTGTTACTGGAGAAAAATAAACTGGTTTAATTGATAGTTAAGTTACTACCCAAATGTCAGTGACATTTAGGAGATATTAGTTGGACACCAAGGTCACACAATGGATAGAGTGTCAGGTCTGGAGTCAGGAAGACTTCAGTTCAAATCTGGCCTCAGACACTTACTAGCTGTGTGATCCTAAGCAAGTCATTTTACCCTATTTGTTTCAGTTTCCTTATCCATAAAATGAGCTGGAGAAGGAAAAAGAAAACCTCTCCAGTATCTTTGCCAGGAAAACCCCAAATGGGGTCATGAAGAGTTGGATACAACTGAAGAAGAGCAAAACTGGCACTAACAAATTATATTGGGGCAGTAATTTTTTTTTTTTTGGTTTGGTTTGGTTTTTTATTTGATTTTTGGAGGGCAATTGGAGTTAAGTGATTTGCCCAAAGTCACATGGCTAGTGTGTCAAGTGTCTGAGGTCGAATTTGAACTCAGGTCCTCCTGACTCCAGGGTCAGTGCTCTATTCACTGACCCACCTAGCTGCCCCTGGGCCAGTAATTATTGGCAGTTGATACTGAATACTTGAGTTGTGTCAATATTGATAGTTGATACAACTGAGTGATTGTATTGATGTTAGAAGAATATTAGAAGAATGCCATTGTCCCTTAGGGGTACCACTAGAAAACTGAGGGCAAATATAGCCCCTATACTTTGGGGAGCTAATTTTCCAGAGTCAGAGTTGGGAGAAGGATCCCCGTAGTTTATAAAGGCTACTTTAATGAAAAAAGTTAAGCATGACTGTGTTAATAAATGCAAAAGGCTTTTGAAAATATCCATTTTAATATTAAAAATGTGGGAATAGAAAGATTTTTTACTTATCCTAACAGAACACATTTGACTCTAAGAACCACCACATAATGGGGAAATCTTAGAACCTTTCTTACTAAGGGAAGGCATTAAGCAAGGCTGTCTTCTTTTAATATCACTAGCTATGGGACTGAGATGGGTTCAATTGAACTGGAACTATGATTTTATTGGCAGTTTCCAATGAGGAAACTCCCTCTACCAATTGCCTAGGGTACTTAGTATGTGTCAGAGGCGGTACTTGAACAAGGGCTTCCTAACTTGGAGGCTGGACCCCTCTTCACCTTATGATGTTGCTTTTCCACATTAAGAAAAAATTAAAAGAATAAACATTCATAAGAAATGAAAATATCTGTTTGTGGATGACATATTGGTTTGCTTAAAAAAAAAAAAAGCTAAGGGAGTGAATAAAAACATGAAATTAAATACAACCTTGACTTCCTGGACCTCCCACTGTTAGGACCAGTACTGCCAGCTTTTCTGTGTCCCTTTCTGAACTTCCTTCTGCTCTCCTCTGTGTGTGTGTGTGTGTGTGTGTGTGTGTGTGTGTGTGTTTGTTTACTGTTTCATTGACACTTTTCTTTCTTCCTCATTTTTTATCACAATCATTTCTTATCCACTTCTCTTCCTCCCCAACTATTCTGTTTTTGAGAAGTTACCTATTAGTGATGGATTTGATAGAGAATTTGCATCAAATTTACAACATTTTAGAAAATATGCAGTAATGTAAAACTTTTTCCTTTATAAAGTCGTTGCAAGTTTTGATAGTGACAGGAGTAGGGAGTAGGAGAAATTAAATGTAAGTTTGAGGAAGATTTCATGATGATCAACCAGTTTGGGGATTTCACTGAATGACTCTGCCTCTCTGTGGTATCAGCAGGTAATCACATAGTCATGAGAGTTAGGTGAAAATCAGGCTTATTACCAGAGAAATGAGTTCCTAATCCTTGACAAGGACAAAGGGAGGAGGGATTCGAGGAAGGGGTATGACATGGGAAGGGGAACTGTTCAGCAAAGGTGGAAAAAAGACAAAATCATTCCCCATAGGGAGGAACAGGGTGACGACAAAAGCCAGATTCTTTTCTCTTGAAAACTGGTAGACTATGAAGACAGGAAGGTTTGCTTCTCTGGGAAGGACCCCAGCGGCACAAGCATTTCCCTAACTTGCACATACTGGCTAGTGCCAGTCTTGCTTCCCAAGGACACACAGGGAATCTAGGTTGGGGTGCAAAAATACGTTATGTCAGCCTGATGTGGTTTAGGGGTGCTGGGACCCCCAAAATGTGAGGGTACAGGGCTGCATCACCTGGAATGAATTCACAAACTCAAATCGTCTTCCAGGCAAGGGGCAAAGTTTATTGTGATGCCAAAAAGATGAGTGAAGCTTCTTAGGGAACTTTCGACTTAATGGAGGTAATGCTAATGCTCCCATGGAGAAGGGATAGGGACAGGGATAGGAACAGGAAAGCCAAGTATACTAATTAGGTGATGGGGTGGGGAGGATTAGGGAGTGGTCAGTATATACAAGTATCTAGGTGCTAGGCTGCTGGAACGAACAGAGAAACTCAGGGAGTCAACAATGATAGCTTTGTTGAAGGCACAAGATAGAAGGGTTACCAGAGGATGGTCCTCCAGCAGGATTGTGACTGTACTGAGAGTCTTTATCTGAGGAATTACAGGGTTAACTCTGTAAGTCACTGTAATAAGGAGAGAATTTTCTCACAGGGGCTTACTGAGATTAGGGGTGCTTCCAGAGACATGATCTTTGCTTTTTGGGGTCCGGGTCCCTTCACCCCATCAAACTGAGGGGGACTGACACATGCAGGGCCTCCCGCATGCTCTGGGTCCAGTGTTTCTGGAAAATATGACAACTCAAAAAGACAAGTGCAGGGGCCCCTTTAACAGTCCTTAAGAGTGGTTAGGATCATAGGGCTCTGAAAAGCAATCACATGGTAATTTTTGAAAGTTTAGAAATTTCCTAGGCATAAAGCATTTCGTTCCAAGGGCTCTTCTCAATTTGTGTTCCCTAGAATTTTGAATGTATTCCAATCTGGTCTTCTAAGAATCAGACCATAAAGATAATTGAAAATCCGCGGTGGAAAGGAGTCTAGTTCAGGAGCCAGTTCAGTTCCAAAACACACAGACCTGCAGGACCTTTTCTCTGCTCTCCAGACTTGAAAGGTCCAGACCTAATTTCCTCAGACGACCAGAGGATCATAGCACCATGCTAAAATATAAAATGAAGGCTGGGCAGTAAAAGTACTGAAGTCTATTGTTGCTAAATAAACCAGTAAAGTATATCTGGAAGCCCTATATCTGGGCAGGTAGGTGGTACAGCGGAGAGAGTGTTGGATCTGGAGTCAGGAATACATGAGTTCAAATCTGGCCTCGGATACTTACTGGATATGTAACCCTGGGCAAGTCGTTGTTTGCCTCAGTTTCCTTATCTGTAAAAAGATCTGGAGAAGGAAATGGCAAACAACTCCAGTATCTTTACCAAGAAAACCCCAAATGGGGTCACAGAGCAGACACGACTAAATCGACTGAACAACAACAAATCTGTTTCATTGAGAGGGGTGACAACGTCCAAGTGCTCTGTAGAGACTTAAGTGTGCATAGGTCGTCTTTTAACTGGTTAAGGTCTTGTCAGCCAGACCGAGCCAGCCTCTAACCTCCTGTGGATGGCTGGAGCAGAACAGGGCGGGCTAGCCATAGGAGAGCTAGGAATCAAACAGAAGTTTCATTTCAAGGTGAGGGAAATAGCTCACAAGCGAAATCCTCCTTTCTGTGAAGTGGGACTCACTCACTTAGGGAGGGGTAGGGTTTTTAAGCATGAAAACTACAAATGGCTGGACCACAACACGGCCATTCTTGGGTCTGATGTGAACAGTCTCTCCATCTTTAGGTCATTGAGCCTTGTGGCTATTCAGAGGGACTCAGAACCAGGATTAGTGTGGCCAGGAGCAGCAGAGAGGCGCCTGATTTGGGTCATTTGGCAGTTACAAGGGCAGGGGCTGGGGGTCTCTTTGATTATGTCAGCTGCAACCTCAGCTTCCAAGTCATCATCTCCAGGCAAGCAGGGAAGATCCAGTCTAAATGGTTAGTGTAAGCGTTATACATATCATACCGACTGACATAAATATGACAAAAAATGGTTAAGAAAAGCCTCTTGGATAGGCTGCAGTTGTGAAAAAGGAACTTTTAGAAAGACCTTAATCAGCCTTGATCAATTCATTTTGTCTATTGCTGCTCCATCTTGGTTTCTTTTCACTGACAGTGTCTAGTGAGAGACTCTGCTCTCAGTATATGCAAGTATCCAAGTACTCAAGATTCCTTCTTCCCCAAGGGCGTGAGAAAATGGGCCTCTTGGGTTCTTTGCTTGACTCAGAATTTGTTCTTTTTCACTCTAGGTGAAAAAATTTAATATGAAAGCTTTGACCTTATGAGTTTTGAAAGGTCAGGAAGGTAACCAACCTATGATCAATGACCTGAGGAGCAAGGAATGACCTTTGGGATCCAATCTAGTGGTAGCAGAGACAGACTCTCATGTGGAGGTCATGTCACTTCTGGACATGAACTTGCACCAATGAACTTGCACTAAATGGAGCCCACTCTACCCAAAGATTGAGGTGGGATAGCAGAGAGTATAATCCTGAGGTATTGGGGAGGAAATATTCGTACATTCCTGATCTTTACAGTTTGATGTAAAATTTGAAAAAATAGTTAAGTAGGGTTGGAGGTGGGAGAAACAGCCAGTAGGGGCTTAAGTTGGTGGCATGAAATGAGGTAACCACCAAACCCCTCAAGATACTCTTAAAACCCTGAGGGAGTGATGTAGCCAGTCTAGTTTTTAAAGAATTAGCAAGAGCATAGTCACTATACCAAAGTGATGCGTTGACAGCCTTCGTAAGTAACTTCTTAGTAGGTAGAACATATCTTATAGAATGCCTACTTTCCTGTACTTTTTTCCTGCCCAAAGTTTTTTGGTTAGGAAACTCTACAGGCAAGTCATTAGGGTAGTGGAAATAGTTAGGGGGTCTGATGTCAGGAAGTTCTGTACATCCAGAAGAATACATATAATCTCAAAACAATCCTTTGAGATAGTAAGAAAAACATTACATTAAGGCACAGATGGCATTAGGTAATTACTTCACACTAAAATAACCCAGACTTTCTACAAATGAGTAATGCTTTGGGGAAATATACACTAAAGTCATGAAGCTCAAATAAAGTCAAAGACAATCTAATTTCTAGAGACTAGTGAACTAGGATTAGAATCAAAAGGAACTCAGCTGAGCACTGTTGATATGCTGCAAAGAGGCAGATGTTTTTCTAAAAAGCAATAAGTTCTGGTCATGCTCATATTGATTCAATTTAATGCTGACTTAAGATTTTTGATGGGAATGAAGGACAAAATTTATTTTTAAACAAGATGGGGTGAGGCTATTGGGACAAAACATTTATGAAGTTACCTACTGTAGGTACAAAGGACATTGTACTAAATTCTCTTTTTTGTGTAGTGATTTACATAACTGTTTGGGTATTAGGACAGTGTTGCACTTGACAGGTCATGGAGAGGAAGGCTCTAACATTTTGGGGGACCTATAGGAGAATCCACTGCTGTGTTTACAATAGGACTTCACAGAGGAATTAGATAAATTAATCAATGCAAAATCTGGATTCGGACATTTACTCCCTATGTGATCCTAGGCAAGTCACTTAACTATTATTTGCCTTAGTTCCTCATCTATACAATGGGGACACACTGGAGTAAGGAAATGGCAAATTACACCAGTATCTGTGTCATGGACTTTGTCCTTGGGGGTCACAAGAATCAGACAGGACTGAACCACAATGAATCTGATAGGCCCTTTTATTTGATGTGTAAGGAAAAGCCCCAAAGGGAAGGTCACATGGCTTAACTGGTGATATGCACAAAAGACAAAGGAAGGGTATGAGGACAATCGATCCTCTCATCCCTTCTTTGGAACAGGTGATCTGTTCTCTAATTATTCCCCTCCCTCCTGCCCTACCTCTTTTCAGGCTCAGTTCAGGCACCACCTCTACCAAGAAATTCTCTATAATATTTCCTTTAGTTAGCATTCTCTTTCCCTCCTGAAATTATCTACACAAGCCTTTTATCTCCATAGGAGAATGTAAAAGCAGAAACAATTTTTGTCTTTGTATTGTGAGTGCCTTACTCATAATAGGCATTCCCAGTAGGCAATTAAAAATGCTTCATTAGTTGAATTGAATTGTATGCAAAAACAGGGATACAAAGGAAAAATAAGACAAAATAAGACATCCTCTGTAAGGATGCATGTCAAATATGAGTAAGAGGGGGGCAGAGTGCTGAGGAAGCTCAAAAGAGCAAATTCTTTGAAGGGTTCATGGAGTGGGGAGCACCTAACCTGGTCCTTGAAGGAGCGGGGAGCACCTAACCTGGTCCTTGAAGGATGTGAGGGCTCAGCGGATCTTGGGAGAAAGGACATTCAAGTCACAGGACACAGTGGGAGTGAGGGTAGAAAGGGGGCAAATAGTGAGTGATTGATTTTGGTTATACCATTGAATATGTTAAGTAAATCATGTGAAATATTGGTATACATTTTTGAGGGTACTGCAACTCTAAGATGTTTTATTGAGTTATAAAGTGGTTGTGATTGAATAATTGTGAAATTTTATCACTGCATAATATCCTCAACATTAATAATGAAATTACAAAACCTTGAAATATTAATTAAGTTTTTATGTCAGCTTCTTCTAAGCCAAAATGTTTTTAGAAATTATGTTATAGGCCTTTTTTTGTTTTTTTTCTACTCTTCTTAGTGATTTTAAAATATTCTTTTTAAGGATTTCTATTAGCTTTGCTGATTTTTAGTGCTTCTTTTGTATCTTTTTCTGATTTTTCTAAACTATCTGCCTTGAATCTCTTTTCTCGTTTTTCCATTGATTATCACAGTTTTTAGTCTTGCATATCAGATTGTAAATATTTCTCCTGCTCAACCTGGTATAGGCCAGTACAAAGGAGATTTTAAGCAACTTAGTTAATATGAGTAGTAGAGTAACAGTCCTCATAGTTAACAAACTGCATCATATATTATATTTATGTTTTCAACAACAGGAAAAAATAATGAACAATCTAGGATATGGCATTTCATGGTGTTATGGCTCAGTGAAACCTTTATTCCAGTCTCGGTCATTGCCTGCTTTTAAAAAGCTCAATTTCCATATGTAACAAAGACATAAAAAGTCAATTTAGTTATCAAAGATGTAAAAGTCTATACAAAGACTATAGTGCAAAATAAATAAATAAAGGCATGATTTGAAACAGACCTAAGTAAAAATTATCAATGGCAAGATGGCAGAATAGGACAGAAATACCAGGCTCTCCAAACTTCCCCCACAAACAAAACAAAATATCACCTTAAAGTGAACCTAGAATGGCAGAAATAATTAAAAGTCAGAATAAAGCAATTGTCCTCCTAAAATAACTTGAGGAAACCTTCGGAAAGACCCAGCCTCCAGGAGCAGAGGTTTGGTCCAGTTGAAGTTCAAACACCTCCAGGCTGATTCAGCTGAATCCAACTAGCTCTGAGGGCACTTGGGTCCTGCTTTGCTTCAGGACCTTTCACCTCACTAGCAGTGTGGGGGTCAGACAGTGAGCTCAGGCCTGGTGAGTGTGGTAGCAGAGGGGTGGGAATGCTGCTGGCCACAGACACCTTCAGCAGAGGTGAGTCCTGGTTTTGGTTCTAGGGCAGAGGGGTGAACTGAAATTTGTACCCATGGAAGGGACTGCAGGAAGCTAGATCATTTGCAGTGACTGTGTGACTAGGGACCCTCCAATCCAATGAGGATTGCCCAAAGTGGCCACCAGACAGTCTTAGAAAGCAACAGCACAAAAATATTTGAGGCCAGAGGTCTCTCTTCCTTCTCTCTCTCTCCCTCCCTCTCTCTCTCTCTCCTTCTCTCTCTCTCTCTCTTTCTCTCTCTCCCTCTCTCTCACATACACACACACACACACACACACACACACACACACACACACCAGCCCTTGAGATTAGAACCTGACTGTAGTAATGTCACTAAAAAATAATAATAATAATGAGTAAGCAAAGGAAAAAGAATCTGACCATAGATAGCTACTATGGGGATAGAGAAAATCTGGGTTCATACTCAGTAGAAGTTAACATGAAGTTTAAAAAGCCACTCCTACTTTAAAGAAAAATGTCAAATGGTCAAAAGCCTAAAAAGAGTTCCTGGAGGAGCTTAAAAAGGACTTTAAAAATCAAATAAAGGAGATTGAGGAAAAATTTGAAGGGAAAAAAAAGCAATCTTAGAAAATTATGAAAAGAAAGTCAACCAACTAGAAAAAGAGATCCAAAAACTTAAGAAAATAACTCCTGAAGAATTAGAATTGTGCAATGGGAAGTTAATGATGTTATAAGACACCAGAAAATATGGTTGTTGTCCTTCATTCTTGAAGAAGACCAAAATGACATCACTATATTGGAGTCAATTACAATGTGTCCTACTGTGGTTCATCATACCAATATGAGCTTGACACACTCTATCACAGGTTGGGCACAAAGAGCCCAAATGGACATTTGAAGTGGAAACTTCTCTAAAGTTGTGCATCTGTTTGGAGATGCCTCTGTATTGGCTTGGTTTTTGGGTTGAGTGTTAAAACCTAGAGCTTGTGAATCCCACTTGTGGGATGGACTTGTTGACTTGAAGAGATAGGGCTGAATTGGGAGGAGCCATGAATTGGGAGAGAGGCCCAAGCTGAGAGAAGGGCAGAAGGACTTTTGGAGTCCAGTATCATGGAGCCTAAGTTGCTGAGAGAAAGACTGCTGATGGCCTCTTGGGGCTGCCCAGGACTTTTGAGAACTGAGGAGGCATGGCTGTGATGCCAGTATTTTGTTTGTCTGTTTTGATGTTGTTTTGCCAGATTCACCTGCTGGTGAAGGACAATGCTGCTGTTATAGAGGTCCTGGAACTTTGCTGCTGGTTCAGAAGCCCCAAAGGAGGATTTTCTTGTGTTATGTTTACAAAAATCCTGGAAGGGGGCCTTGCTGATGTTTTCAGGGGTTCTGGGACTGTTTGTTCTATAGGCAGAGTGTGACTTAATGAGGACACTGGCTATGGCTTTGTTGAGCCTTGTCTCCCCAGGAACTGAGATTGCTGAGGGCTTTGATTAGAAGAAATGAACAGGGAAACTACTCTATGATCAAAGTTACCATAGAAAATAAAGTAATATCAGTACTAAACCTATATGCATGAAATTCTATAGCGCCTACATTTTAAAAGAAAAAGTTAAATGAATCATAGGTGGAAATAGATAGCAGTACTACAGTAGTGGTGGACTTTAACCTTCCCCTCTCAGAACTAGATAAATCTATGCAAAAAATAAATAAGTAAGAAGTTAAGGAGGTGAATAGAATCTTAGACAAATTAGATATGATATATGTCTGGAGACAACTGAATGGGAATAGAAATGAATACATCTTTTTCTCAGTGGTACATGTACCTTTACAAAAATGGACCACGAACTAGGGCATCAAAACTTTAAAGCTGGGAGAAAATTTTTATAAGCAGTTTCTCAGATAAAGGACTCATATCTCAAATAAATAAAGAACTTTGTCAAATTTGTAAGAATCCAAGTCATTCCTCAGTTAATAAATGGTCAAAGGATATGACCAGGCAGTTTTTTAATGAAAAAATCAAAACCATATATAATCATACAAAAAAATGCTCAAAATCACTATTGATTAGAGAAATGCAAATTAAAACAACTTTGCGATATCATCTTACACCTACCAAGACTGGCTAAAATGATAGAATGGAAAGCAACAAATGTTAGAGGGGACATGGAAAAAATGGAACACTCATTCACTGTTGGTAGAACTGTGAACTGATCCAACCATTTTGGAGTATAATCTGGAATTATCCCCAAAGAATTATAAAACTATATAAACCCTTTGACTTACCAATACCACTGTTAGGTCTGTTTCCCAATGTAGTTAGGGAAAAAGGAAAAGGTTTTATGTTTTATTTATGTTCTATTTATATTTATATTATATTTATTTTTATATTATGTTCAAAATATTTATAGCAGTTCTCTTTGTGGTAGCAAGGAACTGGAAATTAAAGCACTCCTCACTTGGGTAATAGCTAAAGTTGTGGTATGTAATTGTGAAGGAAGACTACTGTGCTATAAGAAGTGACAAACTGGTTGACTTAATGAGGAACCAAGAATGAAATGAGCAGAACCAAGAGAATATTGTACACAGTAATAGCAATATTGTTCAAAGACTAAGTAATTTTGAGTATTATAAATACTTATATCAACTACAAAAGTCATATGAAAGAAGATGCTATCCACATCCAGAGAAAGAACTGAGAAATACAACTATATACAGCATGGTTTTACATATATATACATTTTTATGTCTAATGATAGCCTTCTCAAGGGTGGGTTGAGGAGGGAGGGAGAAAGAAAAGTGCCTAGTAGAGAGCAAAAGAAAACTTAGCAGGAAGCACAGAAATGTAGAACAGCTTTGAAAATGATGTATAGTATTTATTACATAGTTTTCCCTAAAAAGTAAACAGTGTGAAATGGAAATTCGTATTTTTATGTTGAATTCTCTTTTTATGTTGCACTGTATACATGGAAATGATCTTTTATAGCTTTGTTTTGCATTTAAGTTCTAAATGAATAAAAAAACTTTAAGAGTCATTAATGGAAATATTATACAAAGAAATAATATAGCTGTTGTAAAGCAATGAAGTGTCAGATATAGAAGAATCTAGGAATTGGGACAACATACAGACCATAGATAACAATCCAAATACATTCTAGAGGCAGCTAGGTGGCGCAGTGAATAGAGCACCGGCCCTGGAGTCAGGAGGACCTGAGTTCAAAGCCGGCCTCAGACACTTAACACAAAAACCAGCCATGTGACCTTGGGCAAGTCACTTAACCCCAAGTGCCCTCCAAAAAAAAAAAAGGCAAAAAAAAATACATTCTAAACCAAGAAATTATAATAGAATGAGCACACTTTTAAAATCCAGGGACAAATAATAAAAGCAAAATGTTCTAGAAGCCATTGTATTTTTCAAGTACCCTCCAAGGTGACAAAATGCAGAAAATACATGTGCTTTAGGATTTAGCTGGTTTAGCTGTAGAATTCAGGTAAACAGGGAGGTGCGGTCAAGAAGCCACAGATCCATTCAGGAAGGAATGAGTCTAGAATACACTTAATAAAATCCAGGCAAAAGTTGCTAAGTGTGATATGCTTATAAAGCTATTATTATAATTAGTCCATACAATGTATGTGTCTTGGAAAGCAATCTTCAGAATAAAGGAAGAGGGGAAAAAGTATGATGTTATGGTGTAATGACAAACATAGTTTAGTTCTAGGACTAATTCAATGGGAAGATATATGATTTAAAGTAAATCTAAATCTAATTTTTTACAAAGTAAGGGCCAAATCTGGTAGGTCTCGAAATGATCAAAGCTGTGACACTGTACACATTAGCTAATGCTACAAATACTAATGCTTTTTCTGTTGATATTGTTATTGAATCAGTTGTGACTAGAACAGTGTTCATTGATGTTAATCTACTTGTGGTATCTTTTAACATTACATCCAACTAACAAGGAGTGTCTAGTTTTTTTTTTATTTTAATAAATAAATTTATTTTTATTATTAATCTAAAAAATTAAGTTCTGAATTCTCTCCCTCCTTCTTGCCCCTATAATTGATGTGTATCAATTATACACATGTTTCCATATTAGCTATGTCGCAAAATAAAAAAAAAGGGAGAAAAATAAAGTGAAAAAATTTATTCTTCATTATGTACTCAGACTCCATTAATTTTCTCTCTGGAGGTAGATAGCATTTTCTCATGATAAATCCTTTGGAATTATCTTAAATCATTGTATTGATTAGAGTAGCTAAGTCTTTCACAATCCATCATCCTCAGAATATTGCTGTTACTATATTCTCCTGGTTCTGCTCACTTCATTTTGCATCAGTTCACATAAGTCTTCCCTGGTTTTTCTGAAATCATCCTGTTCATTCTTACAGCACAGTAGTGTTTCATCATGATCATATACAACTTGTTCAGCCATTTCCCAATGGATGGGCATCCCTTCAATTTCCAATTCTTTGCCACAACAAAAAGAGCTGCTATAAGTATTTTTGTACGTGTTTTCCCTTTTCTTTGGTCTTTTTGGGATACAGACCTAGTAGTGGTACGCACAGTTTTATATCCCTTTGGGTATTGTTCCAAATTGTTCTCCTGAATAGTTGGGCTAGTTTACAACTCCACCAACAGTGCATTACTGTCCCAATTTTTCCATATCCCCTTCAATGTTTATCATTTTCCTTTTCTGTCACATTAGCCAATCTGATGGTGTGAGGTAGTGCATCAGAGTTTTAAAATTTGCATTTGTCTAATAAATGATTTAGAGCTTTTTTTTACATGTTGATATAGTTCTGAAAACTGCCTATTCATGTCCTTTAACCATTTATCAACTGAGGAATGACTCATATTTTTATAAATTTGACCAAGTTCCCTGGCCAAATTTGAGAACTGAGTCCTTTATCAGAGGAACTTGCTGTAAAATTCTTCCTTACTTCCCCTTCTCCCCCCAGCCCCCATTGTATTGGTTTTGTTTGCACAAACCCTTTTTAATTTAATGCAATCAAAATCATCTATTTTACTTTTTATGAGCCTCTCTATCTCTTCTTGGGTCATAAATTCTTCTTTTATCCATACATTTGACAGGTAAATTTTTCCTTGTACCAATTTGCATATGATATTACCCTTTATGTCTAATTCATGTACCCATTTTGCCCTTAACTTGGATACAGTGTCAGATACTGGTCTATACCCAGTTACTTGCCAAACTGCTTCCCAGTTCTCCCAGCAAATTTTTATCAAATGAGTTCTTGTCCAAAAATCTTGGATCTTTGGGTGTATCAGATACTAGTGACTATGATCATTCACTACTGTGTTTTGTGTACCTCATCTCTTCCACTGATTCACCACCATATTTCTTAGCCAGTACCAAATTTCATGATTACCACTTTGTAATATACTGTGAGATATGGTACTGCTAGGTTGCATTCCTTCATATTTTTTCATTAATTTTTTTGAAATTCTTGATCTTCTGTTCTTCCAGATGAATTGTTATTTTTTCTAGCTCTATAATTTTTTGGTAGTTTAATTGGCATGGCACTAGACAATTAATTTAGGTAGAATTATAATTTTTTTTATACTGACTCAACCTATCCATGGACAATGAATATTTCTTATTGTTTAGAGTTGTCTTTATTTGTATGAAAAGTATTTTGTGATAGTGTTTGTATAGTTTCTGGATTTGTCTTGGCAGGTAGACTCCTAAGTATTTTATATTGTAGAATTTCTATTATATGTCATGTTATGGAATTTCCAATTCTATCTCTTCCTGTTGAACTTCATAATATGCAGAAGTACTGATGATTTATGTGGCTTTATTTTACATCCTGCAGCTTTGATAAAGTTGTTAATTACTTTAACTAGTTTTTTTTTTTAGTAGATTCTCTAGGATTCTTTAAGTATATCATCGTGCTGTCAGCAGAGTGGTAATTTTATTGCAATAAGTAATTTTAAATTGATAGCCACTTGTGAACTCTTTAAGAATCAGATTCTGGACTGAGAATTCTATGTAGGTCGGTGTGGCTCTAGTAATGGGGCTGCCTAAAATATCTGTCCTGGGTTTGTTACATAGACTGACAGGTACAATTAGGCCTTCACTTTGAGTCTATCTTTGGGATTTTTGTTGTTGCTTGCTATTTGTTTCTTTCCAATAATTGGATGGCAGGACATGTCCCAAACTATAGGAATGATCACATTCCTCAGTGCAAAAAAAGAAAAAAAACCCAGAAATGAAATAAGATCACCTTTAAAATGACAGAAATCCTCTGCTTACAGAGGGATCTTTTCCAACAGGTTTTATGTCACTGTGTTAGAACTGGAAGGTACCTCAATGATCATTCAGTTTAACTCTCACAAATGAAGCTGAGTGCCATGGAAGTAAAACCACACGATCAGTGACCTAGTTTGAGGGAAGATTTAAGACTAGTTTGACTTGACTTCCAGTGAGGTGTTCCTTCTCTTCACCATTTTTCATATGGACCTCCACTGATGATCCACTCTAGTGTTTCATCATGGCACCAAGGGGGCACTGGCAGGCACTACCAAGTTAGAAAGGCTTTGAGTATGGACCCAGTGATGGACTGCATGTCATTTCACGGACAAGTTTGGAGAGGCTCATTAATAGGCTGGCTGAAAGTGGTTAATTTTTTCAGCTATAGCAATTCTTTTACATATCTTTTAAATTTATGAGACCAGGGCATGTCTGTAGAGAAAAGCAATCTATAAATCATCCTGCCCTTAATTTGATCTCAAATTCTTGGCAGTTTCTACTTAACTCACCTTTTTCAGAAGGAATTGCTGTGACACTCTGGGCTTTCTAACCTCACCAGTATAAAAAAAAAGGCTATAGCTCTTCTTTTCAAAATTTATGTTTAGTTGAAATTTTAAAAAATGAACATTTTATTTTCTGTCCCATCTCCCCTTCCCTAAAGAAAACCCCAAAATGTATGACCAAATGAAATTCCTGCATTAGTCATGTCCAAAAATACAGGTTTCAATTCAAGCACCTTGAGGGCACTCACCTCTGTTTCAGCAGGTGGGCAGCAAACTTCATCAGTCCTCTGGAATCATAGTTGGTCATTACTTTGATCAGTATTAAGTCATTGTTTTACAATGTTGTTGCAACTGTTGTAGAAACTGTCCTATTTCTGCTTACCATACTCTGCAGTAGTTGATCATACAAGTCTTTCCAGGCTTCTCTGAAACCTTGCCAATTGTTACAGTAATTATGAAAGTATTCTATTACATTCATATACTATAATTTATTAAGCCATTCTCCAACTGATGGGCACCTTCCTAATTTCTAGTTCTTTTCTACCACAAAAAGAGTTGTTATAAATTATTTTGTGCATGTAGAACCTCTTCTTCTTAGATCTCTTTGGGATATAGACCTAGCAGTGGTATGCCTGGGTCAAAGGGTACATGAGGTTTAGTGATTGTTTTTGGACATAGTGCCAAACTGTTGTCCAGAATTGCCAGACCGATTCATAGTCCCATCAACCTCATAGTGTGCCAATTTTCCCATAACCCCTCCCAACACTGTCATTTTCTCTTTTTGTCATTGTTTTCTATTTGATGGATGTAAGGTGAAACCTCAGTATTGCTTTAATTTATATTTTTCTAACAATGAGTGACTTGGAATATTTTTTCCCCCACAGATATTCACATGGTGGATTTCCTTTTGAAATTGCCTGTTTACATCTCTTCTTCATTTATCAGACAAAGAGTTTTCTTGATTTTTAATTTTAAGAAAAAGCTAAGGGAAGAGAAAAAGAATACAACTATTGGGTTTTGATTTAGAAAGTTTAAAAATTAAAGCACTGTGAACCCCATGTTTTAAAAATGAATATTAAAATTTTTTTTTACATGTAATGGGGAAATAAGATACACAGGCAGTGGGGTACAGAAATCTATCTTATTTTACAGGCAAATAGAAGGGAAGGGGGAAAAGAGAAAGTGGGTGGATAGAAGAGAACAGATTGGGGGAAGGGGTAATTGAAATTTGAAGATGTACAGGGTGAAAGGAAAGAGAATAAAATGGGGTAGGGGGAATAGGATGAAAGAAAGTACACTTAGCAATAGTAATTTAAAAAATGGAACTGTTTCTCTGATAAAGGCCTTATTTCTCTAACATATAGAGAACTGTCAAATTTATTTTATTTTATTTTTTTTTTGTTTTTGGAGGGCAGTTGGGGTTAAGTGACTTGCCCAAGGTCACACAGCTAGATTTTTGTGTTAAGTGTCTGAGGTCAAATTTGAACTCAGGTCCTCCTGACTCCAGGGCCGGTACTCTATTCACTGCGCCACCTAGCTGCCCCTGTCAAATTTATTTTAAAAAAAATCATTCCCCAACTGAGAGATGATCAAGATATAATCAGTTTTCAGATAAAGTAACTAAAGCTATCTATAGGCACATGAAAAAATATTTGAACTCTATTGATTGGAGAAATGTAAGCTAAAAGAAGTCTGAGGCACTACTCATACCTATTAGGTCAGTTAATAGGACAGAAAAGGTAAATGACAAATGTTGGAGGGGATGTGGGAAAAATGACATTAATGTACTACTGTTGGAGCTGTGAATTGATTAAGCTGTTCTATAGAGCAATTTGGAACTAAGCCCAAAGGGCTATAAAATCATGCATGCCCTTTGACCTAGCAGTACCACTACGAGATCTGTATCCCAAGAGATAAAAGTCCCCCAAAGTAAGAGATTTATAGCAGTTCTTCTGGGGGTAAAGAATTAGAAACTGAAGGGATTCATATCAATTGGGGAGTGGCTGAATAAGTTGTAGTATGTAATTTTGACAGAATAGTATTGTACTATAAGAAATGATGAGCCTGGAAAGACTTAAGATGGGTTGTACTGGGTATAAAGTAACGGCAATATTGTTAAGATGATAAGCTATGGATGACTTAGCTATTCTCAGCAATACAAGGATCCATGTTGTTTCTGAAGGACTTGCTATCTATCCCCAGAGAAAAGGAATGATGGTGTCTGAATACATATTGAACTACTTTTTTTTTCACTTTTAATTTTTCTAGAGTTTTAAAAAACATTTTCTTCCACAACATGACTATTATGGATATGTTTTGCATGATTACACGTATATAACTGCTTGCTTTCCAAGTGGGGGGTGGGGTGGGGAGGGAGGGAATTTGGAATGCAAAGTTTTAAAATCAAATGTTAAAAATTGTTTTTACATGGAACTGGAGAAAAATTTAATACTAAATAAATATAAAAAAATAAAGTACTATAAGGTTTGCAAAGTGATTTATGTAGAGTTCATTTTCTCCTCGTAACTCCTCACTTACCAGATGAGGTAACGGAGACAGATGGAGGTTAAGTGACTTTCCCAGGGTTGCAAAGCTAGAAAACATGGGATGCTGTATTTGAACCCATCTCCTTGACTCCAGGTCCAGCACTCTGTCCACACTGCCACCTGGCTGCCTATCTTTACCGAGATGTACTTTCTAATTCTAACTCTGAAGCCTTGGACAACTCAACTTTTAGAGCCTCTGTATTCGTAGAGTTTGTAGTACAAGGGTGCTGGGGTACACGATCTCTAAGATCTCTCCTAACTCTGAAGAGTCTACAGCTGTCACTTTCCTTACAAGTAAATTCAATCCCACAAGAGTGGGCTTCTTTAAAGAAGTTTCTCCTTTCCTGAGAACCACGATAGATTCTTAGGATCTGATTTTTCACTTGTTAAACACGGCTTTTCAGTTACATAGCAATTTTACAAGTTCCTTAGAAACTGTTGAAGAAATAACGCTGTTTTAAAATCACAGAAGCACTTCATGTTCTAACCTATTTTATCTCATCTCTTTATTTTGGGGAACTGGATGCTTTTGAGAAGCTCTCTTCTATGGCAATCCAGTACCTCACATCCTGAAAGTCAATTTCCAAGCACCAAGAGACCAAGTTAAGGGGTGCTTACAGATACCTACTATTCCTTCCTGTGAGTTATTTGTATTTAATATTTATTGCCTAGAGAAATCTGGGCTCTTCTTCCAATAAGTTTTTGGTAATTGGAAAGATATTAACAAAATACTGTTTAAATAAACATTCGCGTAATTTTCTATGCCTTCTTATCACTTATCAGTAAGCTAAATTATTTAACAGTAAACTAATTTATACGGCTTTACTTTTTACTTGTCTCATAGAGCTCCTCTTGAATCTAAATTCAATTTTAGAGATTGTTTAGATTTTCCCATTAACACAGAACACTGAGAAGAGACAATGCTGAGACTTGGAAAGGGCTGGGAATCAGGGGTGGGGAACCAGTAGCCTCAAGGCCGCACGAGGCCCTCAAGATCCTGAAGTGCAGACCTTTGACTGAATCCAGACTTCGAAGGAATTCCCTTAATAAAAGGATTTGTTCTGTAAAACTTGGACTCAATTAAAAGGCTGCACCCGCTGAGGCCGAAGGTTCCCAGTCCCTGCCTAGGTGCTAGGCTTTAAAGCTAATTCCAAACGTAAATCATCAGAGATGTATTACAAATTTAAACATTTTGTACAGTATTATTTTAGTAGATCTGGCCACAACAAGAAGAAAACCAAGGGTTACTTTAAATCCACTTTTTATTCTCTCACAGATGAACAATTATACACAACTTGTAACATAAAAGTAGTGAAATCTCAAGGAGAAAACAGGCAATATTTCTGCCTCATTCCTGAGGTGGGGAGAAAATTTTTTAATGGGCACAATGTGAGATTTAACACTGGAAAAAATACAAATTAAACTGGTTGAACTGGCTCCATCTGGGCCAGCTACAGCACAATAAATATAGAACGGCATCATCTTTTTCTTAAAAGACTGTTTTAAGTTTACCACACCCCTATTAAAGAAATAGTATCAGTCCCCCTAATCTGAAATTCTATGACATGGTAGAGTGGTAAAAGGGTACCACAGATGAAGGATCATGGTTTCCACGACAACTTCTCATACTCATACATCAACATTCTTAAAAGGAGATGCATACACTGGAAGTTCAGGTAACAGTAAAATCCTGGTCATGTCTTTATCAGACCATTGATTACTGGCACAATCTCAGTTTGCCTGTTGGTTTATGGTAGAATAAGGAAGAATTTTTGACGTGTGGAAAATCTTTTTAAAATTTCTGTTGGTCTTAGGACCAATGGGTAGGAGGCCACATTGTAAGCAAACTAAGCAGGATCGTGAGGCCTAGAGGTCAATAACAATCCAAGGCATAATTTTTCTTATCTGGAAGTATATTGAAAAGGTTTCAAAAAATTTCATGGGAAGAACCCTTTCTTGAGCAGCAGGCCATCTCATAAGAATATGCAATCTGTAATGCATAAAGAAAGCTACAAGTGTAACTTCAAATGATTGCCCCTAACCTTAATAGGCCAACAAAAAGGTACTGTCTGAAAATCAAACAATTTATCATGGCATAAAATAAATAAGTTACTTACAACTATTTGAGAAAGCTACAAGTGCTCCCTTCAAAGAACTCTCCCCCTTTCCTTCTAAACTCTACTAATTCTGAAGCACTGATGCCAGAACTTGTGGCAAGTGATAGTTAAGGGGACACCGCTGCTCTCAGGGCTGCGCTGTAGTTTTTCTTCCTTATGTACCCCACAACAAGCACACTTGAAAATCTGCAATAAGAGATAGGATGAAATCACCTCCTTTTTCAGATGATTCTTGGCTTCTCTGTAGAGTGGAATGTAAAGGCCATTATCACCAGCACCGTTAGGGATTAGTAACAAACAGAAGAATCTACTATTCCCATCAGCCGTACAGAATGGAGGGAAACCTTTGAAGTTATGTTGCTATGGCTACAAACAGACAATCTGGGGAATCTCTTGTGCCAGTAATGGGAAAAACCAGAGCCAGCATCATCAATCATAAGAAGGAAAATGCTCCTGAATAGGTTATTTTTCTCAAACTGGCAAACAGATACTTTTTTTAAAAACATGCACACAATGTGGTGGATTGGTAATCATTCCAAAAACGTGATTCTTGGGGCCAGGGTGGCATTTTTACAGTCAAACATTTCCTTAATGGTACGAATCAGCCACTGAGCCACCATTCTCCCTGCATCTTACTTATTCATGCATACTCTTGGAAGAGTTTAAGGTCTCTAAAATGGTTGTCAAGGAAAGAAAGGGAGCAAGGGTGGCGCATGTCTCTGATGATCATTTGAAGCATACTTTTAAAATAAATTCAACATCGGTGCAGTACCACAGTTCTTGATGCAATGTATTTACATATAGAAACACAGCATGCTTTCAAAATATGATGTTAATGTGAAGCCGGCAACCTGGCTCCCTCTTCCTTTTTTAGTACTGATTCAAATATCTTTCTGAGCCCCATAACTGATTTTCAACACACTCACCATACTTTAGGCACAATGGGAGAAACAGTGTAATTCTCCACAATTTTCTACAATATTCCTGATTTTTATTAGTAGATGCAACCCATAATTGGAACAATATTAATCAATCTCATTACTTAAAAAAAAAAAGAAACCACTAATTTTCTGCATAGTAGGCAACTAGTAAAATGCTAGGCTGCAAACACCCTCCCCCACAAAGAACAATGAATCATTCTATGTACTGACTCCCCGTCAAAAGATACAGAGGGGCAAGGTGTTTCATGCCCAAACATCTGCTTTAAAAAAAAAAAAGTACCTGTGTTACTCCTGTCTGTAACTTGGGAAAAAGGAAAAATTAGGAGAAAAGGGGAAAGTCATCAAATTCTCCTCTATCCAAGTTAACATTAGTGTAGCCATTCCCACTTTGTACCAGAGAAAGCCCCGGTGATTATATTCGCCACTTCAGACAAAGAATCAGGGAGCCCCATCAAACACTGAAACCAAGGAATGTTTGTTTTATGTAAGACCTACCAAATATGAACAGGAAAACAAATGATTACACACACACATACACAAATGTACTGGTCTCAATGATGCACAATGAAGAAGAAAAGGGGACGAGATGTGGAATTTACAGAGATAAGAACACACGAGCTGGTCGAAGAAGCCGAGGAGAGGAGAAATACAGTTTTAGTCTTCCAGGCTTCGGAATGCATTCTGCATGTCTTCATGAAGCTGAGCGTAGTCAGCCTTGATCTTGGCCTCACCATCCTTTAATGGATCCTGAAAATGAGACACATGAATTTAAACCTTAGAAGACTCTTTTCTTAGCAATTTTTGTAAGTTACAAGTATTTGCTAAAACTTTGAATCAAGTCATGCCCTCTTTGACTAATTGCAAAAGAGTTATAAAAGAAAATGTGTTCTAACCAGAGAAAGAAAAATACCTTATTTTTGTCTTGGTTTCTGACTATATACAAGCAATTATGATGTCTTATTCTCAACTCCACTGTAAAGTATTGCTAACTACAGGTGCAGGGAACACTGGGTGACAATGTCTATCCATCAAAAAAAGCAGCAATGAATTTAAAGATGGTATAATTCATTGGAGGGCCTTAAAAAAGACTGCAATCTAGAACTATACAACAGGACTTTTAAAAGTATTATTAAAAAAAAAAGTATATTGTCACATACTAAAATTTAAATTCCTTAGTTTGGCATTCAAGGTTCCCACACTCTGACAGCTCTCTTCCTTTCCAGAATTATTTCATACTCCTTCCCTTTACATATTCTGTGCTCTGTCCAAACTGGATTAATCATAGTATCCCCATACAGACCTTGTAATTTCTTGCTTTTATACCATTTCTCTTCTGAGAAATCCACAGATCACTACTCCCTACTCCCCCCACGCCACCCATTCAGTGGGTGGGGTTACCTGTTGGGCCTCATGAATCACCCTCTCTCCACACCATTATCATTCACAACTGCAAGTAAACTATTATACCACTTGTGATTTATGGTGGAAATGAGTATGAATTGTACTTTATTATTTTATTTACATGTTTAATATAATCCATATACTAGTACATATTTCATGATTATTTTTATTATGAATTATAATTTATCATGAACATTAACAATCAACACGAACATTTCATTCATTTCAAATAACAGGAAAGAGGATTATAAAGGTAACTGTGAACTTAGACTTTTAAAATCATACACCCCCCATATTCAATTTAACACAACATTGTCCTGTCTGTTTTCCTGCTGAATATCCTTCTACCCTCTTTGTTTTTAAAGAATATGTAACTAATGCTTTCTTTTTGTATCACTATTACTACCATTACTCATCAATTTCTCCCTTTTCCACCCTTTGTTAAAACAAATAAAACACCTAAAGTTTCCTTTGTCCCTCTGTTCAGTGAAACAACTGAAAAAAAAAAAAAAACAAACACCTCATCTCTCTTTACCACCGTCACGGGATATACCTGACATGCCATCCAGCCGCAGGCTCCTAGCCTTCACCCTTAAGCTCCAGTCCTCAGGGAAATGCTAATGTATCTGTGACCAAGGCTCCTACAGCAGCAGCTAGGTAAGGCAAAACCCTTCTGGTTCCAGAGTACCTATCTATATACCCCACCCCACCTCCCTGGTCGAGACAGGGACCTCTAGGTACTCTAGGGCCCTTTTTGTTTTGGGTGGAACTGAGTTGAGTTACTCAGGATGAACAAGTTACTCAGGATGGATTGTGCTTTTCATTACAGATCTCACGACAATCTTCTTCCTAAAGCTCACCCCTCTTCTAAATACCCCTATCCCTACTAAGAGCATCATGATCCTTCCCGTCACCCAAATAGGTGACCTTAGCCATCATCTTCAGCTTCTCACTGTACACATTCAGGGAAGTGCCAAGTCTTGCAGATTCTATTTCCAAAGCAGCTTTTGCCTCACTGCCTTCACATCATCACGACCCTTCTTTAGGTCCTCAGCGTATCACCTACAAACGCCTTCTCACTGGCTTCCCTGACCCATGTCTCTCTGCACTCCAACCCTTCCTCCATATAGCTAGCAGCTGATGGACCCAAAAGTGCGAGTCTGATTGTGGGATCAGCCTAGACTCAAAAAACTGCAGGATCAAATACTAATTCATCTTTACTTCAGTTCTTGTCTATCATTTATAAATAAGTAAATATAGCTATATTGGGGCCCCGGAGCAGTTTCCCAACTGATTTCCTTGCCTTGTGCCTCTCTTCACTCCAAATCATCCTTTAAGGAGGCACCAACCCAATTTTCCTAAATCCTAGCTCTGACCACATCCTATCTCCCTGATCAGTAGTCTATCGACTCTATATCATCTCTAAGATCAAATCTATACTCTCTGTTTGGTAGCAAAAACTTTCCATCACTTAGCCACAGGGCCCCATATTCAGCCTCCATATCTCTGCACTGGATCTTTCCTATGCCTGAAACACTCTCCTTTCCCACCCATCTCTTGGTGTTTTTGGTCTCCCCTTGAGTCTTCTACAGACACAGAAGGACTTTCTGGGTCTCCTCAGCTGCCGGAGCCTCCGCTTCCAAGGTCGCCTGTCCTTTCTGTCTCACATTAATTTATGCATGCACATGTAATCTCTGCTCTTAAAATGTAAGGACCTTGAGGGCAGGGAGAGTTCATCTTTGTATCCCAAATGCTTAGTATAGTGCGCACACAGAACTAGAAGAAACACCTGTTGGCTGATATACGGCACACATAGAGTGGGAGGAAATTTGGTGCAAGGGGAGAAGACTAGACAGTTATTAGCTACGTGACCATGGAGGGCTCAGTCACTTTTGCTACATAATGGAGTTAATACTTATACCAACCTACATCATCAGGTTGTTGTAATGAAAACATGTGATCAACTTTAAAGTGCTAAGTATAAACGTGAGTTATTCTTACGAGAAATAATTATGGAGATAAAGTATGTAAGATCAATGAATTGACCAAATAATTTTAAAAGGATTTTATATATAAAATCTTACAGTAATTTACATGCATTTCTTTCATTTCTTTATCCAAGGCTGAGAGCAATCTTACATAATAAAAGATAATACCCTTAATTTAGCAATTGTAATAGTATAAAACGGAGTAAAGACTATGTAATAGGGTCATATCATACTGGAAAGCGTGCCCACACTCTTGTGGAACAGGAAGAACCCAGGGCAAATGGAAGTAACATGATTAAGAAATTTAAACCCAAGATGCTGAGCTTAAAGTTGGTTTGGGAAGAAACTTGGGTTATTCTCCTGTTGCTATTTTTTCATTTGGACCTGTGATTTCATCAGTGCAGGAAGATCTGGGTGTGGAACTCTTCTCCACAGAGACTGATCAGCAATTTAGATGGACTTCATCTTAAGAGAGCTGCCTGGGGCACAGAAAGGGTAAGTGACCAGCCTGTGGTCACACAGGCAATAACTCTGTATTAGACATAGGACCTTCTTCAACCTCCTCTCTTTTTCTTGCCTCTCAAATTTATTCTTAGTTTCCTAGTAACTAAGGGAAAAGGGCAGCACATTATTTAATCTGTACAAACATATTTTAATTTTGATCATTGGGATTTCAACTCCTACATAGTTTTTAGGCCTGGTCTAGTTTCCAGAACCTGGGCATATGGATAGGGAAGAATTTGCATGTCTTAGACACAGTATTTAGGACTCAAGACAAAAAAAAAAAACCAAAAAAAACAAACAAAAAACCTCTCAAGAACACCATATAACCTACCTTGAATTTCATGGAGGACAGTTTATAGAGAATATCCCCCATTTGTTCTCGGATAATGGCCCATGTGATTTTATTATCACTCTGGGCAGTTGTTTCAATAGCTCTGCGTGCCATATCGTAAAAAGCAATCATGTTGGAGAGCATGCCGACAGTCTTGTAAAATGGGCAGAACCTAGGGGAAATGGAATGACGTGATTAAGAAACTGAACTCCCAAGATGTTGGGCTGAAAGTTAGTTTAGTATGAAACTTAATCGAGAAGGTATCAGAATGTTAGTTTCATCATTTAAACCTATAGAACAGTAAACACTGTACATTCTCAAACACACATGTCAGAAGATGAGGTCAATCAGAAAAAAGGAGGGAATTTTGAGCAATGTTTTTTCATGGCAAAAAACTCGGATGAATCACTTTTCTCTGCTGTGGCTAGCAAGTCTGGACCTAGCTACCAGCTGAGTGAAATAAAGGGACAGAGAGAGAGCTTCTAGCTGAATAAAGGGAAGAGGGAGAGAGACAGGGATGTATTCCATAGTCTGTTTATTGCAGAACCATTTCATACAGAGCGGAAGATATATGGAAGATACAAGGTTTATATACCCTTAGCAGAATGCAAGGAACCACCCTTGGTCTCGATCTTTCTCTACCCCAGCCCAAAGCCAATCACTCCGTAAGCTCTTTATCCTAGGACCAAGTCCTAGGCACAAACAGGGTGTTACAATCAAGACTTGCAAATTAACTCAGTACTTTCTTTAGATACTCATGATTTAACTCAGTACTTTCTTTATATATTCATGAAACCAATGAGAGCATTCACCCAATAAGATTATACTCTCCTTGCATATCAGCCTAATGACCTTTGTAGAACTGGGGAGCTAACGTGGCCAAGGCCCCTGAAAGTCTTGGCCTACAACATTCCTCCATAGTTTACATAGTACAGTAGAAACAAATCTGCAGATATCAAACAGGAGATGGAATGTTACTGCTAAAACGTAATTACTCTCTGGGGGCTTGTTCTGGTGCTCTGCGGTTTAAGGAGTAACTGAAATGGTAATAAATGAGTGGCAAGGACTCCCCTGAGACAGTTGGACAAAGCTTAATGCAACAAACAGGAAGCCCAGAGTTTGCACACATTGGATTTTCTAATATCTTTGCTGCTGAAACTTTTACATATAAAACAACTTCCTTGCCCAGCAATTTTTCTAGGGCTATGCTATTATCTTTAGTTTCATACCTGGTTATAATTAGGGAATTCAGGAAGACAAATGTAAGGACTTCAGTTCTTTGAAAGGAAAAAAGATCCCAAGCTCCAGCAGAGAAAATGACAGATGAAAACTAGAGGTGTGAGTGTGTATGAGTGCAAGGCAAGTGTGTGTGTGTTTGCATACAGAGAAGAAGGCCTTTGAAGCTCCCAACACAGATTTAGTAAAGAAGAAGAATAAGAAACATGACTTTTGGGGAAGTGAGGAACCACAAAAACTGAAAGCTACACCTGGAGAAGGTGAAAATAAAGACCTTTAATTGTGATAAGGTAGAGAAGCAGCAAGCTTATGGTGAGAAAAAGTCTTTGGAGGAGGTAACAGTAAATGATTCCACAATTCTCTGAGTCAGTGCAATGTCTCCTCAGAGATGGTTCCCTGAGCAGTTAGGGAGCTGAGGATCAGGCCTGGGTGGACGGGCAATAGGAGAACGTAAGGTAAAACAGTATAAAGGTCTTTTTTCTGCCCTTCCTGTGATGGGACACACTGCCACTGGTCACTCACTACACCACCACTGGTCACTCGCTAACTGATAAACAGGAAAGCTCTCACGGCACTACACCAACCACAACAGAAGAGAAGTCATCACGGCCTACCTGTCATAAGGAGTATATCCATTTTGTTGCAGGAAGTCATCTTTGATAAGTTTTGCTACCTCCAGGGTAATTTTATCTGTTTCTGCTAATGAAGCCTACAAAATAAAAGGCCCGTAATATTTTAAATTGTAGAACAGATAACTGTTAATAATTTTAGCTGAATCTTCAAAGCTGTTAATATGACAATGTGTAGTTAGGTAATCAATAAATGCTTTAAGAATGGATTCAAAAGACCCTATAGGCTTCTCTCATCTTGGAATATTTATTAAGTAAACACTGCTTGAACCTGAAATTGTTTTTTGTATCTATCTTAGAGGTACCCAAATAAGAGGACCAAATTATGGCTTGTCTGAAAAGTGGTGGTAATGACAATAGCAGTCTCTGACTAAGATGGGAAAAGAAGGTGCTGATCTGCTTTGAACATGGACAGCATCACACAGAAAACAACATCCTAGCGGAAGGACATTCAGTATTTGTTCTTTTTTGAAATGTTTCATGTTCAGTATTTTATTATCCTTAGAAGCTTACTAAAGGTTAATAAATGGATTACTTCTCTTAATTGCCTATTCCAAAGAAAGCTGCTGAGTGCTGCTCCTTCTATCTAGTTCGGACAGTCTACCCTCTTGATGTTTCCTTTCAAACCTGTTCTTCATTATGATTTCAATAAAAATTGACTAATATAGCAGGCGCCTAATTTTCTAAGAACAGTTTTGGTTCATTTTTATTTTGGGCTTAGCAAAAAAAAAAAAAATCAAATAAGCATCTGCACATATAAAATAGAAGTTTATACATGAAATTATTCATTTCTACTATGTTATAGCTGGCTTTTCCATTCAAATACACAAGAAATACAACATGCAATTTTCAAAACTGCTCTTTGAGTTCCCTCTGGCCTTTCTTCTGTTTTCTTTTGTGTACTTATAAAAAAAAAAAAAAAAAAGGATCAAATGACCTTTTCTTTTCGGCAATCCCAGGGCTAGACCCTCTCCCTTTCACTGCTCCTTCCCCACAAGCAGGAAAAGCCTAACTCTCACATCAGTATGATGTGAATTATGAGACTGTAAAGAATGTGTGCTATTTATGTTTGTGGTAAGCATTCAAGAATGCTGTTCTGAATCACTGAGTGACCCACATGTAGAAATGGCAGCAGGTGGATGCCGAATAAGGTTGCGCCTGTGAAGCCCCTGCCAGCCTATCCCGGCGTCACCACTCTCTACACACAGGCGTCAATCACGCACCTTCCCCACGAGCTGCACGATCTCGGCCAGGTCCTCTTCTTCCTGCAGGACCTCCTTCGCCTTGGTCCGCAGAGGCACGAACTCCGCGAAGTGCTTGTCGTAGTACTCGTCCAAGGCGCGCAGGTACTTGCTGTAGCTGATCAGCCAGTTCACTGAAGGGAAGTGCTTACGCTGGGCTAGCTTCTTATCTAAGCCCCAGAACACCTGTCCGAAAGCACAAGCAACATTTAAACCATTTAAAAAAGACATCAAAATCAACTCATTCATATATATTAAGTCCCACCATACACTAATGGTTCTATCATGGATTACGAATAGCACGATATGGTCACGTTTGTAAAACATTATTTGCCTGTCTGAGAGCATTCAACACAGTGCGGTCATATTCAGGCAATAATAAAGGCCAAAAATAAGAGTAGCCAGTTCTCTAAGGATGAATATTTGTGAACATTTTGCATATGTATTCATAAAATACAACTATACAGGCATCTGGGTAGCAGATACAAATTTTACAGCAAATCTTTTATGTGAGAAAAATAATTTTCCTAACAACACGCTCATGGAATAAGGGAAAAAATAGGCCTTCTCTTGGTCCAAATATAGAAGGGCTCCTCTCATGTGTCCAGATTTAATCCTTAACAGTAGAGATGTTCAATATAAGGAGTGCTTCTGAAAAGTATTTAGAGTAAATCTGGTTATTCCTTAAAGTTCACACGCTTTATAGTTGACAATTAATAACACTCTTAAAGTTAATGTATCAAAGAAAATGTTCCAGTGTTGATTCTGTTAAAGAAGAACCTACCTGAACAATACCAAGAGTGGCAGATGTGACAGGATCAGAGAAGTCACCACCAGGGGGAGAAACACTAAGCAGAAAAAACAAAGAGAAAAACAAGTTATTACAAAGATCCATGTGAATCCAAGACACACACACTTAGAGAAAGCAGCATGGAAACACATGACAAGTGACAACTAGGACTGTAGTGGAAGAATGTTATTAAAAGAAAAAAAAGGATATGTATGAGGACAAATAAACTGTCCTATGTCTCTGCAGAGGAATATTAATGTACCACAAAAATGACAAATATGAAGGCTAATAAAAACATACAGAAAAGACAGGTCGAAGAGAAGAATGAAAACAACAATGGTCTACAACCACAGTCAATGTTAGAATACCTGACAAAAGATCACAAGGTATAGAGAAATTAAGATTTCATGGTAATTATTTTGATAAGGCTATACACACGAATATTGTATATTTCCCTTTGGCAACTGATAAAATTAGTTTTACATATAATTATATGCCTCATTTGACACATTTTTACTGATATGTGTACATATATGTATGCGTGTATTTTTTTTAAGAGAAAAAAATTACCTAAGACAAAGATATAGAACAAGGGTTGGTGAATCCAAAGTAATATTTAAAAAGATGATAATAATCACATTCCATGATTTTTCCCTTAAGGGCATCCATGACAGGTCACCTACTATGTCGTATGTGATAGACTATAAACTAAGACAGGTCAAAACAGAAAGAAACAAACACCAAGTGGGACAAATGGTCAAGAGGGAGTATTTGAAACAAGACCAAGAGCTGATAAATTTAGTATATTTTTATTTCAGCAATTAGTGGGATGATATGCACAAGTTCATATAACAGTTCCAAAAGCCACAAAGCAGTAACAAGACATCAAAGAATTTAAATGTAATGACTATTTAAGAAGTAAAAAAAAGCCCTTTCATTTGAAAAATAGATTTTATACACTTACGCCCCTACAATGCTGACACTTCCTTCCCTTTCTGGGTTTCCAAGACATTTTACTCGGCCAGCTCGCTCATAAAAAGAGGCCAAACGGGCACCAAGGTATGCAGGATAACCACTGTCTGCAAAAATCAGGAAAGTGGATCAGTCTTTTAAAATACTGAAACACATACACCAAAGTGCTTGGATTGGATTAAAAAGTAACACGAGGACTCACCAGCAGGCATCTCAGCTAAGCGACCTGAGATTTCCCTAAGGGCTTCAGCCCATCGAGAGGTAGAGTCAGCCATCATACTGACATGATAACCCATGTCACGGAAATATTCAGACAAAGTAATTCCTGGATTTGGGGGGAGGGAGGTAAAATGGGAAAAAAAAGTTATATCACCAAAGTCCTTTTATTCAGAAGAGGACCAAAATTTCAAAGCAACAAATACAGATGAAGAACATGGTAAAACCTCTCCATATTCTTTTATAGTAACCCAATGAGAACCTGAGATGATTTTTAGGAAGGAAATAAATGAGCATTTATGATGTATCAGGCACTACTGCTGACCACAAATACTGTCTCTTTTGATCATCACAATCTTGTGAGGGAGGTGTTGTTATTATCTTCATGTCTAGTCGAGGAAACCGAGGTAGGCAGAGGTGAGGTGACTTGCCCAAGGCCATACAGCTATGTGTCTGAGACCAGATTTGAATGCAGGTCTTCCTGACTCCAGGCCTGCACCACGTGGCCCAACAGGCTTTGTCTACTGACCGACTTTTTTTCCTCTGGATAAGAAACATTAACTGTTGAGCATCACATGGGCTCATCCACTGAGGCAGTTGTACTATTTAAGAGTTGCTCTTCCGGATATTTACTCAAACGCTCAGATGAGATCGTGAGCTAACAGTGAGAAGACATTAGCTGTCACACGTGATCTGCACGACTGTGGACAAATCACCTTTGCCAAGCTGTAGTTTTCCCATCTGTGAAACAGGGATTGTACAAAACACCATCTTCTTGTTGAACGCTGTCACACACGGCATCTCGTGGGGCTTTCAAAGCTTCCCTGGTCCCAAGCAGGGAAGACAGGACCCTCACTTCATATGTCTGGAACCCCACCAGGTAAGTGACTCACCTGGGGTCACATACTTAGTGGTTTTCAGAGTCAGATATCCCTGAAAAATCATCTGACGGTCCTTCTATTACCACCACAAGTATGCTGATAAATGTATTTTTCCAGAGGCAGGTAGGTGATACAGTGGATAGAGGTCTGGACCTGGAGTCCGGAAGAGCTGAGTTCAAATCTAACCTGAAATACCAGCTATGTGACCTTGGGCCTTAACCTCTGCCTCAGTTTCCTCAATTGTAAAATGGGGATAACAATAGCACCTACCTCCCAGGATTGGTACCAGCACACAGTAGATCCTTTCTTCTTTCCTGCTAGCAGTCTCTCATGGATAGTGATATGAAATGATGCCAATCACAGTATTATTGAAATCTGCTACTTCTTCAGAGATCATCTGAGAGATCACCTTCCCATGGGAAAGATCTCAGTGTGTCGTTTACATAGTAACCTTCTGCACTGTGCTGGAGGTTATATCTGATAATCACGTTTCTATAGCCAGACCAATACCTCGGTCCTAATTTATATAGGTCATACTACATAACAACTAAAATCTTACTTGGTAGCATTTAGTTTTAAATGGTTGCGTTTTATGTTTACCTATAAACATTACAAAAATGAAAGCCTTCAAGAATTCCTATGTTGAAACAGAGCCATCATTCTGAACATTAACAGCTCACGCTTATAGCATGCTTTGAAGATGGGAAAGTGTTTGCCTCTTAACCTGCAAAATATTATTATGATTATTATGTCCATTTTACAGATGAGGAAACTGAGTTACAGTGAACTGGTCAGTATCACTGTCAGAAATCAAACCAAACTCATCTGACTTTGAACTCTTTGCCATTCTCTCTTTTATACCCTATAGCTGATTTAGTCAAAAAAAAAATAAATAAACCATATCCTTTTTTTCATGCTCTCAGATGTCTGGCTTAAAAAAAAAAAAACTGACACGGTAAAGTAGAGGTCCCTAGTAATAAGGTAAAAAATATTTTGGAGAATAATTTGGGAATGATATTTCCTGGCAGCATGCTAAATGATCAAAGGCCCTTGGAGGAATTTAGGGCAAGACCACTCAAGATGTTCAACATTTGCACTAAATAGCAGGGTTTCTATAAAAACTAGTCAGTAAGCCATGTGTTCCTATTTTCTAGTAAGACACAGTATAAAATTTTAAGAAAGTTAACTTAGAATTTTTATATATAAGGTAGTTAAGCTGTATATAAAGCAGTTAAGTTCCTAGAATTTTTAACATATTATAGATAAATTCCTCAAATTTTTTAATACAAGGTAACCAAAGCGCATCCAACTAATTTGATTTTTGTTTCCCTTCCAAATTAAATAAGAAGGGAACACAATAAATTATGAGTTACTTGTTTCTCAGGAATAATTTCAAAATCTAAAACTGGATAGGAATGAAAACATCTACCATAACTGACAAATGTTAACACAAATTTTTTCCAAAATATTAAACATCCGTCTAGAAAAATCTGAAATCAATCAGTGGCTGAATACCAAGCAATTACATAAAAGTAAAAGTGCAATGCAGGCATTTTCAAAAAGGTATCAAAAAAAGATTTCAGCTACGAACATTAAAATATATTAACATTCTAACAGCATGCATATCAAATTAGATGCCTTTGAAAAAAATAACAACCACAAATATTTGGGGGGAAGTTTCAACGCAAAACTCAAAAGATAAAAAGGGCTAGCTACTTTGTTATTTCTATTTCCTTTAAATGGTCACCACATTAATATTTATTTTGATACTATGATAGCTTTATAGAACAGCAAATATGCCTTTTGGCTACTAAGTGTATTGCCAAAAAACTTGCCTTAATTATATTAACTTAGGAAGTCCTGTTTTAAATGATTAACAGTCTCCCCCCGCCCCCAAAAAGATGGTTATCAGATTGCTGAGAACCATTACATTTGGCTTTTGCCACATCCCCAATCTGATGTGTTACATGTGCCCATAAACCAAAAACGTTAGGACGTAGAACCGGACACAGGAAAAAATACGAAAGGCTCGATTTCATATTTTTTTTTAAAAAATAATGCTAACAGAGTTTAGACATAGAGGGATGGAAAAAATCCAAAGAGAAGTAAGGTTAAGATCCAGCACCATTATCTTTTACTGTACTGACCAGTGTAAATAGAAGCTTCTCTGGCAGCCACAGGCATGTTGGAGGTGTTAGCCACCAATGCTGTTCTCTTCATTATAGACTCCACCTTCCCATCAACTTCCATTGTTAGCTACAAAGAAAGAATCTGTTTAAAATTCTCCTGATTTCTAAGTTAGACTGAGTCACCCATTGAAATAGGATTTCTCTTAGAAAATTTCATACATAAATATCATTCATTCATTCTAAGGACCTGGGCTTAAATCCCAGTTCTCTAGAGGGGGTGAACTTGGAGTAAAGTCACTTGCAGCTTTCTAGGTCCTAATTTCCTCCTCTGTAAAATGAGAGGGCTGGATCAGAATTTGTAATCACTCCCTCTCTCCCTCTCCCTCTCCCTCTCTCCGTCTCTGTCTCTCGGCTCCAGCTTCCTCTTCTATAAAAGAAGGAGGTTGGACTGCAGGATTTCTGAGTTTCTTCTCTGCTCTAAACTAGATCCTGTGATTTTCATAACAAAGTATCATATATTAAATATCCTGCTGGGGTACTACACACTGTACTACCAGCTATATTCCTGTTACCAGGAAGCTAATGTATTTTTCAAGTTGTTCAGTAATAACAGCAAGCAGTAGTTTATTGACCTTGCAGAATATGACTGAGTAGCACACTGGAGAGTCAAGAATGGTGTTGGGTATAAGGCCAGGACTGCCATGGACCTAGTACTAGGAACTTTAGCCCTTGGAAAGCTAGAAGGACTGAAGTCACAGCAGCCTTTGTTTTTAACATGGTCTAACAAACTAGACACCAACAATAGCATCTGATTAATAAAATCAGGAATATCTGATAGCTCCTAAACACTCTTCTGTTTAAACAAAGATAACTTTTAGGGGGCATTTTTGCTTCCTTAGATTTATATAATCTTACTATCCAATGAAATTACAAATGCCCCCTCCCCCCTCACTCTTCTCTCTCCCTCCACAGGGCAGTATTTCAGCAGCTCTCATTCTGTCCATTTCGGGGAATGCTTTTATTTTTCATGCCTCCTCTAGGCTAAGCTGATCACCTGAAATCTCATGACTTCTGGAGACTTACTCCCTTATCTCTTTCAGCTG
>CM053596.1:248304764-248316574 GCA_028646575.1 Pseudocheirus occidentalis | reverse complement strand
TTATTTTTTTATCCCCAGCACTTAGCACACTACCTGGCACATAGTATGAACTTAATGCAATTACTTTCCCTCACTTAATTTTTTTTTTGGAGGGCAATTGGGGTCAAGTGACTTGCCCAAGGTCACAAGGCTAGTTTTTGTGTTAAGTGCCTGAGGCCGGATTTGAACTCAGGTCCTTTTGACTTCAGGGCCGGTGCTCTATTCACTGTGCCATCTAGCCGCTCCTCCCTCACTTAATTGAAAAAAAAAAACAGATTATTTACTTGAAAATAACTCTACTAAGCTTCACATTTTAAAGAACCTCCATATCAAGTTCACAAGTAAAAAACTTGCAATTGTCTCCCTTTATCTTTTTCGTAAGAACTGAAAATCATGACATATTTCGATGTTTTCCTTGCTGTAAGAATTTGAAAAAACCAATCTTTCCCTTGAACTTATTTCCTAAGTGGAAATGCTTCACTTTGCTGAAAGCTAAGAGGTCTTTCTAGGCTTTGGGGGGTCACAAAAGCTCTGCCACAGAGCTCCATTAAATGCAGCGACCATTCGTCAGTGAGGTTTCTCCCAAGCATTATGTGATGCTCTGCCTTGGAGATACCAACCTCTGGGAAGTCTCTGAGTACTTCAGACATTTCATTTCCTCTTTCTCCACAACCCACATAGATGATCACATCACTGTTGGAATACTTGGATAAAGACTGTGATATCACAGTTTTTCCACAGCCAAAAGCACCAGGGATAGCTGTAGTTCCTCCTTGTACACATCTGGACAAAGAAAATGGTTTCTAGATTTTAAAAATGCATTTACAGAAGAAATTGCTTTTGTTAGATAGTTTGGAGGCACTTTAAAAATAGGACTGCAATGCTTTTTTAGACAGGATTGTTTTTACAAAGCACTCTTCTTTTGAATCTGGGAAAGAATAATTTGTTTGGATACAGGACATGGTATTAAAAATTCTACTACTTGGAGATGGGACATGGGTTTGAATCCTGTTTATGACATTATTGTCTGTAATATCATGGACAAAAACATTTTCACTTTTCTCAGTTTCAGTTTCCTAATCTGTAAAATGGGCGGCATCACCATCATCATCTACCTTCCCAAGTTCATGTGAGGATCACATGAAAATACATACACAGCATTTAGAAAACTTAAAACTGTTATCCAAGGGTCTGTTCTTGTTAGCAACAGCACAGCCAGATTAGTCCAAACAGCCCCGCCCAGGACAGCTGGGCACCAGCCCACACCGAGAGCATGCTTACGGGAAAAGGGCATCAAGGACTCTCTGGCCAGTTAGCAGAGGGTGATTGGCAGGCAGCTTCTCGGTGACAGGCCGGACCTGCCGTACAGGCCACACTTGGATCATGTTGAACTTCTCCTTTACTCCCTCAAATTCAAGCTCCAAGACAACATCCTATAAAAGGGCAAAAAACTTACTATCATTTTGAATGTTTCTTATTCTAACTGTAACAAGATAATAAATTGTAATACTGAACCTTAGGATCTGACATACCTCAACAAGAGAACCACAGTCAATCAGGACAACATGAAAGTACAATTGTTTCAGAAAGTTTCATACCATTCTATGATTAAGCGTATAAACAGAAGAGAGGAAAGCAAGGTATGCTCAATTCCTACAGAAGCAGAATTTAGGGGAAAATGAACTCAAGAAATTTCTCCTCTCTCTGAATGAAGTCAAATGAGTATATACTTTGTAACCCTTATTCCCAGACAAACCCTGCCAAAACGTCCCAATTAAAATAAAAACCACAAGAATTCTTTCTGAAGTTGTGCTTAAAGTGGGTGTGAGCTGAAGTCGAGTGTTATTTAGCAGACTGAAAAGACAAACATGATGTGGGGGTAAGAATTCTATTGTCCAGAATGTCCGAAAGATACTCACAGAGGCGTCGTAGCTGCCAGGCGCAGCGATGTATGTCACTGTCCCGCGGTTGCGGGGCGGCAGCATGATCTTATGTCTGATGAGGGAGTTCTCATGTACTACTGCATAGATATCGCCACCCGTGATGTGACTGCCAACCTAGAGAACACACAGCTGTTTTATTAATATTAAAACAAATGTCAATCATTTCACTTCTACTGGCTAATCCTGGGGTCTTGTCTGATTTCTAAGTACATCACCACTACCATTTTAAAAGCACAAGACTATTTGAAATACACGTTATGGTTTATTTGGGATTACATTATAATCATACAGAATCTCCTAGTGTTATTTCCTTCATTCCAACCTCTCTCCCCTTTTAGCTCTAAATCTATGCTCTTCTTTGCAGAAACATCGGAAGATCTTGGTCACTGAGCCACAACGTACCCGAATATTTTTCGAAGGTATAAATTCCCATTTGGTATCTCTGCTAAGAGCAGACACATTGACACCTCTGGGAATGTAAATGCTTTGAGTCTGGTGGCTGATATCCGACAAAGGCCTCTGAATCCCATCAAAAATGGCCCCCATTATGCCAGGACCAAGCTCCACGGAGAGGGGTTTGCCAGTCCGGAGTACTGGATCACCCACAGATACACCAGCTGGAAACAATAAGCTAAGGAAAAACTTGACACAAAGGTTTTAACAGGAATAAAGCACGACCACTGCGTACTGCGTATGTATGTGTTATGAAAGCCAGAGACAAAACTAGGATTGATGGACACACACTTTTAAGCTTAATATTAGTGCCTAAAGTCAAGTCCAGTTCTTAACAATAAGTTCAAAACTCACAAACTAAAGTTATGCTTAAGAGTAAGAACTGTGAAGTGATTTATATGAGGAAAGAGATGAAAACCACAGAAAAATAGAGGTGAGGAGGTGAATAATTCAGAAACTGACTGAAAACAATCATGGTAAAATTCACAGATTTTACAACTCCTATTTTCATAGCTATTTCCTATGGCACTTTTTCTGAATTGCCACACTTTGAGCTAAAATTCCTAAAAATGTATTAAATGTCTACCATTTGCAAGGCCTTTAATAAACTTCTTGCAAGACTAGGGCTGTAAAAACAGAACAAACAAAAGCAGGTCTTAGCTGCAAGAACTTCGATTCTATCTATGGGGATATAACATGGACATGATCAAATGAAGAGTAAGAGCAAAAGCTGAAAAGCGGATCCCAAGAGGCTTCCTATGGGAGGCAGCACACAAATGGGACATTGAAGGAATCATTTTTTAAAGATAAATGCTGTGACCAATTAATTTCTGATAAACCCATCCTATTTAGCAATTAACTGGATCATGGGTAAACTTTAAGAGAATTGGTTTCTGCAAAGTAGTGTAGCTGGAAGCCAGACTGCAGGGGGCTGTGGAATCAGTGGGAAGTGAGGAAACGGAGACTTTCTCATCTCATTACAGACTTAGAAGATGTAAAGACATTGAGGGTTAAATTTTCATGTGACCAAGGTATAACAGGAAGTGGTAAAGGACGACTGAGGCTTTTTCACAGGTGCTAAAATGGAAGGGAGGGCAAGCTTCCTCTCCAGGAGGGAATATTGCTCCCTGAGGCTGCTGTGAATGTTGTTGCTACAACTTGCTACATGATTCTTTGGAGCGGTGGGAACAATTGTCTTGAAGGACTCTCTGGAGAACAGGCTATATATCATGCTGATGCGGTACTGTCCTATTTCCACAAGACTGTACTCCCCTCCAATGGACTTTTTGTGCCGTCACTGCCTCCCACCAGCCTCTGCTTTGCTGCCCTCCAAACTATTCCTTATCCCACTGCCTTCCACGTTACCATGCTGCTCTCTCTGCAACAGAGTATGTGCCAGGCTAAATTTTAGTTAGTCATGATTAAAGGCAACGAGAAGCATCCTTTTATGGTCAATCTGAGCTAACATGCTTATGATGGGTATAAGCAAAAATATATATCACCACGTATATATCAACATTCTTGTGGAAGTTGAACAAATTAAGAATTGATAAAGAATTTGACAAGATTCTTCAATAAGTCAACATATATCTTGATACGCAATTCAGCACTTTTGTAAAAAAGCAGCACTAAACAACAAATCTCGTGCAAGCCCATGTAACCACATAAGAGAATAATGCAAAACTTTGAAGTCATCTAGAGTTAAATACAGAAATCGGCAATAATTTCTTCTCAAATCTTTATTTTTTCCTTTTTTTAGTTTGAAAATCGCAAACATATTATGTTTAAATGCAAAAATTGTGGTTCTCAAAGGTTATAGTAAATATTCCCTTAAGCTACAGTTGTCACACAATATTTCACTCACTGAATTAATGACAATGAAGTCGTAGGTAATCTCCAAGAGAACAAATACTATCATTCATTACCAACATTCATTTGTGTGGTCATTGGGTTGAACTCTTTTCCTTAACAATGTCATCATGCTACATGTAGGTTTAGTATAAAACTTAAAACCACATTTTTTTCATCTTAAGAAACAGTCAATTTCTCACATTTCTGGAGAAAACAGTAACTCTCCACTTCTAGTAGCTTTCTCCTTTTCCCTGGCCCCTCCATCTATTTTGCTACATGTCAGAGGAAGGATGCACATGTGTGTACATTTTTAAATACCATGCTTCTGATTTTGTAAATTAAAAGCTGAAAACCATGTCTGTTGCTTCTGCCTTTGGTACAAAAGTCTCAATACTGTGAAAACAGCAGTGTTTGTCTATTAACAAGAAGGATACAGGTTTCTTCGTACACCTGGATAGTGGCCATCTCACCTTCCAAACGAATAATCTCTCCAACCAGTTCACTATGGCTCACTCTTACCAGTTCATACATAGCTGCACCGGCCATGTTACAGGCAGTGACCACTGCAATAAAAGAACCACTGTCACGTACTTTTATTTAAAATTAAAATATTGGAGGAGTATTTGACAGTTATAGTGAAAACCAAAGCTAAATATAACATAACTTTATTCCTTGGCAAAGCAGCCACTGTGGATCGAGGAACATTTATAACTAGACGTAAAAACTCACTTATAGGGGCATGAGGAAAAGGCCAAATACATTTGTTTAGAAGATCCTTTAGATAATGTATATGAAGGTATTCTGAAAAGTAAAAAGTAAATGATACAAATGGTACAAATATAATTAGTATTATTATAGTAAATACCTGGTAATGTTGGGGAAAGGGGTCTTCTACTTAATGGAGATGAATGACATTCAAGGATCACCAATTTTCAGACAATTAAAATATAGTAGCAGACACTGAAGCTATTCTACAGAGCTCCAGGTGGTAGGAGGCTAGACCATGCTATTATCACCATCTGATGTGACATAAGTCCTTCTGATTAAAGCAGCACCTCATCATAATGGCCCTATAGATATTGGGACAAAGTCTGAATCCACCACCTCACTGGCAAGCCAACACTGCCAAGGAAATCAAACTGATGGGCTGGTTGTTTTGGTTTTTTTGGGGGGGAAGGTAGGAGAAAGAGACCTGTCTTTTTAGATCTAAACTGAAGCAAGCCTGCTTAGTGTTAGGCCTACTGGTACATTTGCTTAAAACTACATAATAGTGAATGTTCATGGAGGAATTATGGTAAGATCCAGGTTTAATATGAGCATCTTAATTAACTGGTAGGGTAGGACACTATCAGTTATGAAAACAGTCACAGATGCTGGTAATTAGTCTAAACAGCGAGTATGAAATCAAAAATTAAGTATCAGCCTCCACTAATCCGAACACTAATACTCTCATTATGATGAACAAGAATCATCATTTTTTTTTTTTTACAACTAGGAACCAAAGACAAAAATTTTGATATAAAGATAAGAAAATAGAATGCTGTATGTGAACAAATGAACTTGCTAAGTAGTTTGTTTTTTAAGTGTATATTAAATTTAATGAGGTGGTAATAAAACCCCCTTTTTTTGGTATCCTTCCCTCTTCAAACTTTGTTTTCATGTGATTTGTCCTTTATAGCATCTCTATCATTACCCACTGACGCATCCTACCACTACAATGTGCCCCCCTCCCAATAAATAAGAGCTGTCCAACAAAACAAATCAACATACTGATCATATCTGAAACGTGTGGGAGAAAAGTATTTTACAAAAGCAAAGCTATTTATGGGAAATGGTTTCCAGGGATGGATATGATTATATAAAAAATTTTAAATTCATACAACAAACACAACAACTTTAAGTAACCTTACAAAAGAACACAAAAAAATTTCAAGTCAATGCTTCATCTGGTTATTAAATACCCAGGGTGAGGGAAGAGATGCTCACATTTACCTATTATATACATGGTACTGTACCTAAAAACTTCCTTTTTTCAGATCTAACTAGAAATGACAACTTAGAGCTTGAAGGAACCTTCGAGGTCATTTGGTTCAATCCTCTCCTCGTATAAAAGAGGAAACCGAGGATCAGGAAAGGTAAAAGACTTGCCCGAGGTCACGGCAGTAGTAGCTAAGTGTCAGACACAGGGTCTGATTCTAGGTCCTCTGGCCAATAGTCTGTGCTCTTTTTTCCACTGTGTTCTTCCACGCCACTACCTAAACTGGTTATTTTTGCTCTTTAGGCATTTCTTCTCGATGAAGAAAACAGAAGCAAACTATAAAATGAATGGTTGTTTTCTTTCCGCTATCTGCTGTCACCGTGCTCTCTCCCTCCTCCCCAGTATGTCCTTTCACACACCCCACAATCCAGCCACCCTGGCCCACTTCTGTTGTCTCTCAAACACAACACTTCTCCTTCTCCTAACCCCCACCCCAGTTCACAAGGAGAAGGGGGTGCTGATTTCTCTGCAGCGTCTATAAGGACAAGCGGGCATCACGTTTCTGGCGCTGCTTCATCGTGCGGATGATGATGGAATCTTCTGCTTCTGTTTGTAATTCATGTCAAACTGCCTCAAGTCTTTCTAATGAGTTGCTTTCAGAAATTTTGTTTCTTTGGTGACATTTCTTTAGCTTATTTAGGGTGAGATGAGGAGGTTCAGAGAAGCAAGGTGCACAGGATTGAGCTAAACACAGAATATAAGGGAAAGTATGCCTGGCAGTGGAAATAATAACCAGAAATTCAAAGAAGGACAAATATTGTGTATACATAAGGAAGACTATGAGGAACTTGGCATCACCAAAGCAAGAATTCACGTAAGTATGAAGGAACCAAATCAAAACCTTGTTCAAATTTCTGTTAAAATTTTTTATTTTCTATAAGACCAGTTAATTTAATTAAAGCTATTCCTGAAAGGTCTTTCACAGCAGAAGTTTTTTTTCTCTTTAGCACAAAGAATGGTTAATTGTATCAGGGACTAAAAAATTTGGTTTATTGAATTAAGCAGGATGAGACATTAACATAGAGGATCTTTTCAGCATTGGAACTGGAAGGAACTGTGGCATAATTAACCCATGTCCCTTTGTGGTCTGATCTGGAAATCTAGAAATGGAAAGTAAAACCTGCCTTTTAATTAGCTAGAGTAGACCAGGCCTGGCAAATATAGTGCCTGTGGCTGAGACAGAGACATCATAGTCTAGGGACACTTTGATGACAAAAAAGGAAATCCACAGGCTGCGGACAAGCTGTTAGGGAGTTTTTTAAATTTTAGGTGAAGAAATACAGTAATAGATAATAAAATGTGAAATACATAATAAAGATATTTTGACAACAAGGCATCTGACAGTGTCTCTTGGTAACGTTGTGGAAAAGACTGAGAGAACTGGGTTTTATAACTTTATAGTAAGGTGGGCTTATGTTAAATATACAGAAGTACACTGACTTCACAGTGGTGAATGGAAAAGAGAGTATGGGGAAGGGGGATTTTGGCTGACTAACTCAATATAAATCAACAACATGATTCACTTCTTCCAAACCTAATAATGTAGCCTTAAAACACGGGGCGGGAGCTTTCCTGCAGTCAGGAAGACCTGAGTTCAAAATGAGCTTCAGATACTGTGAGACCTTGAGAAAATTACTTTACTTTGGCTCCGTTTCTTCAACTGTAAAATGGGGATAAGAACAGCACCTACCTCCCTGTTGTGAAGATTGAGTGAGAGGAGATATTTAGAACAATTAGCTGAGATCCGAAGAGAAGGTAATTCTGTAGCTAACATCCTGCTCCCCACCAATCTCCATCTTGGAACCTCCCAAAAGGAGAGAACGTTTCTACCGCAGGTTGGAGAAGGGACTTTCACACACAAAATGGAAAGCCAGGAAGTCCCCTTGGAAAGGAGCTGCTACGTGGTCCTTCCAGTGTGGATGCAAAGACAGGAGAGGACAAAACCCCCCTTACTGCGTCCGTCCAGCTGTAAGGTCAGTCTTCTACGGACTGCTCTCTTCTTTATCATCCGTATTCCGATAATTTAGCACAGGGCCTCACACACAGACATACCTAATAAAGGCCACTAAGTCTTGTGAATAGGTTTCTTCCTTTCTCCTTCTCTACTGGATAGGAGTTACCACATCATCAATTAATGTGACAGGCATTTGTTACCACGCGGAGGAAATGAAGCAGGTGGAAGAAAACCTACTAAAATTTCTTTATTTCAAAACTTCTCCAGCTCATAGGGCCCTAATTCCAACTGCTGGGACAAGCGACCCTCATTTTAACAGCTGAGTAATTCTGAAGGTTCTAATAGTTATTAAGTATCTATTACATGTAAAATTTTGGGAGGGAAAAAACCCTAAACCTTGGTTTCAATCCTCAAAGAAATTTCAACTTTGTTGTGAAGTCAAGACTTAAATAAGCAAATAATTAAAAAGTTAAGAAACTTAAAAGAGCAGTTCAAGACAACAAAAAAAGGTTCTGAGTGTCCAGAATGACCGCCGTAGGAGTTCAGAGGACGGAGAGATCACTGATGGCGAAGGTGCTCAGGGACAGACTGACGGGACTTCAGCCGACAGACAGGATGCCCAATGCATTGACCTGTGAGTCAGCAGCCCATGCATTTACATAAGAACAAACTCAGCAATGAAGCGAAGCAGCAGCACTTACCAGGCCCTGAGACTCCATACACATAGCCAAAAACACTTTCTTGCTCTTCATCACGGATTTTGGGTAGTTTGGAGAAATTCATCTTGTTAATTTACCTAGACAGCAAAACAAACAGGATTTGAGAGCTGAAAGGCTCAGAGACACCACCCAGCCAAATGCCTTGTGTCACAGATGGGCAGACTAAGACTCAGAGCAGTGAAGTCACTTGCCCAAGGCCACCAGAGAGCTAAGGAACACACTGAAGATTTAAGCCCAAGTCCCTGGGCCCAGATTTTTTCACCAGAACACTGATGTCTCCTATAAGCAATATTTATCTTCAGATTCCCCTTCTCCGTTATTACTTTCTTTAAAATTTAAGAACAAAGTGGGGCTCTTAAAAGTTAGAACTGCTTATTTCCTGACACAGATGTTTTTAATTACCAACACTACTGTGGAGCATCAAGGCAACTAACTTCTTAGTCACCTCCCACCCTGGCGAACCTCACAGAACCTCTTTCCGTCTCAGTTTTTTCATATGTAACATAGGGATAACAATAGCATCTACCTCACAGGGCTGTTGTAAGGATCAAATGATATAAAATATTACGTGTGTGTGTGTGTGTGTGTGTGTGTGTGTGTGTGTGTGAATAAACAAAAGCTCTCTCTCTGATGCTACTGCCCCGCTTAGGATACTTCCTCGTAAAAAGAAAAATAAGACTAATTAAGCAAAACAGACACCCATTCTAACTCCCTGCTTCTCTACCACACAGAAGGTGGACTTCATTCTCTCTTCTCTGGGGTCATAGTTACATGTTACAATTAAAGCCACAGCTGGTCCTCTCTTTGTACAGAATTCTCCCCTTGTTCCTCTGATTTTTTCACAGCCACTTCTCATGATGTCATGATGAAAAATACTCCACTGCACATGACAAATTTATTCAGGAAATCCTCGATTAACCAGCACCTAACTTTGCTGACCTTTTTTTTCCCGCTATTTCAAAGTTTTGTTAAGAATATTTTGTTTTACGTGGGATTCTTCTTTTTGTCATCAAATGTACTTAAATAACACCCTATCTACTGTTCACAGTAATCTTAGTAATAGATATCATAGCATTCTGTTAAAGTACTAAATGAAAACTTCTAACCTGACATTTGTCTAAAACACATACTACAGGGACAGAGGCAGGATTTATGATTTGACTGATATAAGGAAACTCCCTCTACCAAAGCAAGTCAGTATTTTCCCTGCAACCAGCTGCATCCAGCATTGAGAAATCAAGTGACTTGTCCAGGGTCACAGAGCTAGCCTCTTATGTCAGAAGTGGGACTTGAACCAAGTCCTCCTGACTCTATTCACTGCAGCATGGCTGCCTCTAAAATAAAAACACGTGGTTAAATTTTACCATTGTCTGCCTCCTGACCTCTCATTATCTGTACAGCACCACACTCCAATGCCACAGACTCTGAAGCACATCACACAGTCTCTATCCTCTAAAAAGAAGGCTAGAGACCTAGGGAAACCTCCTCATTTTAACGTGAGAAAATCACGATTTAGAGAATTAGAGATTTCAAAGCTTAGGAAAAGCTTCATGGATGAAGTGTGACCAGTGTAGTAAAGCTTGGAAAGAGCAATTTCAACCAATTGAGAGGAATCTATTCCAGGTATGACAACTGTGACTAGTACAGGCAAATGCAGAGAGGTCAGAGAAGGCAGGATGAGACTTGGAAAATGTTAAGCAGTTTACTTTGGGTGAAACACAGTTGTGTGTGATGGTAAATGATAGAAATCTCCCAATTTAAAGGCATCTCAGAGATCAGAGTCTAACATTCACCTGGTGTACTACCAAGACTCTAAAAAATATCTCCAGTGAAGAACAATTTGTGGTTATCAAAACAAATCTTAATTATCTAGAGGATTTTCCTTACATTAGTCTTATTAAATCTGTCTCTACATTGCTCTCTGGGTCAAGAAAGAAACACATGACAAAATGCCAGGTGAACAGTACAGACAAATATTTTAAAACTTCCCAACAACTGAGAGATCAGTTTACCACTGTCGGGGAGAACTCAAGGAAGAGGTATAAACTGAGTTGGACCCAAAGGATATTTCTTCATTTTCTAGTGAGTGACCTCTAGGTTGATTCTAGAACAAAGGCATTCTGGCTTAGGAGAAAAGAATGAACAGAACCACAGTAGCAAGAAAAAGCACGGAACATTTGGGGCAAAGTAAATAGTCAGCAGTAGAAGATTTAGAGGAAAATAGAGAGATAAGAAATCTGGAGAGGTGAGCCGGCATGAGACTTCACTGGGTCCAGAAGGCTAAACTGTGCATGGCCTTTATCTTGCAGGCAACTGAGTGCGACTGAAGTTATTTTTTTTAAGTTAAAATGTATTTTTTTTCCCCCTGATCAGGAAAAATCTACTTACTTTTCTTCCTTCTCCCTCCATTTTTTTTAAATGAAGGGGGGAAAAAAGAACCAGCTCTTATTACAAACATACAAACATACATAGTCAGGCAAAAACTAAATTTCACCAATATCTGTATGACTGTTGTCACTGAACAAACTGTTTTCCTAGGTTTTTTTGGAAGTCATTCTCTTCATCATTTCTTAGAGCACAGCAGTATTCTATTCCCTGACAAAAGAGCTATAAATTTGTATCAACATTTTTAGTTAGGAGTTTGCTATGCCTAGAACTACACCCTCTTTAATCTATTTGTGTGTCATTATGCCTTCTCCTTTCCCCCTGTTTAATGTGAAATGTCTCTCTGCATCTAACAGTGTGCATTTTACACTCTTCACTCCTCTGCACGGGCCAGACAAGAGCAAGGTCCATGTGTCGGTGGCACTGCTCCCCCTCCTCCCTGTTCCACTCAAATTTTGATCTGTTATTTTTTTTTTTTTTGGCTTTTT
>CM053596.1:248279876-248304664 GCA_028646575.1 Pseudocheirus occidentalis | reverse complement strand
AAGTATACCCAGGGATGGTCATACTATCTGATCTCGTTAACACTCACCAATGTTCCACACCCACAATACATAGCTCTAAAATTCCTTTTGGCCATAATCTCCCATCCTTCTACCTGTTCCCAGCCTCATTGGATAAACCTCCTTTCTGTCCTCACAGCACCACATATTCATTCCATTCGGGGCTCAGCCTCATAATCCTCCCTTCAAAGTCTCTTTTAGTTGGCCATTTCAGCTTCACAGTGTCTGTCCTTCAGCCCTTGAATCTCTTGCCTCACTGTTACATTCCTTTCCAAATTCTGATGTTAGATTAGTTCCATTATGTGCCTTCTTCCCTCCTATTAGTTAGTACACCCCTGGGAAATGCTTCATACCTCACTCTCTCCTTAGCTCTGGTCTCAAAAGGACACAGTGCCATGTCTCCTTGTCAACACCAATTCTTCTGGCTGCAACCCTAATCTCCTTTTTTAACATCTGGATGATGAACTTGCCCCTCTGGACATATGCTCTACCTTCTTTTTTCCCCCTCCTATCTCTCACTCCTCATTCACTGGTTCCTTTTCTTATCGTCTACCCCCATGCCTACATCTCCTTACCATACCCTTAACTTTCACTTCATCTTCTGAGTCTTTCAAAACATATTCCAAGCATTGATGAAACGCAATAAAAAACAAAAAAACTCCTACACTTTCTTTCTACCTTCACCTTCTCATACTATTCACTTCTCAAGCCCTTACAACATGGCTCTGGTCCCTATCATGACTGAAACTTTTCTCTCTGAAATTGCCAATCATTTCTACTAATAAATCTAATGGCTTTTTCTCAGTCCTCACGTTCAATATCTCTAATTTTTAGCATTATTGACCATCCCCTCCACCCTAGGTATTCAGGATTCAGTTTGGCTGCTGATTTCCTCCTATCTGACCTACACCATAATAATAGCAATTCAACAACAGGCTAGCATTTTTACAGCACCTACAACGTGCCGAGACACATGCTAACCACTTCACAAATACTGTCGGGCTGGATCCTCACAAAAACTCTATCATCTATGTACTCATTGCTTTTCAGTTGAGGAAACTGAGGCAGAGGTGAAGTGACCTACCCAAGGTCAAGTATCTGGTAACAGATTTGAATTCAAGTGTTGCTTACTTCAGGCCCAGCCTTTTCTACCCACTGCTACCTACCTATCCCAGTCTCCCTTGCTGGCTCCTTATCCGTATCCCAAGAGTACTGTGTGTGCCCTTGGACTCTGGATTGTCTTCTCTTTACTCCAGATGATCTGATCAGATCTCACAGTTTTAACTACCACTCCTATGCAAATAAGTAAAACTACATTACACTCCCCAGCACATCGGGTCTTCATTCTAACAATTCAAACTACCAACCAGTTACCTCCACCGAGCTGTTCCACGTACATTTCAAAATGAACAGGTCCAAAAGAAAACTCATTATCTTTCCCCCTAAATGGACTTCTTCTAACTGCCCCTATTCTATTCAAGACAATTCCATTGTCCTAGTCACCTGGCCACCCTCAGTTCTTCATTCTTCCTAACTTCCCCCTCGCCAACCAGCTGCCAAGCCTTCTCTCTTCTCTCTTGACATTTCCCACATCCCTTCTTTTCCATTTTACTTACACCACAAACACCCTACTTCAGGATCTCATCTAACACTATTTCGATAGCTCCTAATTAGTTTTTGTACCTCCAGTCTCTTCCTTTTTCAAGTCATCTTCCACACAACGGCCAAATTCACATTTCCCTCTAGATGCACGGCTTAGTTCTGTCCTTACCCTGATCCTCTCATCCCATCCACAAGGTTCCATTTTCAGCCTTCATCTTCACAGAGGCTGCCTCCAGGCCTCTGATGGTCTCCTTTCTCATCTCCAGTTCTTGGAAACCCTCGTTCCTTTTAATGGCCAGCTCAAATACCACCTTCCTTCAAAAGGCCTTTCCTCCCCAGTCCCAACTTACTATGTGTTTATTTTATATTTGTCTGTTGATACTGTGAGAAACACATTTTGGGGAATCACAGAACTTCCCAGGCAGGGTCAGGGAGAGTCAGTGGTCAGCCTGGACAAGCTTCCAGGTCCACTGCTTCCTTGGGGGTCCTCAGGATGCCCCTTAATATGACTGTTGGGAGGATCAGAGGATTTCTAGGTAGAATCAGAGAGTCAGCCTGGGACGAACTTCTGCTGCCCACCGTTTCCCTTTTTGGCAGACCCTTAGGAAGAACCACATGATGTACCTCTTAAAACAACAAACCCCTTCTCATTAAAAGAACTCAGAAACAGAGTGTGCAGAGAAAGGTGTTTATATACACTTATAGCAAAGAAGCGGACAGACATGGTGCTCACTAGGGACAACCCTGTAAATTTTCTCCTTCCTGGTAGACTTAGGGTTAGTTAAATTGCTCAAATGCTTTATTCTCTCTCTCTCTCTCTCTCTCAATGCAAATTACTCATACTCATCTTATATCCCTCTATATAGTTGTGGTGATGAGGATAGGTAGTGAGACCTGACTGGGACATGACCTCTTCTAAGGTCAGAGCTGTATACCACAGCCCCACCTTTCTAGTTCCCTCTGGCCATTGACAGGAAAGCCAGGGTTTTAGTAAAGGAAGATAAGCAAGAGCTTCCCCACAGCTACTGATTATCTCTTCCAATAACTTTTGTGGGAGCAAAACAAGATTCTATTATATCCCCTCTTACAATATCCTGTATTTACCAAGCAGAATGTAAGCTCCTTGGTGGTAGGGCCTGTCTTATTTCTGTATTTGCCTCCACAAACATCCAGCAAAATGTTTCTAGTACTCCGTGTGATTCTAATAAATGTTTGCTGATTGACTGGTAGTGTACCGACAGATTTGGTAACTGGGGGGTTGGGAAAGAGACAGAAGGAAACATGGTTAATTCAGAGAGAGAACTCATTTAGGGAGGTAAAGATGATGTTTGGTTTTAGACAGCAAGCCATACACGAGCTATTTAGTAAGAATCTTAAACATACACATTTTTCAAGATCACACAGCACCTTCACAAAACTGATCACAGTCTTAGGGCTCAAGTCTTTGAATTATTAACAAGTAACTAAGTTAACTTATTTGCTTTCATCTTTTCCTAGGGGAATAGTGAGTTAGCTTAGTGGCTAGAATGTTTTTTAGTAATCATCAGATTTGTAGCCTTATTTCCATCTCTAAATCCAATAATGCGGCCTCCCCATCTCGTGGGCAGTTGGGATGGAGAAGGGGGGGAAATCATGATAAAGAAACAGGTCACCTCCTTTCCCTTATTCCCAGGCTTTGTCACATAGCCTTACTTCAAGGAATAAAACGGGAGCCTTGGGGTGATTCCTCACAAAGCACTCAATCAAGGAGAAAGGAAACATTTGTTTGCATTCAAACAATTTCCTTTGCTTCTTTTATAAGTGGTTCAAGCTGCTGTTCAACTCCCTGAACTTATATAGATGCGATAATTCACAAAGCAACCCTGAAATTTATTTATGAAAAGGTTTCATTAGTTTCAGGTTTCAACCCACTTCCTGACAACATGGGACCTCCAAAAGCCCAAATCATTGGTTCTGTTCTGGCTAAGTCAGATGATGACAAAAGAAAATAGCAAAATTAAATTCAGGGCTCATGTGTTGCCAAAGCACCAGTTAACAAGGCTTCAAAGCAGTCAACAACACTGGAAAATCTACAGGTGGCAGAACATTGTTGTGTGCTAAGGTCCATAAGAAATTATATACAGGAACAATTTCGAAATACCTCACTCATACCTACTCAATCAATTTATTCAGCATTATCAAGTATTTACTAAGTGCTTATTATGTGCCAAACAGGAACGCTGGAAGGAGGAATTTTTGGGGGGAGGAGAGAGGAGAAAGGAAGACAACATTTACATAACAATTATAAACAAAATAAATACCAGGTACTTTTGTCCCGTAGGGGAAACAGAGAAAGGTACTAGCAGCAGTACTGGTCTCAGACACCTACTACCTCTGTCTGCCTCAACTGTAAAATGGGGACAATAACAGCACCTACCTTCCAGGGTGGTTGTGAGGATCAAATGAGAGAGTACTTAAAATGCCCTTAGCACAGTGCCTGACACACAGTAGGCACTTATATATGTATGGTATTTGATAACTTCTACTTGATGTATAAGTACCAGAGGCTTTCAATCTAAAAAAAAAGTACTGCATCTTTAAAACCTTTGTTCTAGCAAGAAGCAAAATGCAGTGAGCGTGATGTATAACTGCAGTGATAGAAAAGCCAACTAGTAATCACAAAAGAAATGATCCCTGCCCTGTCTAGGAGAGAAAAAATGAATTCCTTCTTAAACAAAACCCAATAACAGATCAACCTAGATTCTACCCAGTCACAAATAATTGTTATTCTCTCATTTGGAAAGACATTTTAAAAGCCTGCTACACAAGGGAAATTTCAGCCTTACAACACTGAGGATCACCTGATCTGATGAGTGAGTCATCAGTCTCACCCCCACAAAACCCGATAAAACTCTGAAATGATGAATCACCGAGTCAGAGGTTCACTTTATTCCCATTTTGCCAAGTCTGCTCCAGAATTTGGAAGCACTATGTGTGCCCTAACTCAGTGGTGTCAAACCTAAAAACAGAAAGGCCCTGTAGTCACATAGTGACTCAGAAAACCACAAATTAACCTTATCTATGTTATATTGTATTCATTTATTTTGTTAAAACATTTCCAAATTACATTTTAATCTAGTTTGGGAGTTTTGTGGGCTGCAATTTGATTCCTGGAACAGACCCTTTCTAGATACATCCTCATGGGCAAATGCTCAGATGATGTGGCCTGTAGGACAAAAGGATACTGGCATGGTATGGCGGAAAGATCACATTGGGCTTAAACTACCAAAGGATAAAGACACCATGGGTCTGTTTACCAGAACATAATTGACCTTTCCAGGATGCTTCTCTCCTATTTGAAATGCAGATAACTCCTTCCAGTACCAATTTCACAAGATTGTAGTGAAGAGCAAAGTGATAGTAACTGAATGCAAGCTGCTTGGTAAACTTCAAAGCTTAAATAAATTTCATTTATTAAAATAATAAAAGTTTGACACAAATCATCTATTCACCCACAAAACCCTTAACCTGGTAAAGTAGCTTAAATAAATTGGTACATTTAAAGTGAACATTTACTTTAAAATACCTTTTTCTTAAGAGTTTGAAGAGACTGTATGTCAGTCAATAAACACTGTCTACTATATGTCAGCCAAGAAAGGCAAGAGAGTCTCTGTCCTCAAAGAGCTTCCCACACAGAAAAAGCCAGGGGGTAGCAGGGAGAGGGAGGCGGACAGATGACATGACAACGTCCAGCCTGGTGGGAAATGGCCAGATGGCTGCTCAGTGTGTCCTGGTTCAATGTAGGATCTGGGAGAGGCTCTGGAAGTCTCCAATCAGAGGGAGAGGGAGGTCCCCAGGCAAGGGGTAGGGTGGGGTGGGTACTGACCAGAAGTACTTCAGAATCGATGAAATCTTGCTGGAAGATGAGTTACTGACAGGAGACAAGGATGAAGTTGGGAGACTGGCCCAATGAGAAGCGAAAGGTGAAGATATGTACAATCCTGTGGAAAGGTGTTGGGGAAAGGGGCTCAAATCTGATCTCTCTCACTCACTCACTACCTACTAAACTGTCAGGTGGAAGAGGGATTTGACTTTTCCCCTTTGGCCTCATTTAGGTTTCTTTTTGAGGTGGGGTGGGAAGGGGACAGAAAAACAAACAAACAAAAAACCCCAACTAACCATCGGAGTTAGCTTAACTAGAGGCCCAGATGGGACACAAACTGCACTCATCTGTGATGGCCAACCACAACAGTTTTGTGGATTTCTACATTCAATTAAATTCAACAAGTATTTGTTAAGTACACAGTACGTGACAGACACTTGAGATATTAAATGCAAAAAGCATCCTACCCCAAAATGTTTAGTTTAGAAGTACAAAATAGAAGATCATAAATAGATCACAAAATAGACACAGAAGTACAAAACACAGACAAAATAAATGTAGAGTGTGGGGGGAGGGGGGAGAGTGTGCACATGCACACATGTGCATACACATATACACACACACATACATACATACATACATACATACCAACAATCTGAAGCTATCAGGAAAGGCCTCTTTTAGGAGCTAGTGCTTGAGGGAACCAGGAATGCCTGTATTAAATAAAGCAAAGGAAACTAATCTGGAATGACTAGTCTTGTGAGGGAGAGTGAAAAGCATAGAAAAACAGGACAGAGCCAGGCTAAGAGGGGCTTTAAATGCCAAAAATGATCCAGGGCTGGGAATTAGCAAGGCTATAGTAAGTAATGGTCATAGAACACCAAAGACAATGTTAACAAGGAGAATGCCTCAAATGGACTATTCTACAAATTGTACTACAGCAAAAGGAATCCTCCCACTGAGTAAAGCTATTATCTAGAACACCTCAAGGGATGGCACCAACGAATCCCTTTGATTCCCTTTATAATTTATATGTGGTCTCTGACCATTCAAATACTGCAAGCAGCACAGTAAAACAGAAATTATGCTGTATGTAAGAGTCACAAAAGGCCTGGATTCAAATTCTAACCCATTATATATAAAAGCAAGTCACTTAACATCAGGGACAGTAGTAGCCATTTCCCAGGGCTGCCGCTGGAATCAAACGTAGTAATGGACTTGGAACCCTGAAAGTGATACGCTGAATGTAAGTAGAAAACTGGGAACCGGAAAAATGGGAGCAGAAAACAGCTGACCCGCATCAGCTCACATTTTTAATCCCACTTTAACTTTTTAATGGTGCAAAACCAGAAGAATCTAGATGAATTCTGGGGACTCAGGACAGCCTCTGTAGCCTTTCTGGAAACAGCTCTTCACACACACATATGCACACATAGAGAGAAACTGCTGCAGAAACATGTCAAATTCAGCAGAAACATTCTGCAGAGGTCTGCAGCAATCCAAACCATTGAGAGCTTTTAGAGATGACCAGTGTGAGCCCAGTTAGAATGCTGTCATTTCCACCTTCCTCTGGTGGAGGAGGTAGGACTCCACAACAAAGAAGGGTTGGGGCACTAAACATCAATGACAAAAACTAGATTGTCCTGGGAAAACTTATGTGGTAAGAATGTTCAAAACTAGTTTCTCACTGGATTCTTTCTCTGCTATACCTGGTACAGTAGAAAGGAGCACTGGTTTTAGCACTTAAGGCCTTGTACTCTGCTGGACACTGCTGAGGTGAGAGTGAACAAGTGAGCCAGTTTCCTTACAAATAAAGTGATACTAAGACAAGGTCAAACTCAAACAGAACAGGATCCCTAAAGGCTGCATATTAACTCAGAAAACCATAAATTAACATTATCTAAGTTGTACTGTATTTTATTCTCATTTATTTTGTCAAACATGTCTCAACTGTATTTTACTCTGGTTCAGGCAACACTTGGGAATTTTGTGGATCCTGAGTTTGAGGCCTCTAGACCAGAGGACATCTAAAGTCCCTTCTTCTGCTAAATTTATGGTCCTATTAAGGCAGCAGATGAAGAAAAACAGGATGTACCATCAAGACCTCATGACTAGATACAGAACCTGCAAGTCATTCAGATGATGAATTTCCAAACTCAACTTCCTTTTCCACTAACTTACAAGTATTCAGAGTCTAGAGGAATATATGAGTTTTAAGGCTGTACTCATTCTCCCTCCACATATATGTGCTTAGGGATTTAAAATATAAATATAGACATTTCAGTTAAAGTTGCCCATTGGAAAAATTACCCTAGGGGAATACAAGCATAGAAAATAAATGAACAATATTGGCAACTCCTCACAAATAGCTCAAAATGTTTCCTAGATCTTTAACACTCTTGGGAGGTAAAGAAACAGAAGGCCGCGTTTTAGGGAAAGTTTAAGTTATGAAGGTCACTGCCAAGGGTCACTTCACAACTGAAAACTGGGTATAGAGAAATTCAAATGGAACTGAGTCAGGAGACCTACTAGCGTCCAGTGGGTTAAAAGGCCTGATAAGACTGTGCTCCCTGCCCCTCATTTTGTAGCCTCTGTCTGACTTGTGGTCTCCATGACTTCCCTTCTTAAGTGTTTAAGGCTCTAACTCTGCTTTTCAGAATTCTGTAACTGCAAGTGCTATATCCTTCATCCAGGGAAGCAGGAGTGATTCGATATTGTTTGCTGTAGAATTTATGCACAGATTTATATATAAATATAATGATAAGGTCCTAATCCCTCATTAGAATCTTTGTGTATTAAAATTTTATTAATGGTCTCCTATGGAACCTGAATATTTAACTTGCATTATCATTTCACCTATAGAACACCAAGGTGGGAGAGAGAGGAGAAATCATAAACATCTCTGAGGCCTTTGATCCCTAGCTTGAGATAATAAACTAAAGGCAGAACAGGAATTTCCCAGATAGTTTAAGACAATGGTGTTAAAATCCAGGCATGCTGACTTAGAAAACCACAAAATAACATTATCTACATAGTACTGAATTTTATTTATTTTGTTTAAACATTTACCAAATACATGTTAATCTGGATCATACTGCACTCACTAAACTACAGTGAGTGTTCCTTAATTTGCAGGCTATTTGGATTTTTTACCGTACTAGCCCCCCAGCCCCACCCTCTTGGTAAAATTGGGCTTAAAAAAGTTTTGTAAAGTCATCACTACAACAAACATTTATTGAACAACCAATGTGTTAAGGGATTATGCTACCCAGCTCATGTAAATGCTATTTTCTATAAGTAACTGGATTCAACAATCATTTATTAAGTTCCTACCATGTGCCAGAAATCACACCAGGGGTAGGAGATACATATTTTTAAGAAAGTAACAAACAATAACTACCAGAAGGAGCTTGAAGGTTTAATAAAATTCTGACAGTATACACTGACATTATTTTTTTTAGAGGATTATTAGTTATCTCAAAAGCTGATTTATAGCAATGTTGACATTTACCCTTAATTGAAATGCTATGCAGAGATTATATTCTAACTTCCTACAGATATTAACCATTTACACAACTCTACTTTTATTGCCTGTCCTAAATATAAAATAGAGACAGGGGGCTAGACCTGTGATTTCATTGGCAAAGTGAATTTGTAGATGAAGAAACCTTCTTTACCAATACTAGACTCTGCAACTTAGAGTCTTTAGACAGAGTATCTAGCTGTCTGGAGCAATGAGACCTTAAATGATTTGCCCAGGGCTCTATTAGCAGTATGTGTCTGAAGAGGGGTCTAATTCGGGTTCTACCCCGCCCCAGCTTTTAGACTAACTCTTTATGGCACACAGTTCCAAATGTATGTAATGAAATTTGAACTCAAAGTACTGATCATCCACCTACTCTTCATAGTTTGTTCTTGACTGCCTATTGGCATTTTTCATACACTTAGTTGTTTTTCTTTATGGATTATTGAACAGTCAAAGAGAGTAGGCTGGACTGCATCTGAGAAACTGTGCAGGGATTTTAATGAACCTACCAGGAAAAACATCTATCTTTTAAAATTCAAGTAATGTCCAAGTGATGTCATCTTGCTATGAGTCTCAGAACACCACAATCTCTGAGGAATCAGGGTTGTATCAGTGGTGGCTCAGAGTAAACGATAGCATGCTTTCAGGGATGACTTGTGGAGCAGGTCATAAAAAAGTGTGTCAGTCACATAAGGAGGAGGAGAAAAAAGCTTCCAAAGAAAGGGTGAAGTGGCCCAAGGCCAAAATGGAGCAGGTCAAACCCCCCATGATAATCAGGAGGAGTGTTAGGCTGTTTCTACTGCACTTCTAGACTGGTAAAAAGAGCCAGTGTCTTTCCCTTCACCCCCCTTAAAAAAAAAAAGTTTACTGGGCAACAAAAGGTTTTCTTTCTTAACATAGGGACTTTAATTTTTACAAAAAGATTAGAGAAAAAAAGTGTAATGTTGAATAGATCAGTATGTACCACGATAGGTCATACACAATACGTTTATAGAAAAAAAAAAGACTTCTTCAATACTAATAAAAATGCCAAAAATTCAGGCTTATCTACAGAAACATAGTTCTCAAGCAGGAAAAGAGAAATGAGTCAAGAAACTTAAAGGGTTAAACAGTATCTCTGATTGCTATGCACTTCAGAGAGACACAGTCCATGTTGTTTAAGTTTGTTTTTACTGTAAAAGAATATTCAACAAGGAAACTCATGAAAGTACAACACAAAAAAGCATTCTGTCCCCCAAAGCCCCCCAAAGTAGTCAGTTTCCACTTTAGCAGTAGTCTTCAATGAATTCAATGGTTAATTCAATGGTTATTAATCGCCACCACAATCTTTGAACACAACAGTATTAGAACCAAACAGTTATCTACAAGAAGCTATTTAGTAATACGGCTATTACTCTCACAACTTAATTCTGCAATGCTATTTTTAAAAAAAGGACGAAATAATATATTAAGTAATTGTTGATTTTCCTTTTTTCTAAATATATTCTTTTTTGAAACCATACTTAATTTGAGGGAAACAAACTCATAACGAAGTTTTATAAGCTTATAGAATTTTACATTTCACATTTCCTCCTGATGTGAATCCTGTCATATGATTGGGAGTCAGGTGACCTAGGTCAAACTTGTGCAACAGTCTTTACCCCTCAAAGGCAGAGACCATTTCTCAATGGCTTACCAGACTTCAAAACTCCAACTTCTCAATGTTTTAAGTTCATGGACCCAAGTTAAGAACCAACCCTTGCACTAGATTATCCCCAAGGGTCCTTCCAACTCTAACGCTAGGATTCAACTTAAAAACAAAGTATCGCCTGGTATTTGTTTTAATTTCTTCTGGCATCTTCAATGGTAAAATACTACTAAGCTAAGATTGTATTTACATATGCAAAACAAGTAGAGAATCCACGTCATTATCTGAATGAGTTGTTTTTTTTTTAACTCAGAATGCCTGAACTAACCAAATGACTGTAAAAAGATTAAACTGAGACCATTCAAGTGTGTAATTTTATATGTCAGAGCAGCTTGAGAGAGCCTGGGACTCTCTACCACGTGTAGTACACAGGCTGACCCTGGAGTTTCTGAAAGATCCCAGTTTGTCTTGCTTCTACTTGCTTCTAACACATTATTCAATCAAGTCTTTATTGCTAATCTGCCACGTGCTGTACACTGGTTACAAATACAACAAAATGAAATTGTAATTGGTTTTTTCCGAACCCATAATTTCTTCCTATTGGGAATTACCTGTGTAGAAACTCTTGACTCATACAGACTGTAGTTCTCTCTCACATCTTAAAAAGTCTGGATAGGTCAAATTTGGGGTGGTAGGAGATGTAGATATGGATTCAATTAAAAAGATCAGGGCTGGAGACAGATTACGAGTCAGCTCCCAAAAAGAAAGAGAGAGAGACACACACACAGAGACAGAGTGCCCCAGTGCTTGGCAGAGAATAAATTATGCAGCAATGGGATAAGAAAAGAAAAAAGGTTTTCAGAGAACCTAATCCAACTCCTCATTTTTCTCCTAAGGAAAATGAAATCCAGTGAGGGAGTATTACCTACATAAGGTAATATGAGTGAATTAGTGGCAGAATTTGCACTTAAACTCCTAACATTCAGTTCTCACTGGCATTAAATTCCCTCAGAATCTGCAAAGTATCAGGAGATTGCAAAAGAGGTTTACTTTGATTTTGGCAAAAGATAAAATACTTCATACTATTCTTTTGAAAAAAACGTAGACAGATAAGGCTTAGATAATAATACAATTAGGTGGATTCAGAATTGATTGGTTTATCTCATTTGTTCTCAGTGCTTTAAAGTTCCCTCAATTGAAAAGTTTCAGCAGAAAGTTCTATATCTAAACTAGTTAACATACCCAAAGAGACACACAAGGTGACTGCTCAACAATTCTGCAGATGAACACAATGCTGCCAAACTTAGGATCCACAAGATCTAGGTAGCTTAGAACACTGATTCTAATAAAATAAAATTTGACAACATATAATAAACTAAATAAATACAATTTACACTTGCCTCAAAAAAAATAATTTCACAAGTACATGACAGGTGGGGAATGGTTAGACAGCAGTATGTCTGAAAAAGATCTGAGAGGTTTTAATGCACCAAACTGAGCCAGCAGTGTGATGTCACAGTCAAAATGCTAACCATTTATGTATTTGTGGGAATAGTTTCAAGGAATAGGGAGGTGATGGTCCCTGGTCAGACTACAGAGGAAGCACTGTATTCAGGTCTGGGCAGCATAGTTCAAGGAGGACAATCATGAGCTGCACTGAGAAGAGCCGCCTTGATAGGTGAAGGGAAAGCATATAGAGAACCAGGGGTGTGGGGGTGTTTACCTTGGACTAGAATCAAGGGGAGAGGGGTCAGGTTAATACAAATATCTGAAGATCTGTCATGTAGAAGTGGGGATCTAATTGATGCTCCTTATACTGGACAGAACTAGAAGTAACTGGTGGAAGTTGCAAAGGGTCAAATTTCACTGAGGAAAACTTTTTCACAATTAGTGGTTCTCAACCTGTGGGCTATGTTCAATTTGTAACAATGAAAATACATCCTGTGGGGCAGCTAGGTGGCCCAGTGAATAGAGAACCGGCCCTGGAGTCAGGAGGACCTGAGTTCAAATCCAACTTCAGACACTTAATACTTACTAGCCATGTGACTTTGGACAAGTCACTTAACCCCAACTGCCCTCCAAAAAGCAAAAAAAGAAAAAAGAAAATACATCCTGCATAGCAGATATTTATATTACGATTCATAACAGTAGCAAAATTACAGTTATGAAGTAGCAACAAAAATAATTTTATGGTTGGGGGTCACCACAACATGAGGAGCTGTCTTAAAGGGTCACGGCACAAGGAAGGCTGAGAACTGCTGAATTAAATGCTGCTATCAGGCAGCAGCTGGCTACTCCTCCTAGCTGGGTGGTGAGGTGCACAGAATGCTGGACCAGGAATCTGGCAGACTCTGATTCAAATCATGCCTTAGACACTTGTTAGTTGTGTGACCTTGGACTAAATCACTTACAACTCCTCAGGGCTTCAGTTCCCTCATCAGTGAAATGGGAACAGAAATAGTACCACCGTCTTAGGGTAGAGGTGAGGATCAAATGATCCTCTAAGTAAAAAGACTCTTACATCTAACAGGAACCTCAATGCCGTCTATTCTTTTTAAAATTGTTTTTCTTTTTTGCTTTTTGGAGGGCAGTTGGGGTTAAGTGACTTGCCCGAGGTCACACGGCTAGTTTTTGTGTTAAGTGTCTGAGGCCATATTTGAACTCAGGTCCTCCTGACTCCAGGACGGGTGCTCTATTCACTGCGCCACCAACCCCCCTCCCCCCCATGTTGTCTATTCTTATAAAGGTGAATAAAGGTGACAATTAATCCTTGGAATCTCCCTTAGAGCTTTCAATGGGAATAGCACACAACAGCCACTCGGCAAATGCTTGCTGAATGAACTAACACTCATGGCCTGTGCTGTTCTTTTGGCAATTTGAAGCAGTAAAGAATCACAGAGTTGGAGATTATCGAGTCCATGGGTCTTAACCTGGGACCCGTGAGCTTGGAACATGCTAATAATGATACTTCAACAGAAGTTTCCTTTATAAATCCTAGCTATTTCATGCATTCTAAAGACTGCCCAGGCTGCAAGAAAGCTTAAGAATCTTTGTTCCAGTCTAAGCTCAGCACTGTCCAGCAAAGGCAATTGAAGCCCAGGGAGACTGGATCACTTGCCCTCCATTACACGCACAGGAAGTAGGACCTGTTACCTTGTATTGTTATTTATCAGTTTGGTAACTTAGTCTGTGTCTAATAGTAATAACAGCATTTATAGCTCATCTCGTACCTACGATATGTCTGGCACTGCACTAAGGGCTTTACAAACAGCTCATCTGATCCTCCTGATCCTCACAACAACCCTAGGAAGTGCTGTTATTATTCTCATTTCACAATCGAGGTAACTGAGGCAAACGGCGGTTATGCGACTCACCCAAGGTCACACAGCCATTAAGGGTATGAAGCCAGATCTGAACTGGGCCTAGGGCTCTATCCTTTGCCGCCTTCCTGCCCAATGACACTTTGTATCAACAACGCACGGAACAATCCATACCGCTCTACTGAATCTGTGAAAAATGGGGAGTCACTTTGGATGGGGACGATGACTTGGCCTGATCAGTCATCTTTTCAGTATGACTTTCTGTCTCCAACTAGACAGTAAACTCCATGAAGGAAGAGAGGCTCCTTCACTCTCCTTGACTCTATAGATCCTAACATGGTTGTTTGGTGTTATAGGAACTTAGAAATAAGTCACCAATCTGATTTTCTGAAAAGGAACTCTTTAATTAAATGAGATGCACAGATAGGGAGAAGGACTGGAACTAGAATTTCTTTAGTATAGGGATCGAAATCTAAAGCGGAAACTCCCTCACCCAAAGAAGGCCCACAACTTCCCGACAACTTGGAACCTCAGGAAGGGAGGTGCCTTGGGTACTGAGAAGTTTAATGACTTGTCCAGGGCAAATTGTGACCTCTTAGGTGTCAGAGGCAGCTTCTCTACATCTAGCTGCCTCTCAATATACAGTTATTGCTTTAAAAATTTTTTTACGGTAATGACATTATTTGTTGAAAAACAAATAGGTTTGAAATAAAACATAACATTATCCAATATTCCCAAGTAACATGCATTCTCATCAATGGGATCATTATTTCTCTTATATCGATGGGAAAATTGGAGATAAGAGAAGGTGAGGAGCCCAAGTTGGAAGAGCTAGTTTTTTAGTGTGAGATGAAGTCTTGGAGGCTATTGAATCTAGGCCCATGAACTCACAGATACAAGGAGATGAAGTTGACAGAGTTTGGTGACTTCTGAGGTCACACAACTGGCGAGGGTCTGAAAGAGGAGTCAAACAGAGGGCCATCCTCCTCTGCCTTCTGAAGCAAAGACAGCGCCACTCTATCCACAGTGACCTTGATCTGCCTCTGAATGACTCCGTTTCTTTCTGTGTAAAAATCGGGTTAAACCAGATCATGTTCAAGGTTCTCTTTTAGCTTGGACATTTTCTGATTCTTGAAGTACAGCAGTCGTTAAGAGAAGGCTAATGTAGCCAAAATGCTTCCTGGGTATGTGAGGCAGAAAATGGAGTCAGGAGAATGAAGAGAATTTGGAAAGACAGAGGGAAAGAAAGAGGTATCTGAGACACAAAGAACCATGAAAGCCATAGTTCACGGCTACAGCCTGGGCATGGGACGAGTGAAGGGACCAGCTCACTGGGAAAGAAGTTACATGTTGGAAAATATAAGGAAGCAGTACTAGATTGTACTAGTACAAATCAAGTACTAGATTGGTTTTCTGGGAGCAAATCATAGAGCCTAGAAATCCAAAAGCCAAATGCCTGATGCCATTCAAGAATGTGGATTCTCTGCCTCTTACTACTTGTGCCTTTCTTATGTCATCTGTAAAATGGGTATAAGACTTGCACTAATTTGACAACGCTGTTTTGAGGAACAAATGAGATATTACATAGAAGCATTCCTCCACCTTTAAAACACCAATCAAATGTCAACTATTACTTTAGAGCTCATTGAAGAGGAATGAAATGATGAAAGTGAGGTGTTGAAGCAAAAACAGGCGTCCAAGTAAAGAACCCTAGAAAAATCTGGGAAAGGAATGTGAAGTCTAGAGGAGGCTGCCTACTGGCTTTATTTTAATGCTTCATCAAAGTTAGCTTATAATGAAAAAGGGGCATCTTCCTAAAACTAGAGAGTAATTTTGAAACTTTCCATTAGTTAAGGAATGAAGGATGATTCCAAGCTAGGGAACACATTCTAGATGAAAAAGATTTTCAACAATACTGACAGAGATTTGTCTAAGGTCATTTGCCCAGATTCACTGACTCTGAACTGAACCTGGCCCTCTCTCTCCCTGTCCCCTACACAAAGTTGCGGTGGTGTTCTTCTCCCCTTGATTCTTAAACCTCTCAGCTCCCTTACAGGCTCCGCCCAAGTGCCAATTCTTACACAAAGCCCTTTCTGAGGCTCCCCAGTGGCCAGGATCCCTCCACTCCACAATATATTATTTTATATACTATTGTGTATTTTGTTATCTGCTTACGCTCTGTTTCCCCCAGAAGAATTGTCAACTCCTAGAGAGCAAATTGCCCCTTTAATTTTTGCCTACCCATAGTAAATGCTTAATAAATGCTTGTCTAAAAGGTAACAACACTAAAGACAGAATACCCCAAATCTTCCTTTAATTAGAATAAATTACTAATACTTTTCTCAGGAGGACAGTGAAACAAACATGTGACTGTTCAGTTTAAGCCAACATTTGATGGAAATTCAAAAATTTTCCAAGCCAAAAAAAAAAAAAAAAATGCAGATAGACTCATTCTTGTTTCAGGAAGTGGAAAAACTTGGGTTCAAGTATTTAATTTTCCTTATGTGTCTAACTCATGGTGGTTGTGAGGATAAAAATGAGATTTTAAAAATGCCTTATGAGACAATAAATTTTAATATCTTTCATACTGCCTAACAGAGGCCTTAGAATACATGGTGCCTCCCAAAATTAAAGACCCACTTTTGAAAAATGCCCAGCTAGCAATTATCAACTTTATCCAGAAAACTTGTTTTACATTGCTAATCCTCAGGTTTTTTTGTTTTTTTTTTTTTTTGCTTTAGCTCCTTTGCTTAGTATATATATATATATAAAAACAAAGGAGGGAATTCATATAAAAGTACATACACATGTATCTCTCCCACCTTCCTTCCCTCCAGTGGTTTAATTCCAAATTCGTCAATGACTCAGTGTTCAAGGCAAAAGATAAACCATTAGAAATTGAAGATCATTACTTGCCTTTGAGATCATGTCCATTTTCCAGCTTCAGAGAACACTAAAATGCCACCATCAAATATACACGAGTACAGGCAACTCACTTCCAAGTAATAATAATCAATATTAATACAGCACTTGAAAGTTTACCAAATGCTTTCCACACACTGTTTGATTTGATTCCCAGATATAATATTCTCCATTTTACAGATGAGGAGACGAGTCTCAAAGAGATCAAAAGCGAATTGTCTAAGCTGAATTCAAACTTGTGTCTCTTGATTTTAAGTCCCATGTGTTCTTTCCACTACCAATCTACTTCCCCCAAACAAATACCTTGATCATTTGAAATGTTTTACTGAGGTTATTTTCATTTGGATAATACATGTAAAATCTTTTTTATTTTGTGAGTAATTTCCTTGGCCCTGTCTCAAACAGTAGCAGAGATCTTATCATCGATTTTCAAAGCCTTCCTACTAAGCTCCCTCAATAGCCAATCCATATTTGATAGTGCTCTTAACTGATAGCAAACAGCAAAACCTCCAGAAGGAAGTTCTACTAGCTCTGACCTGGCAGATTTTAGAATTCTCTTCTCAAGTATTTTCAGGTTCAAGCTGATATGTTTGTGGGCTAATAGCTGATATATGGTCTTTAGTGTTTTATCCTCCAATTATATGTGTAATTGTTTTAATTAACTACCATATACTTTCTGTATCTATTATAAAAAGTGTATCACACAATTATGGCTATCATTATTGTTAGAAATAACCAACTTGGTTTTTCTTGTACAACTGTTTTACAAAGCAAGCTATTTATTATTACAAGGTGAGAAAAGGTGGATGGTTCCAGTCAACACTTGTAGAAAATCAAGTCAAACCAGCCCTCCCAAAGACACAGTCAGCACAGTACACCTAACCTGTGAAATCTCTAGCACCTGTTAACATTCACTCTAATACTTGGTTGTTCACCTCAAGTACATTTCTCCTGAGACACTTTGTATGTGACCTTGGGCAAGTCCCAATTATTGAGGAGGAAGAAAATAAGACACCTTCTAACTCTAAATCTCCAAGAGCCAGACACCGATCAACTAAACTACCACAAGCTCTAAATCCATGATCTTATCAATAGCACTGCATAACACACTACAGAACTGGCTCACAAAAACCCGTCCAAATGGATCCAAACGGGGCCATGCAGAATTGTACAGGAAGAGAGATTTTGTGTGTGAATGTGTGTATCTATCTATATAAATACTGCTCCTAGTAAATGTCCTTTGTAGTCACCAATACAAAACCCTCTTTGGTCGTATGTATCATGGGACTTAGTTATCCATATCCTCAGGGGTTCAGGGATGATATCCTCAGCTCACATAAATGCCGGTCTATAAAACAGCTGCATGGCTGGCTGTGGTGGTGTGTCCCAGCAATCTTGGGCAGCTGGGAGGCTGAGGCTGGAGGAGCCCTTTGACCCAGGAATCCTCAGCCACACTGGGTCAATCATGCTGATTAAAATCCTTTTCTTCACTTCTCTACCCTAATTAAATTTAACACAACAAACATATATAATCCTAATGACATCAGCAGTTTGAAATGGTTTTCCTGGTCATTCTGCCTTTTTCTTGCTCAGTCTGCACTGTCTCTGACCTTTCAGAAACCCTCCTCTTCTGGTGGAGACTCTGCTGGGCAATGAAGTATCACTTCCTTGGATATGAAGGGATTTTCTGTCCTCTATTTAGAGGTCAGGGGAGACTCTCTAATTGGTAGGATCTATCTCTTGCACATACCAGAAGTCTTTCCATACCTGCGGGTAGTTTAGTTACAGAAGTTAGGGCACTAATTTTACTTGTCAGGACATGTTATCACACTGAAAGGGAGTTTGCCATTATGGATGGAGGACTGATATTAAGAGCGAAGAACACTTGTACTCAAGCCCTATTGCTGACACTTAACTAGAGACGTGGCCACAGTCAAGTAACTTACATCTTTTGGAGTCCCAGGTAACTCTCAAACTCCATCCGTATTAGCTTCACTTAGTGATCTCAGCTCCCCTGGATTTAACCATCATGTCTATTTCTCCAGACCTACCTTCTCTCCACTGACCTTGAGTCTAGCACTTCTACCTGCCTTTCAGACATCTTGAACTTGACTATCTATCTGAAATTCAACATGTTTAAAACCGAACTCATCATTTCCTCCTAAACACTCCCTCCACCCTCACCTCCCTGTTACTGTCACCCTGGACTCTCTCTTGCTCCTCACATCCAAGCCGTTGCCAAGGCTGGGAGATTTCATCTTTGCAACATGTCTCCAATATCACCCCTCTTCTCTAACTCTACCACTGATCTAGTGAAGGACTTCATCTCCTACTGTCTCTGACCTGGACGACTGCAATAACAGCCTGCTGGTGGATCAATGACAAGTTTTTCTCCAATCCAATCTGTCCTCCAGTTGCTAAGTTCCTGCTGACCATGTCACCGCCATACTCAATAAACTCCAGTGGCTCCCAATCGCCTCAAGGATCAAATACAAAATTCTGTATTTGACATTCAAAGCCCTTCATAACTTAGCATTCCAGTCTTCTTACACTTCATACCTCCTCAAGTATGAACTCTTTGATCCAATGACAGTCTTTTAGTTGTTCCTCAAAGAGATAATTCATCTCCCAGTTCCCATGCATTTTCTCTGGCTTTCCCTAAAGCCTGGAGTTCTAGCCCTTATCTATGCTTCCTGGTTTAAGTCCCAACTAAAACCCTATTTTCTGTAAGAAGCCTTTCCCTGACCCTTTTAATTCTAGTATCTACCCTCGGTAAATTACTTCCTATTTATCTTGTATATGACTTGTTTGTATATGTTTGCTTGCTGTCTCCTACAGCAGACAGTGAGCTCCTGGAGGACAGGGACTGGTTTTTGCCTCTCTTTGCACACGGGCGCTTAATAAATGTATTACTGACTGAGAGCTGTCCACCTAAATTGGTGGAAGAAGTTTCTTCTCCAGAAGTTCCCCACATGTATGAGATTATAGGTTTAATCTAACAATGTGTCAGGCACACAACTGGAGAATACAAAGAGTTGGAAACTTGGGGGAGAGGGAAAGAGAGGGGATCAGGTCAGAATTTTCAACAAGTCCAGCAAAAAAACCACATGAACAAAAAAAAGCTAATGTCATTTTATTAGGTCTGGTCCAACATTCTAACCTTTTTGTATCATGATTCTACCATGAGTAATTTTAGTTTCCAATCTAGCTTTGTGTCATTTGTAATCTGACGAACATGCCACCCATCTCTTTATCCATCATTTGTAAAATGATGACCAAGCACAGATCCTCAAGGGAAGTAGTTAGTCTATAGAGCTCTGGACTTGGAATTTGGAAGATCTGAGTTTAAATCCTGACTCAGATACTTACTAGCTTTGTGACCCTGGGCAAATTATTTAAATGCTGCCTTCCTCAGTTTCCTCAACATGGCAAGTTTTTTTCTTCTTATTGATCTAATAAAACTGTATTTAAGTCAAATTCTCTATTTTTTCCTGTTTTCTTGTAATCTGTTCTTAGATTACATTTAAATGATAGACTTAACATGGCTATATCAAGAAAAATGAATAGTTTTCAATTTCAAAATCAGATTAGTAATTTTTATTGCACAGTTTATGCTGGGAAGATTCAAGGTATGGTGTAAGTTTGCCACATATAATGGACACAGTTTACCCCAAACTAAAACACACTTACTTCTAAGGTAGCACTGTTTGGGGGAATAACATATATTTCAAACAAAGCAGCACAAAATTCCTAGTCATTCAGAAATGACGTTTGCTTGTGTTTTGTAAATAAAATGCTTTGAATTTCTGTAGCTTTACAAAACACCAACCCTGATAACCAAACCAACTCACCAGGAATTTTACAGCTAGGAATCCAAAAGAAAGGTGACTGAGATTATGTACAAATTACAGAAACAAAAGAAACCACCTCCAACCGATCCTAAGTCCAATGGCTTTAACATTATTTGCTAATGGTTAGGAGCTGCTACTAAGGTCTCGATCAAATCCTATTTTCCTTTAAATCCCAACTGAGGCCATAGTCAAGAAACTTAATCTTTTGGAGGACTAGAGGGAGGAGGGGGGGAAAAATCCCTGTAAAATTGTCTAGGAACTTAAAAAAAAACCCCAAAACGCCAACACACCAGAAGGGCCCCAGACAGAAAGGAAGCAACCCAAGCGTTAACCTAAAATTAAGGTACAAATCTGTTTAATAAATATTTGGTTGTATTGCTTTCCTTTTCCGATCAGAGATCCATCAACTGCAATCCACTTCCCCGCAGGTTAGCATGGGCCTCCTACAGACCAAGATGCTGCAATCCCAGGTCCTCCAACTCCTCCCCATCCCATCTGGACTGACGCATCACTACCTATTGGAGGATGCAGTTTAATACATGTCATGTACCACGCATGTGATATACATATATGCAGACTCACACACGTACACATACATGGAAATACACACAAATTACGCTCTGGTTTTCAAAGCGGTGAAATAAAAGGTTTGCATTTCAAACGACTTCAAATCCTGCCCTTCCCCGTGCTTCTCGACGACCCTAAAACGCATAAATACTCGCCCTCCTCGACTTTTAGACGCGGGTTAAAGCCTCAGGACAGCATCGCGGCCAGAGCGGTCCCAGCCACTCCCAGGCCAGGTGACTCTCCCAGGCGACAGACCCCCCTCCCCCCAGCCGCAGAGCGGCAGCCGCGGGAGGAGCTCGCCGGGAGGGCAGGGGGCACAGCCGGCCCCACGGGTCCTCAACGAAGGCTCATAACGGCCGGCCGCGCTGGCCTCCGCCCCGAGGGAAGAGCCGATACCGTGACCGGCCCGAGCACGGCTGCGGCGGCCGCGGGAGGAGGACTCGTTGCGAGGCTCAGGGAGAAGCCCCTTGCCCGTGCGGAACGGCATCTCCCTCCGGTGCCGCCCCGGCCAAGGCCGCGCTCGACACGCCCGCCCGCCGGCCCTCCGCCCGGTGCTCACCTACTGCGGCGCGAGCGGCAGGAGAGAGATGAAGCCCTTCAGCTCTGTCACTGCGGACCTCGGTGATACTAGCAGCAGAGGCAGAGGGGGCGGGACCTCGCGAGTCAAATGATCCCCTAAGCCCCTCCCCCTCCTCGCCTAACCCGCCTCCCCGAGGCGCGTTGCATCTCGGAAGTTTCTCTTTTAATGGGGGTGGGTTTTTGTTTTTTTATCAGCCTACTTTCTTGCTATTTGGGTCCACTGTTATCGCTTTTAGCTGTTCAGAAAGATACACGTCGTAAGGAAGGGAAAACAATCTCTCTCCATTTATAGGGTGTGAGAGCGATGGGAACTAGGTCAAAGGGTATTGCCAAGGAAATGACGTTTTCTTCGATGAACGGAAATGGCGATGGGGATTCCATCCCACCGGTTCTGGTTTTAATAACCTCCTCCTTTGGAGGGGGGGGGAAGGGAAGGAAGAGGTGCACAGACCACGTGACCGAAAAAGCTCGGGTTGGGGGCAGGCAAGGCATCAGAATGTAATGTTTTTATTAACTTTTTAAAAAGGCCCTCATTATTTCCCGTTAACTATAATCTTATAATAGAAAAACAGAGGCAAATAGAGCATTCGAAGCGATGTTAAAGTTCAAAGGTCACCCTAGGAGGCGGAATAATCCAAAAGCCCGGGAAAAGCAGGGGTGGGCTAGATTGATCCAGTCCCAGAAGGAGCAGAAAAAAGGAAAGGTAGAGGGAGGGGCAGAGAGATCCGGATTCTACCGCTCCTAGCACGGCGGGCCAGGCCAACGAAAGGCGTCAGAGGGGAAAAAGGGAAGGAGAGATGACTACAGGTGGTACAATCTAGGAGGCGGACAGTTTCCTAAGAGATCTAGGCCGGGGCGGGGGGAGGAAGACGAGGGAGCAGGAGGAGGCGGGAGCAGCGAAGTTGCGTGCGCACCGGCGCGCGCGGAGGGGGCGGGGTGAAAGGTCACGGCGGCGCGGCGGCGGGTCTTGGTTGGCTGGCGGGCAGGCGGGCTGGAGTGCTGTGAGCGGCCCCGTGTGCACATGTGGAGGAGCGGCGGCAACCCCAGCCCCAGGGCAGCGGCCTGAGACGCCCTCGAAAGGCCGCGGCGGTCCCTAGCGAATCGTGCCCGGCCTCCAGCCCGGAGGCGGTGGCGGCAACGGCTGAGGAGGCGGAGGCCGGTGTGTGGAGTAGGGTCGCTCCCGGGCTCGGGGCGCGGCGGCGGCGACGGCGGCGGGATCGGCGGTAAAGACGGCCACGGCAGGCGGGGAAGATGAAAGGGTGAGGCGGGGGCGCCTGGGCAGCCCGGGACGGGGGTGGGACGGCGGCGAGGAGGAAAGCGGCGAGTGCGAGACGTGCCTCGCTCTTCAAACCGAGGAAGGCACCTTGATGGTGGGGAGGGAGGGAAGGCGGCCTGGTCCCGGCGGCCAGAGCAGTCCCGGGCGCGGGGCTGGAGGAGACTAGAGGCCGAGGATGGGAGCGTAGCCTGGGCCCGGACCTCGGCGGGACCTCGGGGGCGCGCTGTTGGGGCGCTCTGGGAGGAGGGGGTCACTGGCTGTTTCCTGGCGGAGGCAGCGAGCGAGCCGTGGCCGCTTCCTGCGGGTCTCGGCACGGGCCCCGGCCGGTCGGCGTTGCCCCCCCGCATGTGCCCCGACCCCGGGCAGCCGAGAGGCGGTTGTGGGCGATGGCCCACCCGGTAAAGAACTTGGGCAGGAAGGGGGGGGGGCTCGTGGCCTGACCTGAGATTCGGGTGTCAGAGGCGGCGGGCGGGGGGAGGAGAGCCCGGCGGGCGGGGGAGGAGAGCCGAGTACTTGAGGAAGTGAACGGGCGCTTCAGTAGGTGGAGCTCTTACCTCTGGCTGGCGGGCCGCGCTGGGCGTCGGGGGCATTGGGCACCGGGCACCCACAGAAGTTCGCCGCTTGCCCTGCGGCTGCCGCGGATGGCTCCGGTACTTGCAGTTGGACAAAATTTTTCTCTTCTTGTTTTGTCCTAATTAAAACGTGTTTTTTTAAAAAAAAGCAAAAAAAAAGCTCCAAAAAACCAAAACCCCAAACTCTAAACACCCCCCCCCCCAAAACCCAACACCGTAGTTGAATCATAAGGTCCATTCTCAAAGAGGTTAAATTTTTTTTAATGTTGAATTAAGTCCTTCCTTGGAAATAAAATCCCAAGATAGACTTTAGTGAGATAAAAGTTTGTGCTCATTTTTAGGTTCAAGGTTGTGAATATATGGTTTTTGGATAAAAGCAGCCTGGTCAAAATTTATGGTCAAGACGAGGTGCTAACTTTTCTTTTTTAGCGAACTAAACAGGTTGGTCACAGTTTATGGTCAGGAAGAGGTACTGACCTTTTTAAAGCTTGTTGAAATTGGCCACTGGGATTCTCAGAAAGTTCCGTGATTTAATTTGGCTTGGGTTTGGTACACTTTTTTTCTTCTTAAAAATTTTAAGTTTGACATGTGTTACAATGGTGAGTTGTTGATTTTGAATCAACATTTGTAACAAAGTTAAGCAACATTTTGCACTTAGGCAGAAATGTTTCCTAGAGTGTTCTACACCTTTTCTATCTCTGCCCCCTCATTATCAACATAAGGTCAAATGAGGTAGATAGATGTAAAGCATTTTTCAAACCGTAGCTGTTATGATTAATCAGGCAACTACATTCTTGAGAGATTGACTTAACACATTTATTGGTGCTCATGAAAATTGAACAAAAGGAGATGATGATGGTGAGATGGGACTATTAATATCTTTTATCTGAAAAGGTGTGTGGGTTTTTTTTTTTTTCAGAGTTTGAAACCACTAGTTGTCATGAAAAGTGTGGGAAAGGTAGTGGACATATATATTCTTTGGCATTTGAATTTCCTATACCTATGAGTGACATAGCAACTGTGATTATTATCATAGCATCAGATTTAGTGCAGGAATAGATTTTGA
>CM053596.1:248257415-248272451 GCA_028646575.1 Pseudocheirus occidentalis | reverse complement strand
CATACTGGATACTTTATTTCAATCTCCTGTTAACCTCACTGAGACATAAGAGCCATTCTTCACTTTCTTTCCTCTCATATTCCCTTCTTCCTCAGTGGACAAATTTGATATCAATACCAGTCCCATGACCATTACTGCCCTTTACTTTCCCTCAAAACTTTCTATCATGAGAGCTTTCAGATTAAACCAGGGGTGGGTGGGGGGGACCAGACCACAACACTGCGTCCCTACAAGAGATTACCCACATACTGACCTGGGTTTTATTTTCTTCTCCCTTACATAATACGTACTTGTGGTTCACAGTGAGATAGCTACTCTTTGACATAGTCTTTCAATAACCACTTTTAGGGACACATTCACAGGAGTAATGATAGTTTACTGTAAATGGTTTTAGAAATGGGAAGTAAAGTGATCTCAGATTAGTCATACATATTACAACCTATACTGAATTCTGGAAGCTTACAAAAATCCTGAAGTTCCGCCATCTGAATGTTTTTTAACTCAACAGTTTTCTTGTTATTAATCATTTCATCTACATATGAAAATTAGAGCCTCTTGTATAGACAGTTTAGCTTTAAGTCACTGTAGACAGTGGATCAAGGACTCATTTGTAGATATCCAGTGTGGTCAATGACTAGAATCACTACATTCATTAAGGACCTCCCTTTTTGGTAGCACTTAATTATGGCACCCATGTTGATCCTAGATGAAGAAAGTTATGATTTCACACAGTATCTCTTGAAAAGTAAAATGGCTATGAAATGTGTGACAAAGGACCTATGGAATCTGTCACTTCTTCAAATGTGTAAAAACTTTACATAAAAGGAGAAAAATATAATTCGACTGTATCCTTAAAAACAAAGGACAGTTCAACCCTAGGTATTATATCTCAAGAATCCAAATAATAACATTTGCATTATTAGGCATCAACATTGGCAACTCAAAATTAAAATATATAGGGGGTAGGATCATGAGAGGGAAGCATGAAATCATGTGCATTTCTAACTTTCAGAGACCTATTTCTTATAGCTCTTGGTTTGCACAAAAAGTCTTGTATTATTGTCATCCAGTCAATCCCATCTTTTTACATGCCATAAAATGATATGGCATAAAAACCAGTTCAGTGGGCAGAGGCAGTCACAGTGACATCTGCATTCTTTAACGCCTTCTGGAAAAACAATTTTCAAGAGTAGAAACATGTTTAACACCTCCATTCCCTAATGTCCTGTAACAAAAACAAGGCAGGCACATGGTGTAAGGAAATTTGGGATGGTTCCTGGTAGGTTATGGGTAAGCATAGGATCCCTGTTATAATTCTCAGAACAATAATTTGCACACATTCTTTGCCCTGCACCTCAAATCTCAGTGGCCACAGGTTTAGGAGTCTGCATCAGCTGAATTTTAAGAATGGGGGGAAAAGCTGACAAATGCACAAATCATCATGCATAAGCCCATCTAAACCTCACTTCAGATATTTTGAATTAAAGTGATAAGCAGTCCCTTAAAAGCCCAAGTACCTGCATCTTGGTTAATTTAGGAGAATTGACATATATGGGTGTCCACTCGACTGCAAAGCTGGGACTGGCCACTGGTAAGGATTCAAAAGCAGACAAGGTGTTTGCAGAAAATAGGAGGAGAGTAAGTCACACCAAAACTTTCCGGTCAATTAAGGAACATAGTACTAGCTGGGATGTAAGGACTTCATTAACATCTTACCAGCCCACATACACCAAAAATAATTAATGCCACTAAGTAACAATCAGCAGCAGGTAAGATAAGCCTGCAAGACAACCAGTCCACTCATCAGCAAAAGCAGAGAAGCTTAACTCAAAAATACTGAGACCAAAGGACATAACACTTTTCACCCCCTTTCAAAGATTGGGGGAAATATTTGCTTTAAAAGAAAAAAAGATCAAGCTTAGTATTTCTTACAGGGTTAACAATGCTCCAAACTCCTGAGAAGTATCTCAGAAGGGTTGAAAGGTGGAGTGCAAGGCAATGTTTCAGGGGATTAAGTATCCCACAGATTTTTTTGTTTTTAATCCCAAACACCACAAACACACAAAACTTGTCTGTGAATTAGAGGACAAGATATTGCTATTTTGGGGGGGAGGGGGGGTAAGGAAGGAGAAAAGAGAAATACACAAACAATTTGTTAATATCTGCCCTTCAATGTGAAAGCAGGACATAAAAATCACTCAAAAGTAAATCTGAAATTATGACATCCAATTTTTTAGGACCACCTATCCCCTCCAACTGTAAAACTAAAGAGATAAGACACCTCCTTCCACCCTTTACCCACCCCACCCTCACAAAAAACCAAACCAAAACAAAACCAAAAAAAAAAAAACAAAAAAAAAAAAAAAACCTCAAACAAAAAACCCAAACATGATTAATTTTACAGTCCTTGGAAGAAGTATTAAAATTTTGGAGGAAGAGAAATAAGGTTAAAGAGGGGGGAAAGCTTCTAAAAGGGGGAGGGAAGAGAAATCAAAGGGCCTCTCTTTTATTTGGCGACAAGCAAGTGCAAGAAAGTTCATTCATAATTTGTTCAGTTGTCGGTCTTTTGCACGTCTGCATTCTGGCCAAGAGAAGGAACTTTGAGGTTTTTCTGTAGCACGTGAGCATCTGCCGGCTCTATCCTCTTGTAATAGTTTTTCTTCGTCTCAATGATCTCAAAGCCAAATTTCCTGTAGAAGTCAATCGCTGACTCGTTGCTGATCTGGACATGCCTAAAGTAGAAAAGCGTATCATGAAAAAGACTTATAATTACAGATTCCATGAGCAGTAGTGTTTTCTAGCCCACAGATGTCTATAAAACTGTCAGGTAAAAAAACCAGAATCTTACAAATTATTAAGTATTCATACCAATATTACACCATTACTAAGTCTTAAGTTCGCCTTTTTAATGACTGTGATGGTGAATCTACACTTACCACCTTCAAAGGCTTGTTGGGGAGTAGGACGGGGAGAGTTCAATAAAAATCTTTATTCTGAAGTTACAAAAGTCAGGGGAATCCTTGAGGAAATTTGGGGTCTTTAAGAAGAGGGTCTAGAATTCAAACCTAACACTGAGTGTGCCAGGAATATAACAAGGTAACAATGTTGCTGTGAATTTGACCAACAATTATGGAAAGCATTTTGGAGTTATGATTTTTTAAAAAAAAGTGCTAATGTCCCAGAGTTTTCAGTGCTAGGCATATAATTCAAGGTGATCAAATGCAGGGGGAAAAAAAGATACAATGTACAACAAAATATTCATAGCAACACTTTTTGTAGTACTGACTGGAACAAATGAGATATCCCCTGACATAGGAATTGCTAAACAAATTGCATAGGAATATTACTAAACTGTATGAAAAGATGATGATGGATTTGAAGAATTCTGGGAAGATTTATATGAACTGATGCAGAGTAACACAAGCAGAACCAAGAAAACTGCATACTTAGTGGAATACATTCTAAAATAAAAGTGATATAAAGAGGTTAAAAGTAACATTTTAAAAAATTCATTACAAAGGAAGGGTACTGGGAAGTGACAGCATTTTTTCAAAATCTTTATAAATTTATATATAAATATTTATTTTAAATTTATAAATATTACATATTTATAATAAATTATATATAATATTAAATAAATTAAATTTTTAAAAAGTACAGTCATGGAAAAGGGCAGAACTAGTTGGTTCACAAAGGCTATAACCTCATTAATGAGAACAAGAAAACTAGGAGCTGGGGAAAGAAGTAAACTGAGTCCTCAAGCTCTTAAATCTTTATTCTTCTTTTGGTAAAATATCTATTTCATGGGGGTAAAAACCCAATTATTTCCTTTCCCTTTCCCCTACCGAATATATATTGAATAGCTTCATAATAAAAAAGCTGCAAGTGAGGAAAATTTTATTTCACAAACAGACTATGAGAGGCCTCTGGGCAAGTTCCATCTGCTCTTGTCTTTAATGTGTTAACAAATAGTTCCATTCAGCCTTGACTTTCTACAACATGACGACTCTTAACAAAATATCCCCAAATCAGCTGAATATCCTTAAATCTTTGATCATTAATACTTTATGGTCAGTGATAATCTTGAATTAAACATAAAGTATACCGCTCTAGCACAATCTATAAAGAGTTTTTTGATTGTCTCAGTTCCCTCATCTATTAAACGGGAAGAATTAGAGATAATATATGTAAAAGAACTTTTAAGATATAAAAACCATTACATAAATATTAAGCTATTATTTCCAACATGGTATTTCTTTAAACAAGGATATGTAAATAATTTACTTACAGATAGATGTTGTCAAAAGTGCCATCTTTTTCACAGATGTTTAAGACATGATTCAACATTTTAGTTCCTGTAAATAAGTGAAAGACATTTTAAAATCTATTTATTGAAAGAAAATCAGTTTCACCCCTTGTATCCTACTATACTCTAATCCTTGTTAAATAGCTTCACTTTGGGAAATTGGAAGTTAAGACAAATATTTACCCCAAACAGATTTTGAGATCTCACAAGTTTGAATTCCAGTCTTGACTTTCCTCTTAAATGTGTCAGCTCCCTCAAAAGCTAATCACATTTTAGCTAACAATCCCCAAATCCTGAACAATATTAACCTTAATATTAACAATATTAACCAATATTAACCTGAATAATATTAATATTAACAATATTAATCTTAAGAGATCAGCAGTGGTTCTCTAGTTTTTCTACTATATAAGTATAAAAAAATGTCTTCTAATGAAATTAATTAGACACCTACATTTTTAAGAAAAATGTGGTAGATATTTGTGTTCTAGGATCTTAGATTTGCATCCATGGGGACTAAGTACATTAAAGAGCTAGGAGTACAATTTTCTATAGACTCCCTCCTCATGGAGAACCATCAGAAAAAGAAAAAGAAATAAAGAAGAAAGAAGTAACATAAGCCCAAGTGATGTATGCAATATTATAGTCATTTCTCCAATAGCAAAATTTCCATTCAATATTGAATAAAATATATAATCAGCTGAAAGAATTAAGCTACAATTTCAAATGAGATCCTATGAATGTGAATTTTAAAAGCATTAAAACTTAATTAAAGTTGCATATTAATACTAATTAATCTTACTCTGGCCTACAACACAGGCCAGTATTCTCTTTGAAAATTTTCCCAAAGGAGTAGAAAAAAATTTATTTACAAATCCCGTCCCACCCCCATACCAAGATGTGTCAGAGAAAAGAAGGCAATATGTTCACTTTTCTTTCAGGAGAATGAAAATTTTTTTTTACCTATTCCTAGCCTTCGGTAAGGTGCCAGACATCCTAGTGTCATGATGTAAAGTCTCTTCTGATTCTGTGAATGATCAACCCTACAGCATACTGCACCCACTGCAATATCATTGAAATAAGCTGCATGAAAGGATACAAACAAAAGTTTGAGGTTCAACAGACAATGTTAAACAAATATTTGGTCCCCTTCCCCTTTAAGTAGTTCTTGGGTTCTTGGTTAGAAACCGTGATGACAGCTGACATCATCAGAGAAGATTTAAAGCCAAGTCCTTCCTGACTCCAAGGTTCTCCTTACCTACTAAACCATACTGCCTCTTTGTTATCAAAGTTAATCTTTGTCAAACTAAATCACATTGGACTTTATTTGCAGAAAAGTACACAGTCCTACTATTTCAATGTCAGAAATATCAATAAAACATAAGCCACATACCAAGTTTTGCTAGTTCGCCAACCTCCAGCACATCCTTGTAGAACTTGTCATTATAGCTAACTGGAAAGATGACCTGGTTTAACCTCTTCAACTGCTTAATGTTGTGTGGTGTCACGTCTCCCAGCTCGATCCGGCTACTGGAACAAACCAAAATGTGCTCAATACCCCCACAAATGACAATTATTGGTACCACTTCAATACCATGCCAAATAAAAAATTTTCTTTCATATAAAGTTTACTGGCCTAAAACATGCCAAAAAGGCCTGAATTTTATATGAATAATGAACTTACATTCCTATTTTCCTCCGTTAGAATATAATCTTTTTGCAAGTAGTCATGGTAAATAATAAGAACTCTACTGGAAAAGTATAATTATATAATGATATTATAATATGACACATTTTAAATCTAAGACAAAACAACAAAATATTCATTCACTTCACAAGGTTGCCACTATAACAGGACAACCCATCTAAAAGAAGTGAACAAAATAATATAGTTGAAAACAAAAGGCAGAAAAAATGAATAAAGCTGCAACTTTCAGGTACCAAGTGAACACAGAAGTAAGGAGAGGGTGTTTTAATATTTATGTCCATGCAACACATTTTCTCCTAACAGTGTAGAGCATAACCCCTTTACAATTTAGGAGACAGTCTGAAAATTGCTGTGGCCAAAAAAAAAGTGTTACCTGGCAGCCAACCAGGTGATGAGCCCTAGGGAAAAACATTGCTGAAATACTGATTTTTGTTGCTATTCAGCGGTTTCTGTCATGTCCGACTCTTCATGCTTCTTTTTGGGGTTTTCTGGGAAGGTGCTGGAGTGTTTTGCCATCTCATTCCCCAGCTCATTTTACAATTGAGGAAACTGAAGCAAACGGGATTAAATGACTTGCCCAGAGTCACTTAGCTTAAGTGTGTAAGGCGGAATTTGAACTCCAATCTTTCTGACTCCAGGTCCAGCACTATCCACTGACACCTACCTGCCCTAAAAAATGATTAAAAACATGAAAAAATATACACACCAATAGTACAATATTTACTAATAAACTTTATTTAAAATGTGCTAACATAATTCCTCAAGAGCTTTTAGATCAGTAGACTTGGTATCTAGGAAGTACCAACAGATGGTAATTTCAGAGGTAAAGATAACAATGCTACAAAAATCTGAGTTGCCCAACAGGGCACTGGACAAGATCTCTGCTCAACTGGAATCACAGGATGGATGAACACAGACTGCTGTAAAATAAATTCTTGAATTTGGAAGGGGGTTGGAATAGATAACCTCTAAGGTCTTTTCCACTTAATAATTTTATAACTTTTTTTGGTATCAGAAACTGCCCTTTTGTACCTTCACCTAGTGGTGTAACCTTCGCCCCTAAATGCAAATAAAGTTATAAAAAAGTGAACATTAACATATTTCAAATATCACAACAAAATGACCTTTCAAAGAGAAACGTACTTTGGACAATCGTTAGCTCTACAAAAATCCTCAATGAATCCTGAATGAACAAATTTTGCTTTTAAAAAATTTCCTTTCACATAAAAGTTTACTGGCCTAACACTTATCTAAAAACTAAGCTTATCTTGCCCCCCCATCTGACTTTAGTGATACCACCAATTCACCCAATCTCCCTAAACCTTGATATCCGTATCTTCCCCTTAGTATTTCCTTTTCCCTCATAATTTAAATATTATGAAGATCTGTTTATTCTCTCTCTGTTCTGTTCTTCAATTCCTGACAACACACTATTGCAGGTCTTCATTACAACTTCAAAGGCCCTCACTTTTATCCTCTCCTGCCTCCAATCCACCCTTCCCAGTAGGGCACTAAGTAATCTGCCTTATGCACAAATCCCATCCTGTCATTCCTGTGTTCATAATCTTTCAAAAGCTACCAACATTAGGTAATAACAAAAAAATGGGTGGCAAAATGCAAAGTGTAGTAAAAGTGGAAGCTATCTACATGCTTAATAAATTCAGACAATTCTCTTCACGTCTGTGTCTGCTTTTCCTATCAGTAAAAGGTGGCAAAGAGAGTTTGGACTAGATATCCTCCCAAATCCTTTTCTTAGTCTTTGATCACAGCTCATAAAACAAATAACACAAATTATGAAAACCACACTTAACTTTTCTCTACTCCTCACTCCCACCACCTTACCTCCCACCCCCAAATTGACTTTTACTTGAATGTAGTTACAGAGTTTTTGAATACTAAGAATAAGATAGAAGGGGATGAGGGAACTTTTCTTGAAGTGTAACTCCAAAAGGCAACTGAAAAGTAAGCATTTCAAAATAGTAAATGATGATATGACATTAAATTCTCATTATAAGGTTATTTCATGAGCTTAGTAAGAGCCTTAATATGCCCCAGTATTTAAAGCTAGTTAGTTATATATTAATTTGTTCAACCCATCATCATTGCAGAAACAGATAATAGACGCACAGAATAAAGCAGTCATTTTGTATTTTTTTTTTTGGGAGGGTATCATGGTCAAAAAATAAATCACCAAATGATCAAGCAACTGGCACTAAGTCTCTTTACACTAGGATGGATTTCTAAAAGCAGAACAATTGTTGCTAGGACTATACTCAAAGCTCCAGCACAGTAGATTCTTCTAGAATTTGTGATCCTCTTGAACATGCTTTGACAAACTGAGGGTCACCGAAGTAGAATGAACTTATTATGTACAGACATATCGTAACAAAATGTTGCCTCGTACCAGTAACATGAATACACTGCAACAGAAACCCTGCTGTACTCATCTTTTCTATCTTCCCCCATAACTTTCCAGAAGAGGCAAATCTGGTCAGAAAATGGTTGCCAGGCAAGGAATAAGGAATCCCTCTTTTTCTTTCAGAGGAATAAAAGTCTCTACCTTATCTCTCCCCTAACTTATTTTAAGCATTTCTTCTGGTGAATTCCAAATAGGATTCGATTAATAACATTGTTTTTATTAATCAAATACCATCTCTTGAAGTAAACCACTCCACTTTTGAATATTTATTTTAATATTTTTTAAAAATTTATTTCTATTAAATTTCATCTTATGTCAAAATCTCAGATCCTGATTTTGTTACCTAATGTTAGTCATCTGGACTCACTCACTCACTACGTATATATTCCCAGGAAAGTCACTTACCCTTGCCTGCATCAGTAAAACAAGACACTTGTAAATAACTTTTAAAAAACTGAAAATGCTAACAAATGCTAGCTATTATTTCTAATTTTGTATCTTCTGATAATTTGGTAAGTATGTCACATCTACACCTTCATCTGGAACGAACATTCTTGGACAAACTGAGAGTCACCAAAGAAGAATGACTTTGTCACGTCTGGGCATGCATACCATAATGTGCCTCCCCCAATAGTGTATTCACCCCTTGCAAGGTAATACATCTCTTCCAAGATGACACCGACCCATTAATGACGACTCTTTCCCCAGTTCATTTTTCATTATTTTATTTTCCCCAAACCCACATTTATATACAGCCTTAAGACTCATAATCCTATGAGGTAAGGAGGAAACAAATTCAAAGAGGTTATGTGCCTTGATCATAGTCACAAAGCTAAGCTAGCATCTGAACTTAGGTCTCTTCTAACAAAAAATATATTGCTTTGTGCCCATGACTTTCAAAGTCACAGCCCAGTTGTGAGGTTGACCAATACATACCTAACTAGCCTTTACGTAGATGAAATATTTACAGAGAAAAGAACAGACTAGCTATTCTCCATCTTCACTGAGAGATTTGGGGAATAGGAAGCAGTTTATATTACAACAAAAGTATTTTAGTTTTTGAACTTCTTGACAGGTAGAGTGATTAAAAACATCAGTGAAAAGTTACACAGGAAGTTGAGCAGAAAGGAAAAAGTAACCCTGAACAGAGGACAATGTTTAACTGCTGTAGAATAGATTTTTGTAGAAAGTAGACAGTATAAAGCTTTATCATCACTAGAATACCAGAGGCTATTCAGACGTGCTTATTACACTCAATCTTGTCAGCAAAATTCAGCTTCAAATATAGTTCCCTTAGAGTGAGGTCTGATTGAAATAGATACTTCTGTAACTGATCACTTGGCTCAAATTTAAGCCTGTGGGTATTTTAAATATAGCAGAGCAGTATCATCAACTTGTAAATATACCTTAGTAAATAAATAGATCATGCTACATTAAAGTCACAAATGAGGAGGCAAACAAGAAGCCTGAAAATAATTCTAGGAAAACATTATCTGGCAATAAGCAACCAAAAGATTTCACTGGCTATGCTTTCTAATTCAGAATCGCTAAGAATTCAGATTAATGCACAAAGTGTTATAGATTATACCAGTAAATGTCTTTGAAATGACTTTACAAAATCTTATCTTCTGGAGACATCTGTGAAAATACATAGAACTAACTCTTTGGAACACTGACAATCTAGAAATAAAAAAACCTAAACTTCTAGATTAGGATTACCAAATTGTGTTTAAATTTACCTATAAGGGGCTGAAAATGTCACTGTCCCCAAAGACAAATGAATAAGAAAAATTAGAACGTGTGGGTTGCCTCCCACTGCCCCTCTCCTCTTTCTGTTCTGCTAGAATTATTAACAGCAGATATATTCTAGTCCGAAATCTGACCCTCATACTGAAGAGTCTGTTGGATTCATGCCCACCATTTCCCCAAAGCCATTTATTTAGCATAGTGTAACTGTGATATCTGAATGCTTCACAAGTCCTACTCTAATGGCTCACAGGATAGAGGTGACTAAGTTTTCTAAGGCTATTGTAGGTCACGTGCAAGCTCTGTTAAGTTCTAAAATACCAGAAAGGTTTTAGTACAGTCTAAGCAATAGGTGATCTCCTTTTCAAGGACCAGCCTAGTTTAGAACAGAGAGGTTCATCAACACTAAACAGGTCACTAAATAATGAATTCTTTGCCACGACAACCCTAGTAACAAACATTAACAGCCTCTGGTCCTGGGTTAACCCCTCATCCAATTTAGCTGAGTTAAAGAAAAGGGGCAAGGAGTGCTTAAGAATCAGTTTTTAGACCACTTACATACTATTACCTTAATTGCTGGTACTATAAACCTGCAATCTTGACCAGTGACCAAATGAACCAAATTAAAGGAGCTGAATCAATTGTTATTTGTACTATAACAAAAAGAAGTTGCGACTAAATTGAAGATCTGCTGATATTTCATGTAGAAACACATAAGAAGTCAGTTGGATTAGCTTTAATGTGCTTTCTAAGGTAACAAGAAACATCATTTGATGAGATACTTTGCCACCTCCTATTGAAGTACTACTCATGTTCACTGGTACTACATGATGTTCATTGGTAAAAAAAAACAAAAAAGACCACACCATCATGAGGATTATTCTAGTTTATGACCAAGCATTTGTTACAGAGATAGAAGAGGTAAGGATATTGTAAAAAAAATTCATTAAGACACTCCAAACAAAAATCCACAAATACTTTAATTCTCAGTAACTTAAATGCTCTAAGTGAACATAGGGGAGAACAGCAAAAAATATATAGCTTAGGAAAAAAGAAAACAAAACCCAAAGGCTTAAAAATTACAAAGAAACCTCATACCTATAATACATACAGAATATTTTCATTCTTCCAGAAGTGAGTCAGGAGAGGTTCAATAAAATTAGCAACAAATAACACTGTAAAAAATAAAAGTTGACACTATCTCAAGACAAGAAATGAATGGCTACTAATGTAAGAGCTCCTTATTTAATTAACTGTGTGTATTTACACAGATGCTGTTAATTTAAAAATCAAGATTAATAGCAAACTAGAAAAAAAAAAAACAACCAGACATGGCATATAACTGAAGCATTTTAAATGAACTACTAGTGGAGAAAAGTGCAAAATGGATAAAAGACACACTAACATAGACTATTACCATTTCCTAAAAAAAAGCTTAACTGATATAAATCAATAACCCTTGTGAAGAGACCAAGCAGGAACTCCTGATAGCAAAACACTTGAACCTTGAGAAGCATAAAGATCTGAAAGCCTGGGACAACACTGGCTTAGGATTTAAGGCTGTTTGTGGAATCTCATAGGAAGATAATAGTGGAAGATTATATTCAACATCTCCTTAAAATACTATCACTGGAAAGGGAAAAGTTTGTAGAAGTTTGATGAGAGACTGAACTAAGATGAGTAAGGGGATAATAAGGAATGAGACTGGAAAGAAAAACAAACTGTCAATAACTTCCTTTCACTTTCATAGGTAGATTTTTAATATCACAGTCCCTGAAATGTTATCGATAAGTCAATAAAGTATCATAAATAAGTAAAGCACCAAGCTAGATTTAAATTGCTGGGGATACAAACAGAAAAATAAGACAACTATTCCCTACTCTCAAGGAACTCACATTCTAATGAGGGAGACAACACTTTTAAAGGAAAGGTTGAAGCAGCAAGTTGGATGGAAAGATCCCATATATCTAAGGGTACAGCAGCAAAGCAGATGGTAATGTCTCTTCTCTAATGTCTTTTCCACCAATACAGTAACATCAGTTTCTAATGCTGAACCATTAAACACTGCCAAGAACTTTGGTAACAAAAACTTAATTTTCCAAGTCTTTGGCAGCTTCAGATGCAGCACCTACTAAACAGCTGTGAGACTCCATCTCCCCAGGGGCTGTTTCCCAGGGCAATGGCTGAGCTGGTAGCATTGGCATTCCCAAGCCTTAGGTTTAGGGTTCTTCACTGTCTCAATCAAGCTCTCAGAGGAGATAGCTGTAGTGGCCTGACTTGCTTAACCACTGCCTCCTCTCCAGAGTCTCTCAAGCTGCCCTACAGGTTCACTGAAACTGGCTTGTCTGTTTCATGGATGGCAGTTGGTGCAGATGGCTGGCCCCCTTCTTCATAGGAGCCAACCCCCAGAAAAAATGACCACTGAAGGATGGGTGGAAGCAGGACCAGTGGTCTGGGTGTGCTATCACTCCCAGCTCCTGTGTCTATCTACAAGGAACCATTAAACTCAAGAAAACCAGACTGGAAAAACAGTGGGATTAAACCTGGTATACATAGTTTTGTGCTGGAGAAGACAACTGGGAGGCTACCGAAGGATCGAGTTTCAATATTTCTAGAAGAGCACAGAATAAGAGACATTTTCATGGGAAATGATAATATACTTCATTAAAACAGAAACATAATAACTACCAATTAACATAATGCCTCTTTCCTAATTTTTATAGAATACTCGACTCCTAAATGAGATCTATAATCATTTAAGAGAGGAATGTACAAAGCTAGGAAGACACGGGGAGGTATTCTTGCCTACACAGCAGGAAAGACCAAATTCGCTATATAGATAACATGTTCAGTAGCTGGAAAGATCAACACACTTACACTCCACAGGGAGGCAAGGAATTATTTCTACATGGAGATACCATACCACTTACCCCATTTTCTGATAAGGTATTTTTTTAATTTATTTTATATTGTCTAACACTCTCTGAAAGGTTATTTATTTCTTGGATTTATGAGATACAATAAGCATTTTCACAAAAATTATGTTCATTTCATATATAAGTAAATGCACAATGCTCCTTGAACTTTCAAATTCTGGAACATGTTTTGGTATTTTAAAGTGTTCCAACACACTGACAACTGAGGAACTAAAAATAGGGACTTTAAATAGGAAAAAGGAGACTTTTAAAGCATGCTGTTAAAGTTAAAAACCAAGCATTTAATTCATTTGCTAAAAGTTACTCTATCCTTAACTAACACTATTCCATTTGGTTTCTTTCCTGATGAAAAATTTCTGTATACGGTATGCTGTTAACTACATTAGATCAGGAACCAAGAGACTTTGGTTCTAATTAAGCTCCATAATTAAACTATTCTGTAACCTTGCACATGTCCTAACTTCTCTTTATCTCAGTTTCCTTAGTGTAATGGTACACTGGAGGTGGAAAGCTGTGTCAGGACCCCCCCCCAACTCTAACATTTTATGGAAATAGGAAACCTGAGTTATGAGTGAGTGGCACCAAAGAGGGCAACAATGGTGATTTGGCTCTAACACTACAGGAATATAGAATATAGCACACAGACTAGAAAGACTGGATTCTGATTCAGGAATTAACAAGTACATTATACACGGGAGCAGATGCAGAAAAGGACACAAAGCTATGTAAAAAAAGGATTTCTTATGATCTGCAAACTAGATTTTCCCTAAGCACTCAATTACTCAACTACTTTTTAAGTAGTAAAAATCTTCAAATTTAAGACTCACTAGAACAGTAAAATATTACAGTGCAACCTCTGCTGGTGAATTAAACTATTACAGCCTAGCTCAATTAGCTCTGGATTTTTTTTAAATACCATTTTCCAGATTCTCTCCCTTTTTCCCTCCTCACCCACCCCCACTGGGAAGATAAGCAATTCAATATAGGTTGTACATATGTAATTACACAAAATGTTTCCATAGTAGATATATTGTGAAGGACTAACTATATTTCCCTGCATCCTGTCCCACCCCCACCTCCCACTTACTCTATTTTCTACTTTGACCCTGTCCCTTTTCGAAAGCTTAGCGCTGGAAATTTTATGACTAAAAGAAGATTTAAATTCTAATGGTATTCCTAAGTACAGGAAAAATAAATTACAATAAAAATGTTTAATTTGTTAAATGTTTGTTTCTAACCTAATGGGTCTCTTATTTCAAGAAATATTCAATAAAAAGAACTGTAATATAGCATAAAAATCAATTCTTAATAAAAATTTAACTCGCATATGATAATCTTATCCTTTGGCAGTCTATCAGTATTAATCCACTGCAAAGTTTAATTTAGTAGTGAGTAAGAACTATATTTGGTAAAAAAATTTAGAGATCAACAGTTGTATCAGAAGATTAAATTATTCATCTAAATACTGAGAAAAAGACAATGAGATTTGTCTTTTTAGAAAACTAAACTGTCTATATCTATGACTATTTCTGTCCTGAAGAGCATTTATCAGCCTCAAGTGAAAAACATTATACACAGAGGGTACTGATGAACTCTTTATCAACAGAGAGTATAGAACACAAATGAAGAACCTTAAGTTCTCAATTTGTGGAGCAAGCAAGTATTAATTTGTAATCTCTGTTATTATTGGGATAATACATTTATTCAAGGTCTTTAGCAACAATAATTTAAAAGGCTACAAGATCCTGATAATATTCCATAAAAATTAAACCCTCTGGGTAATCATGGGAAAGAAATCATAAGGAACTTGTCAAATTTGAATTATTTACATGCCAATATGGAAAAATGATAATAGTAACTTATGAAACTTTTCTTAACATGAGGATAGGTGAAGGGAATACAAATGTATATATATATATAT
>CM053596.1:248230545-248256915 GCA_028646575.1 Pseudocheirus occidentalis | reverse complement strand
AAACTGAAAATCTTCCGCTGTATTCCAAGGTTCCTAGCTATGCTCATTGAGTGGTTTTGTAACCAGTTTACTGATTTTCTTGTTCCTTTAAAATTTCAACTATAGAAGCTACTATTCATTTTAAATGAACCAGGTTTGTGAATTCCTAATTCAGATCTATTAAAATATTTATATATGTATATATATATGAAATTTAAAGTTGGGTGGGGAGTGTTATTTGGATAACAAATGGGAATGTTATCCAAAACATCATATGTTTATATTAGATAAAGACTTTAATATTAAACACCCACTACGTGCAAGTACCGCTACATAATTTTGTATCAGCCACATTTTGGTGGCTCTTATCCCTCCACCCCCATCCCCCTCTTTTAAGAGTTCCAACCATAAAACCTAGGTTAGAATAAATATGCTCTGAGTTAGGCATGTTTTGCTATGTGTGGATTTTCCCTCCTTTTAACTATGCCACTTTTCAGAAATGCAGATAACCTAATATGCAGTTCCATTGAAAGAAACAGGATTTAAACTCTAGCATGATGCTGATGGAGTTTCATGCTGCTCTAGTATGCATTTTGGCATTTTTAGATGGCCCCTTACCTAGCCAGTTTTCAGGCTGCATTTGGACTGCAGATCTCATTGAATTCAAATTAGTCATGCTTTGGATGTAAATGAATATGTTTACAGATGTTCAAGATGGGAGAGAATAGAGGGACTAAATACATTTAATGATCAGTATCATATTTTCTTGAATAGAAATGGCAAGCAAAAAAAATCACAGTGATTCATCTTTTAGAAAAAAGTTACCCTTACAGAACTCAGCTTCAGTTTTACTCCCAGCTTAATAAAGCTGGGCCTCTGGTTGAGTTAAGAAATGTATCAAATGTCTAATTTTAAAGAGCACAGTCCATCCTACCTACTGTTGGGGGAGAATCTCCTAACTCATGTAGTTTTGGAATCAGTTTAATTGGAATTCTACCTCATTTTTTATTTAGTAGAGTCTCTGACAAGTTAATTGTTGCTATGTTTACAAAAATGGAGCTCTTCATATATTGTATTAAGTGCCTACTGTGTCCTAGACACAGTATTAAGCTCCGGGAACAAAAAGAATGGCAAAAGACAAGGTCTGCTGGAGCTCATGTGGTAATAACAAGAGTCAAGTAATGCAGATCAATCAACTTAGCATCCCTATCTTTGATTTGGAAAGTACTTGAGTTTTAGATAGTCTAGGTCTATTAGACCTAGAAAAAAAAATCCTCCAGGTGATTCTATTTGCAGAAATTTTGTAGAGTAACAAGGAATTCTAATTTGGGGGCTGCAAAACCAATAAAAATTCAGCTTATATTCTACTATAGTGAAGATTGGCGATTTTATTGTTTTAGTGATTGCTATTAGCTTTTCTCAATTAACTTTACAAATGTCAAAGCAATGTGAGCCATTGTTTTGAAGAATTTCTGCACTTCTCTCTGAACTAGGGTAAGAAGTTGGCCCGGACCTGTAGAATAGATAAAAAGCTCTCACCAATTTAGGTCCTTGCTTTGATCAGTAAGTAGGTAGAAAGTTGATTTTTATTTACCAATACAGAATTTGGATAAGGTAAAATTGTTAGCTACATTTAACAAATCAGTCTGGAATATTTGCCTGTATTCCACTTTCACTTTCAGATTTACAGAGGCAGGATCTGAACTTAAATTCATTTGGTACTGAAAGGGAATGCAAGATACCAGTTGGTGTTTTCCCACACCGTAAAAAAAACCCCTTCAAGTTCAGGTCTAACAGTTGCAATTTCTTAAGTTTCCTAAGGAATCGGTACATTTGTCTTTCAAAAAGGTAAGTTTGTGCTTTGTCTGGACCAGTGTGAACCATGTGAAATAATGAGAGTTGTGCTTATTAAATATAATGGTCTGGCAGAATTTTAGATTACTAGGATATGGCGTAGGTGTTAGAGGTAATCAGAATGGAGCTAGGAGGCCCCTGAGATCAGTCATCACAAGCACCAGTTTTTAGGTTGTCCATGGAGTTGAGTGACTTGCCCACCGTCACGTTGTCAGGAAATCCCAGTGCTTTTTCTTTGCAAGTTGAGCTTGATGAATTATTTTTATGATTCTATGAAATATCAATGTAGCCATGTGAAAAACAGTGGATGTTGTTGAACAGGAGGAAGCTATTAGAATATTGAGGAATGGGACATAAAAAGTCTCGTCAACTTATTAGCACTTAGTACTTGAATCTCTAGCAAAGATTTTTTAAAAAGGACTGCTTTGCTTGGTGTGTTCTATGCTGTTTTATCCTGTGTTTGTGTTTTTGTCTTTTAAAATGACATGCTCTGAAGTCTGAAGCATCTGGCCAGAATCAAAGACCAAAATCTGCTAGGAAAGCCTAGTTCACAAAAGTTATGTTGAAAGCATTTTCTCCTGGAAACATAACATGTGCCTTATAAAAATCAAAGTTTACTTAAAGTTCTGGAGTGATTGATGGAATTTCACCTCACTGAAATGATTAGAATGCAGAATTAGTTGTTGGCACTGAAAAAGATGAGGAATTAGATGATAGCTATAAATAAACTTAATTGGTAGGTTTGGGACACCCAGCATATAGGATTGGAATTGCTTAATCTTGAGTTCTGACTAGGCTTCATCTTAATCTTCAATTTAGGAATACATTAATAGTTTACTTTGGGAAAAATAATTTGAATGTTTAAGTTTTATCACATGGGAGGTGGTAGAAATTGTTCTTTATTAATTCCCCAAACACCTTTGAAATGTAAGGAAACTAGAGATACCATATAGAAACCAAAACGCAGTTGAAAATCATGGCTGTAATGACCAGTTCTTAATTTTTGACCCTCTAGGTTTGCTGGTAGATAAATGCTTGCAACTGATCTTGCTCCGAGACTATAAATACAGATCAAATCCCAAGAGTGTAAAACTTGAGCAAAAACACTCTCAGATCCCCAGTGAATTGCCTGCCCAGTGAATTTAAACAATTGCCCAGTGAATTTAAACAACAGCTGAACAAAATGATTTCCACAGGATCTCTTAGATCCCATTTTTCTAGAATTTAATAAGCTAAATGCAGCTTGCTGTGATATCCTGTGATGAAGCTACAAGGAAGGAGCATATTACATAGACATCTATATAGATTAAAGGTAGATGATTTGAATAGGCAAACCCTTTTTCTTTTCGCCAGTCTTGTGCAGCTCCATGACCCCACATGGGGTTTTCTTGGCAATGATACAGGAGTGGTTTGCCATTTCTCTCCAATGGCTTAGGCAAACAGGTTATGTGATTTTCCCAGGGTCATAAAGATGGTGTCTGAGGTCAGATTGGAACTCTAGGCTGTATCCACGGTGCCACCTCACGGCCATAATTTTCAAAACTGCATAACAAAAGCGATGGATTTCTTTCTCAAGAAGGGGTAGCACTTCCATTACATTTGATTTTGGGCTGATATTATTATGAAGTCAAATTAATAAACGTGCAAGTGTTTACCACGTGTCCAATGTGCTAAGTACAGATCCCTAGCATTGTGAGAAAGCTAAATCAACGGATAAAAGAAGTGAATCAGAAGCTGTATCTTGTCTGACTGATTCTATAGCTAATATTGGATGACACCAAACTGATGGGTCTCTTACCTGTTGCCATTCTCTTAAAAATGGCTTTAGATCAGTATAGTTAAGATTTTTTTCTTTTGTGTAATAGAATTCAGAGCTGTTGGGTTACCTAATTTGATTAAATTCCCTTAATAGATAAGGCGAGACCTGCCATTTCTGCATTAATTAGCCCAGTTAGAATGACATAGGTTGTTTGGGGGCTCCAAGGGGGAAAAGGACGGACTGGGTGCTGGGACTGAAACACTAGGACTAATAGCTGTGTTAACTGATTATCTGGAACCCTAAGAGAGGAGCTGAGGGGAGGATGTTAGGAAAGAGATAGCTAACGGTTTAGAATAAAAGGGAATCAAAGACCCATTAGATGTGAAAGGAACTTTATACATAATTTGACTCCACTTTAAAGATAGTTGAGCCCTGAGAAGTTGTGACTTTCTGAGGCCTCACAGCCAGCATTAGCTGAGAATTGGGACTAGGACCCAGGGTCTCCTTGAGGACTCTTACACCAGGGTATAATTTTTACACCTCAATCCAATTATATGCCAGGGTATGATTTTAGCAAAATGTAACCTCTGGATAAAGCCCAGAAAGACATCATTTCTTGAGGATGTTGTTTTCCTGGTCTTAGAACATTTGTAGAGATGTTAATCATTAGTTTTATGTTTGTCTGAAATTCACAACAGTGAAAAGATAATCTGGCCCCTCCAGGGCAATAAAGCAAAAGGGGCCCTGTATACACGCAACTGCCCTTAACGATAGTTTGTACTTCAGTGAGAAAATATAGACAAAACAAGATCAATACAGCTTTCATTTCAGTCAGAAATCTGGATTGTCTGGTACTTCAGACCATACCAGTATGACCATAATTGGTGCCTGCAGTGATGATCCTGACGCATTTTAACAACCAGGCCTCCCCATCATCAGTTATGTGCAGTGAGGTTTACCAGTGTGTGCTATGAATTTTTTCAAGTTTTCCCTCCCCGCCCCCCCCCCCACTTGCAGTCTATATAGTGTAGCAAACAATTTGCAAGGCAGCACTGGTATTGATGGCTAAAGCTGGTCTTGAGTCCTGGAAGACCTGGGTTTAAGTTCCACTCTGATGCATCTTGGTTATGGCTGCACTGGGAAAGGGAGTTTCCTACCTGGCATTTCCCTAACCCAATACAGTCATGGGTCCAGTCCCTATTTCTGCCTCGAATGTAGCTCTAAAATGAGGATGCCAAAGGATATATTCCACAGATACACAGGACTGTCAGGAAATATTCTGTAGACCTCAACCCCATATGTAAAGGCATATTGTAGCTCCTTCCCTCCTATCTGAATAAAGCACTTAACGTTCCTTATCTCGTCTGAACTTGAATAACCCTTGAGACTCCTGCTATCCTCATTTATATATTAGAATATTGATGCTGAGGTGGTTGCTTTCACACAGAGAGGATCTGAGGCCAGATTCAGATTCTTGCCTTCTGTCTCTTAATGGTCAGCATTTTAGTAAGCCAGGGTACTTCTATCCTTTACTAAATACTTAGTATTGTTCTAAATAACAGCTATAAGAGTTTTTTACTTTTTTTTTTTTCAATTTAATCTGGGATTTTATTGGTTGAGGGAATCTCCTTTGACACTGCATTCAAATTTTGGCTGTGAATCCCATCTGTGTGGCAAGTAACTTCACTGACCTGGTTCCTCATTTGTTTAAAAGGAAAAAGGCAGTTGGATTAAATGACCTTTGAAGTACCTTCCAGCTTCAAATTTGTGATTATATGTGGAATAATTTCTAGGGAATGATGGACTGCTTATGCAGATGCACTGGAGGTGGCAATGGGACCAAAGCCATAATACTGAAACAGAATGGGAATAGTGGGAAATAAAGCTGGAAAGATAAGTTTCAGCCAAAGTGCAACAGGCCTTGAATGCTGGGTATAAAATACTTTTTTCTGTGAACAAGGGGGAACTGTGTGTTAGTAATATGGCAGCAATATGAAGATAGATTGGAGGGGGCGGGGCTGGGTGGCACAGTGATCACCGGTCCTGGAGTCAGGAGGACCCGAGTTCAAATTCAGCCTCCGACAAATTAACCGTGTGACGTTGGGCAAGTCACTAACTCCAGTTGCCCTCCTTTTGGAGGATGAAGAGACTAGACTTGAGAAACTAGTCAGAAGACAAGTACAGGAAAATAGGGCAAAAGGCTGACTACAGGGGAGATGGGACGGACCTCTCTCACACACACATGCTAATATGTCCATATCTATTATTATATATTCAGTCAATATGCATTTATTAAGCATATAAGTGAACCAATAACTGTTAAACAATGTCACATGCCCATATGTCTGTGGCATAGAGGTTCTAGGGCTCGAAAGTGAGCCAACCTACTGCACCCCTCCGGGTTCAGGTTTAACCCTGATAGGTTGAGGGGGAGGGAGAAGGTCTCAATACCAGAGAGAAATGAGATGTACAAGCTTATATAAGGCGCTATCTTAGGTACAGAATGCAAAAACATCCTTGCTTTACAAGAAGCGGTAGAGAAAAGAGCATAGGCAGGTGATGCACTTTGAGATTTGTAATGTGTGGTACACGCATTTTTCTTTGACATTAAGTATTGTAGCGATCTCCAGTTACAGATGGAAAATTTGTCAACTGAGGCTGAGAGGTCAGTGAATTGCCTCAGGCTCCTGGGCTCGCAAGTAGCTAGTGAAGGTTCAAATCCTAAACCATTCAACGCGTATTTCTTCTACGCTTCCTATGCACTAGGCAGTAAGCAGAGCTACAGATATAAACATCTACGCCATGAACTTATGACAGTCTTTCTCTACCTACAAGCTACAGCCATCCATTTGTCCTAATCCAATCAGTGTTATCCATGGTCTGGTTTCACTTGTTTACAGAACTTGCAGGCGAAGAAATTCCCTCTCCTAGTGTAGACTGACCTCAAACCTGAGTCGAAAAAGGGTGCCCAGCGCCCGAAAGGTTAATGTGAATCAGTTCCCTCAATCTACCAAGCTCTGCATCTTTTCTGCAATTTCAGAAGTTCAGCGTCCCCTACGGCGGAGAGAGGTTAGTTGAATTGGCAAGAGTCACCAAGCTAATAAACGTCAGAGGCGGGACTGGAACCCAGGTCCTGGAGGCTCTACTTAATGCGCCACCCTACAGAGGCACGCCCCGCTCCCCAATTCGACCCAGCATGCGTTTAATGGCATCCTCTGCTCGCGCTGATGATGCTCACCGGGTTGGCAGATGGATGGTTGTAGCTGCACGTGCACACACACACACACACACACACACACACACACACACATCTACGTATATATTTTCTAGTTTAAAAAAGAATCCGCCAGCCTGTTCTACGGTAGCCCTGGTCCAAGCGCTCGCTGGAGCATCCGCCTGGCTCGGGATGCGGCTGAGCTCTCTCTGCTCCCCGTGGTGCATCAGAGCCCGGCGGGGGCTCCTTGCTCAAACCCGATTTCCGCGGGGATGCCGACCCGGGACAATGACCGAGACCACGGCTGAATGCCAACACCAGCAGCGTCTGGAGCCCAGAGATTTTCCCAGCAGTCTTTTCCTTTAGGGGCAGGGATGAAAGGGGGCCGCCTCTGCCTTGGTCCTAACCAACTTCCCCAAAGACACTACTCCCAACCACCTCGTCCCTAAAGGTAACTTCCCCCCCCCCCCCACCTTACCTGCACTCTGGTCCTCTCGTCCATTTTCATTATTGAACGCATAACTATAGGAGCGCATAAGGTGCTTTAAAAAAAAAAAAAAAGGATAGGAAATCTGGGAAGTTTCTTACTCTACATTCTTTGAGCGTCCCCTTTAAGGGACTCGGTCCCACCTCTTCCCCGTCTGCTCGCTGGCTCTGTTTCCTGCCAATCACCCTGACTTTAGAATATTTCCTGTGTACCGCAACTCAACTTGGACGTCTCCGCCTCTTCGCCTTGTTCATTGGCTGAGACTGGGTCCGTTGACAACTTAGCCTTCCCTCCACCTCCTCCTCAGGGCATCCCAGTCTCCTATTGGCTGGCGCAGCTGAGTCCCTGCCGGCGGATTGGCCGGCTGCGTGGCAAGGGCGGGAAGTCCAATCATCATGGTAGGCTCTGCGCGTGCCGAGCGGTTGCTGCGGGAGGGGGGAGGAGGGAGGGGAAAGGGGGAGGGGGGGGCTGGGAGAGTTGAGGCCGCGCTGCCGCCGGGGTCTCCGGCCTTGGGGCCTCTTAGCGGCCGCAAGAAGAGGCGGCTGGGGGCGGGGGGAGAGGGGCCGGGGCCCGCGCTCCCCCAGCCCCGGAGGAGGCCGAGACGAAGGGAAGGACAAACGGACGGACCCATCCCGGCGGCCGGACACCCCCTCCACACACACACACACACACCCTCACCCTGTCGTCCGCCGGGGATCATGGCCGGAGCCGGGGCAGCTGCCGCTGCGGCCAGGAGCGCCCTGCCGGCCGGTGAGTGTGCCAGGGGAAGCACCGCTGTCAGCCGCCGCCGCCCCCAGAACAGCGCCGAGCGGCTCCGGTCCCCGCTCCCCCCCTTCCCCTGCCTCCCTCCCGGCGGTGCTCTCGTGTAGAAGGAGAAGCAAAGTGCGGTCCTCCCGGGGGCACGGGGGCGGGGGCAGGGGAGGAGACCCCGGGCCGGGGCGGGGGGGGGGGGGAAAGGGGGCGCGCCGGGGCGCCTTTTCCTCCCTTCCTGCCCCTCATCCTTTGCTGCGTGCTACCTCTCCCCATCTCCTGCTTCCCGTTTTAGGAGAAAGATCCATTTCAGCCGCCCCGTGACGTGCCCCCACCCCCACCCCAGCCGGCTTCCATCTCTCGGCCCTACCGCACCCAGCTCGCCTTTCTTTCCTTTAGAGGAGCCTTTAGAGGGGCTGGTTCCCCCTCCCGCCCCGGCCGCCTGCAGACCGGCTCTGGACGGCCTTAGCCTCTCTCCACACTACTTTGCAGCCTTCGCTCGGTTTCCTACTTTCCTGCACCCCGCCCCCCCCCCCCCCCGGACTTGAGCCTAAGCTCGGGGTTTGCTCCTTGATTCCCCGGGTCCCTTCCTCCAGAGAGTCATCTAGCTTCCTAAAGTCAGTCAACAGGCATTCCCGAGGCTCCGAGCCCGGGCCAGGCACTGTGCTAAGCTCTGGGCACACAGAGATAGGCAGGACAAGAATGACCCCGAATTGGATTCCAATTCATTCCCCTCGTTTACTCAGACGGATCTCTGATCCCAGATGTGGCTGTGTCCTTTCTGCTCATCCTTGTGCCTCCTTATCCTGTGGGACTCCTTATGCCCAACCTTATGTATTTACCATATTGGTCTTTGAGCATCCTGGCGTCCTCAGTGCCACATAGAACACAAGAAAGACAAACTTGGCCAATGTGTAGTCTGAATGAGAAAGTCGGCTGGTATTTTATATGTGTGTGTGTATATATATATATACACACACACATATAAAATACCAGCAATTGAAACAGGAGAAAGAGTTCATAAATTTAAATTTTGTATTGAAGTAGGTAGATAAGACAACTTACTGTCAGTACACCACCTTTCTTCTAAGAAGAAAAACTGGCCATTTTAAAAATGATAAATGAAGCAATCTGATCTAATTGAAATGGGACAGAGTTCATAAATTTAAATTTTGTATTGAAAATAGGTATTTAAGACAACTTACTGCCAGTACAACACCTTTCTTCTAAGAAGAAAAACTGGCCATTTTAAAAACTATAAATGAAGCAATGTGTTCTAATTTTAAAATACCCTGTTGAATTTTTTTTCAGCTAAACATCATGCTTTATATCAGTGGTTCTCAACCTTCCTAATGCGATTCTATAATACAGTTCTTTGCGTTGTGGTGACCCCCAACCATAAAATTATTTTAGTTGCTACGTCATAACTAATTTTGCTACTGTTATGAATCATAATGTAAATATCTGATATGCAGGATGTTTTTTCAATGTTACAAATTGAACATAATCCACAGGTTGAGAACAGCTGCTTTATATGATGACCAGTTGTGGTATAGGAGAGGGTCAAAAACAGGAGCATCTTGATTTTTAGTATCACTTTATTTATTTATTTGCTTGCTTTTTGGTGGGCAATTGGGGTTAAGTGACTTGCCCAAAGTCACAGGGCTAGTAAATGTGTTAAGTGTCTGAACTCAGGTCCTCCTGACTCCAGGGTGGGTACTCTATTCACTGTGCCACCTAGCTGCCCCTCACTTAATTTTTTCAAAATGCTTTAAAAACATTTTAAAATAACAGTTCACTTCTTAATAATAAGCTCATTGAATGACTTTGAATGTTTGTTGGAATGGATTTATAGAGATCATGCTTTACTCTAGTCAAGGAACACGCATTCTTGAATGCTAAATTTTCTCAGTATTCAAAGGAAGCATTAAAAAACTGGACTTTTATGTCTGGCTCATACTTGTTTACTGTATAGGAAAAGCACTGACGGATGTATCCATCATAGTTCTGAAATAGCAATTTTCAGTTACTTGTCAAAAACTTGCCTTGAAAATAGCAATTCCGAAATCCTATACTATGCAATCAGTGAACCGATCATGTAAAAAGAATTGACAAGTTTTTTCTGTTCCCAGAGCTTAGCATTGTTTTCTGTATTTGAATATTTCCAAAGATCAGTGATTTCATCTCTGTGGATTCTTCCCTGATAAAGATTACACAGCCTTCACCTTTAGGAGATGACATGAGTTGGTACCAAGAAAAAATTCATCACCTGATAGGTAGCCAGTGCTCTACTGATGGACTTCTTCAAATTTAAATAGGTTATTGCTTGACCAATAGACATTTAGCCTGTCATTGAACTAAAGGTCTATAGGTATAGTTTGGATAAGGAGAAAAAAACTACTTTAGTACAAGAGAAAAATATCTAAGCTTTAAACTGCCATAAGAATAAGTGGGTTACCATTTCAGTTGGGACTGAATATGAAGAGAGGCTCAAACTTAGTTCATAAATTACTGTTAAAACTGCTTTCCCAACCTTGCCCATACCCTTTCCCTATTTTGTAATACTTTTCCCTTCTTTTCTTTGTCTGTTTAGCTTTTCCCCCTTTCTTAAAATCTCATCCTTAAAATCCTTACTTCTTTGTTGAGAAGTCTTCCTAGATCACTGGAGTCCACGGTCGTTTCCTCCCTGAATCTAGATCATAGAGTTTTAGAGCTGACAGGGATTTTAAAGATTTTGTAGACCAACTCCCTAATTTTGCAGAGAGGGTCATGGAAACTCTGTGAAGTGAGGTGTTTTACCAATGTTGCACATCTAGTTATTGGAAGAATCGGAGCTAGAATTGAATGTTCCTGACTTCTAGTGTGCAAGTGCTTCTCTAGCTCTTGTCTATACCATTCTTTTCTTGAACATTATTATTTAACTTTTCATGTACTTCTTAATTCTTTAACTAGATTAGTTAGAGAGCAAGGAACACATCTGATCATTTTTTTTTTTAGCTCCAAAGCTTTTAGCACATGTTTAGCACATGGTACACAGTTCTTGTTTTTTGATTATTTGAAGTAATTTGGTTCAAATATATTTTTGGCATTCTAATTTTATTCAGTAGTTTTATGAAATACATAGATTTTGTTCCATTTTCAGAATGTTTGCCATTATTGGGATTTTATTTTGGTTGAAATTACACTTTTGGCTTTGTATGTTTGAGGCGTCCTTGGAGTTCTTTGTATAATTCTTTAGTTTTTAGTTCAATTCAGAAAAGATGCATCCCTGGCCCTCTAAATGCTCAGCACTGTACTAGAGTCAAGGGGATAAAAAACAAAAAAAAAGAATACAACCAAATGAAACAGTCCTGGCCCTCATAGAGTTTACTTTCTATTGAGAAGCACCCTGTACAAAGAAAATTGGATACAAAATATGTACATAGTAATTCCTAGGATGAGGACATATGTCTGATGTGGAGTCATTTGTTAACAGTGGAGGTGAGGAGGTAAAGGTGAGTTCATTTCAGACATCACAGTGGAAGGATACAGTAGTGAGACTGGGACACAGATAGGATGAGACCCACATGGATGGGTATGAAGGAAAGGGGAATAGTGGCGGGGAGGAGAATTGTGCCCGAGGCATCCTCGAACCCTAAGTGCAACAGAATAGCACAGTGAGGTTGTTGTGGATTTGGTTATCAATCCTTGAGAGAGAGCTTTGTAGGGTGTAGGGTGAGGAATGTATCAGTGGCAGGATAGTCTGGTTCTCCCTGAAGAAAAGGGATCTTTGGAGTGCGGGGTTCTGGCAGGCCATAAAAGTGTAGGACATATTTGAATTGAGATGTGGGTAATTAGAATCTTCCCTACTCTGTAATCACCTTCAGGGTTGGAGTAACTAAAAATAAATTTTGTTTGGGGCACAATTTTTATTGAGGTTTTTGTCAGCGATATCTGTATAGCTTTCAAATAACTAACAGAGATAATACAATTAGTTCATCCCCCTTAAAAAAAAGTATTCAGCACTTAATTTTGCAATTGCTGGGCTAAGTGTACAAAGAGTAATTCAAAAAACACATTCCTGCCCTCTGGCATAAGTTAAGGATAGCAAAATCGCTTAGTGTTAGCTGGCATCTGCAATGAAAAAGTCTTGTGATGTCCCTTACTTCCAGTTGTGCTGTGATAGGGGGTTAAGCCATGGGATAATGACAGGCCCCCTCAGTTCTGTCGTCTCCTTTCCCACTCAACCTGTGTGTACACCTTGAATCTTTCATGCAGGGTTCCAAAGATTGGCTCTTTTAATCAATAAAGAGCTTGTGGAATGTCTCCTAAGAGTAAGGCTATTAACTGTCCAGTTGGATGATTATTCCTTTTCTCATTAAATTTTACATATGGTTGCAGTTGCATTGCCTCAGAAGGCCTAATCTTCTAATTATAATGGTAGGCTGTGATAAGTAGCTGCAATTAATGCCAATATATTGTATGTTTTAAATTTAATTCAGCAAATATTTATGGAGCACATACTTAGAACTGCTGGTCGCTGTAGATATGAAAAAAATTGCACTAGAGACCCTGTCTTTCAAGGCATTTACAAGCTTATTGTGGAGGTAAGTAAGATGTACATGAAACAGTAAAAGAACAATATGTATCTGTAAGGGATAGTGACTAAACTATGTAGTAAGGTATTGTAAGTGCTGAGAAAAATAACAGATCAATATAAATTAGAGTTGTTAAGGAGGGCTTAGTGGAGGAGATAGGATTTGGCTAAACTGCCGTAGAAAGAGCATTCTAATCAGGGAACATAAATACAGGAATAGAAAAGGCTTGGAAGGATATTGCTCTCAGTGAGGAAGAGGATGCTTAGTGGGACATTGTGGGTGTAAGATTGGGAAGGGGGGGCAGTGGATGTAGCATTTTGTTTTCCAGAATGAGTATCATCAGCTTTGATCCAGCAGGCAGTAGGAGGGGAAAAGAGTTGTTTTGTTTTTTTGTTTTAGCAAGGGTAGTGATATGATGGAAAATTGTGTTTTAGAAGAATTGTGACAAGAAAGTATAGGACTTTTTTTTTCCCAAGAGACTTTGGAAGCAGAGACACTAAACTACTTCAGTAATCTAGACATGACATGAATAGAACCTGGACTAAATTGGTAGAAGTGAATGGAAAAGATGAACCTGGGGAAGGTTGGAAAGGAAGAATTGTCAGGAATTGGTGAGAGAGAAACTGAAGAGAAGCCTCAGTAAATCAGAAAATGGTGTCGCTGACCAAAATGGGAAAATTGAGAGTGAGATTGATTTAGAAGGGAAAATAGTCTCAGTTTGGGACACACTGAATTTGAAACAGTTACCTGATGTCCAAGTGGAAATGTTTTGAGGACAAAACCAGTATAAGTGTTAGGTTGGATAAGACCAGAACTAGAGAGAGAGATTTGGATGTCATTCAGTTTAACAAATATCTATTTAAATATTATTTTAAAACTACCATGGGAGTTCTAGGGAGAAAAGGATAAAATGAAACCATTCCTGGGTTGATTCAGTGTGTGCACAAATGTAATATGAAATCAGTTGAGAAGAGAGAGAATACTCATCGCTATAGACTGGCATAGAGGGAAGGTTTTCTTAGAGCAGGTGGCACCTCAACTCAGCCTAGAGGGAGGCAAGGATTCTGAGAAGTGATTTGAAGATCACTCTAGGCATGGGGAACAGCACGTGCAAATGTATAGAAGCCAGACATGGAGAGTCAAATTCAGAGGAACCGTGGAGTGCATAAGAAGAGACTGATACGGCCAGAGACTGGAAAGGTAGGCAGAGAGCCAGGTGATGGATGGCTGAGATACCTAGCTGGGGAGTTTGTGTTTTATCCTAGAACCAGAAGAAAACCACGGAAGGCTTTTGAGCACGGGAGTGATGTGGTAAGATGTGTGCCCTTGGAAGTTTCTTTTAGCAGTTGTGTAGAGGGCAAATGACACAGGGAATAATTGACTGAAGCAGGGAAGACCACTTTGGTTGTTTTAATTGGCCAAGCAAATGGGCTCCAGTTAGGGTAGTGGTGTTGTTCAAGCACCTCCTTTTGCATATGAAGAAACTGTGAATTACCTAGGGTTACACAACTAGTAAGTGACAGAGGCAGGATTTGAACCAATGTCCTATGACTTCAAGAACACCACTTTTTCACTCTACCACAAGTTTGGCTGTGAGAGAAGGAAGACATCCAGAGTATGGCAATGCCAAGTGAGGGTTGGTTTTGTTTTTTCTCCTCAAACTGGGGAGACCCAGAGCCCCTGAGGAAGGAACCAGTAGATAAAGAGGAATTGACAGTAAAGGAAAAAAGCAATGAGGAACCATCAGATGTCATCGCTATTTATTCAGCATTTACTTATTAAAGCCCTAATCACAGTGTACCTGTGCTCGGCATTAGGGCAGTACTCTCCAGGTAATCGCTGAAGTCGTAAGTTAATGTTCTTATAGAAGGACCTAAGGTTTTAGACTGAGAGCTAGAAGGGATCTGGAGTCACAGAGTCCAACTCTGCTCAAGGTCACACAAGTAGTAACAGAACTAGGGTTCAGACTTTGGTCTTTGGCTCCAAATCTAGTAGTCTTTTTTTTTTTTTACACCATGCTGCTTCCAAGGGGAATGTTGAATATGGATGGAGGTAGAAGGGAGAAAGCAAATCATGGAGCGACTAGACACATAGAGGAACCAGTATAGCAGATAACAGAAATGATAGGAATTTTTAGAAAGTGAGTGAATAGGAAAGTTTTTGTAGAAAAAAAGACAAAAATGTTTCACAGATTGTGTGAGAAGGATGTCTTTGTGGACCTCTAAGGAATTTGCTACCATTGAGTAGAGATTCTGAATGTAAATTTTAGTGAATGAAATGGTGAGGGAGTAGGTACTGTGTGTATGCGCGTGTGTGTGTGCATGTGTGTGTATGTGTGTGTTACATAGTGTGCCTTTGAGAAATCAGACAGTAAAGTGAGGGAGAAAGGACACTAGCTAAAGAAGGCAGTAGAATCAGGTGCTGTAAGAGAGAAGTGTGGGGCAAAGGGCACAGGTAGAAGAGTCAGTGCTAGAAAGTAGTGAGGATTCTCTGACTCTTAATACTAAGGGGAGAATGAGAAAATAGATGGAATCAGATGTGTTAAAGTGACCCCCAGCAATATAAGATCATGTGCTGAGAATGGGGAGGAAGGGAAATTAGGGAGTTTGTTAGGCCTGCACAACAGTTGCTTTATGAAGTTTCTAGAGTTAGAGGGTCATGCGATTTAAAAGGAACATAGAGATCATTTAGCCGAATGCTCTGATTTTACAGATGAGAGATAGGAGACCTAGAGACTTTGCTACTTCCTCGTGGTCCTACAGATAATAAGTGGCAGGACCAGGATCATAACCCAAGCCTTCTGACTCCCAGCCCAATGTTCTTTTCACAATACTGTAATCAAATTATCAAATTCTTGCTAATGTTCAAGCAGCCTTACTAATTGATAGTTGGACAACTTAATTACACAGTTGGTTAAATCAGTATAGTTCTAGCAGCAGATGAGAACCTGAGGGGAAAAAAAATGGCAAAGGTGATTGAAGGATAGGGACCGGCATGACAGCCAGCTATGCTGTTGAGGTTGGTGGTAAGGGAAAGAGGTCACAACAGAGGAGAGGACTTAGTGTTAAAGAACAAAAGGTTTGTTCTTCCTTTAAGACTGAAGGAGAAGATGAGAAAATAAATGTAGAGTTAGAAATGTGTTAGCCTAAGGTCACATGGCTAATAAAAAGCATAAGTGATCCTGTTAGGATGGCTAAGGAAACACTGACGTGGTACATGAAATAATAGGAAAGAGTGAGGTAAAAAGCATCTTAAGTGGGTCTGGGAAAGATGACATTGTCCGAGAGGGGACTATCAAGGTAGACATCTCTTCCCAGGGCCTTGTACTGGTGCCCTGTGTGGAGCTGTGCCGTGTAGGAGGAGATGTACGGCTGAGAGATCATAAAGAGAGTATTCCAGAAGTACACCGAGACCAGTCTTCTGAGGCCTTGTTAACATTCATTTATCATCCATTTTGTTATGTGCATTTTGGGGATTTTAGGGTTTCATTGAAACTAAGAGGTCAAAACTACCATTAATTGGAATAGAATTTGGTTCTAGCGATTTTCAAAATAAATAAGCATTAAGTTACTGGTACTTAATTCAACTTCACTAACTTTAAAGAAATATTCCTTTTACTTCATTTTGTAACTTTTAGCAGAATATGTATGTGTGAATATATGTGTATATACTCACACATATATAATACACACGTGTGTGTGTTGTTCAGTCGTTTCAGTTGTGTATAACTCTTTGTGACCCCATTTGGGGTTTTCTTGGAGTCGTTTGCCATTTTCTCATTTTACAAAAGAAGAAATGGAGGCAAACAAAGTTAAGTGACTTGCTCAGAGTCACACAGCTAGTAAATGTTGGAGACCGGATTTGAACTCTGGTCTTCTTAACTCAAGACTTGGTGCTCTCTGCTGTGCCACCTAGCTGCCCATTCAGCCTTTAGCAGTGATACATTTCACAAGTTTGATAAAATGAAGTCAAAATTCAGTTACCTTTTTTTTTCTTTTGAGAGGCAATCAGGGTTACGTGACTTGGCAAGGGTCACACAGCTAGTAAATGTCAAGTGTCTAAGTCTAGATTTGAACTCAGATCCTCCTGACTCCAGGGCTTGTACTTTATCCACTGCCCTGCCTGGCTGCCCCTAAAATTCATTCTTTAGAAGGTTCTTTTTTTGTTTGTTTGTTTGTTTTTGCTTTTTTTTGGAGGGGGGAAAGCAGGGCAGTTGGGGTTATGTGACTTGCCTAAGGTCACATGGCTAATAAATGTTAAGTGTCTGAGGCTGGATTTGAACTCAGGTCCTCCTGACTCCAAGGCTGGTGCTCTATTCACTGTGCCACCTAGCTGCCCCCCAAAAGGTTCTTATACTTATCAAAATCACAGGTCTAGTTTTTATTTTTTGTTCTGTGTATATTTTGATATATATGTATATGTATATATGTATGTGTGTGTGTATACACACACACACACACACATATGACCCTCTGTGCAGTTATTTCCACAAATAAAAAACCTTTGCCAAGGGCAAAAATGCATAAAATCCAATGTTATTTGAATTACAGTTTTCTGATTTGAAGTTGTAATGCAGATTTAGAATCAGAGAGAATTACAGATTTTGTTAAATTCTGTTTCTCCAGATGTATGATGGCTCAACTCTGTAACTAAAGGGCCTTTTTTTTAAACTTCATGGACTCACTTATGATAATATTCTGACTAAGACTTTAAGAATGACTTTATGGTGAGAAATACTGCTCAGATTGTGTGTGTATAACCAAGTACAACTATCCAGAAGCATTGGGGTTGCCCAAGTGATTGTGATAAGCCAAATACAATTTTGGTTTCATAGAAAGGGAACTTTTGATCACTGTTTTGTAGAAGAAGGAGGATTTGATTTGTCAGGGAAGGAGTTTAAAATGACAGAGAAATGACCAAATGACCAAAATCTCACAAGGGGAAATCAGGCAAATTATTTGTGGTAATTGTAGCATTTACAGGGTATGTACTGGAGGGCGTAAGGAAAAGGGGAGCCAGGTGCTAAAGAGGCTTGAAACCAAGAATTAAGAGTCTTAATTAGATCTGAGAGCTTTTGAGAAGCAGTGGTATGATCAAAATGATGTTTTGAGCAAAATGATTTTCTAAGTGTAAGATGAATGGGAGGAGGGAAAGGCCACCTAAGATGAATGGGAGGAGGGAAAGGCCACCTCCAAAGGCAATCCGTTATGAAGCAGGGGCATATTGATAATCAGATAGGATTTAGATCACAATTGTGAGTTTATTTATGATATCATTTCAGTACTCCCTTGATAAAAAAAAAAAAGTTATGGAGTTTTTGTAGTTTTGGAAATAGAGCTGACCTGAAAAATGTTACAGAGAAATGAATGTCAGCACTTGATACTGGACTAAGTGTGAAAGGTTAAGGAGATTTTGAAAAAATTCTTGATGGTTCTGGGTCAGATCTTTGCTGATCTTGCAGTGAGTAATACCTTGAATTTACATTGTAATCAACTTTGTACCCATTTCATAGATATTCTTATGTGTACCTCTTGTTTTCTTCAATATAATATAAGCATCTTGAGGTGAGAGACTGTTTAGTTTTTGTCTCTGTATTCCTAGTGTCTTAGTGCCTACCACAGAACCAGAACATAGTTGGCCTTCATAAATGCTTGATTGAGTCATTGATTTGGGGAGGATTGGTACATAAAAATTTATTAATGAAGATAGCAAATATAGAAAACGGGTTAGGTATATGTAACCTAAAGCAACATCAACTCTTTTATAAAGTTATTGCTAATCATTGTGAAAATTTCAAACTTTACAAAAGATAGTCATTATAAGCACCAAATTTGAAATTACTTTCAACATAGTGAGTTCAGAAAGTCTTCCTTAAGTTATGGAAAAAAATCACGTAAGGCAAAATGAGCAGGCTTTAAGATACTTGCAGTTCAGGATATTCAGGTTACTTTTTTTATAGAACCACAGACCATTAAAGTCAGAAGGGACATTCAAGATCATCTGGTGCAGCTTCCTCATTTTATAAATGAGGAAACTGCGTTGCAAGAGAGGAAATGATTTGCTCAAGGCCACATGGCTGGGGGCGGAGTGGACCTAGAACTGCATCTGTGATTTTAAGGGTCTGCCCAGTTTCCATCAGTATTGCTCTTATAACATACATATCTGCAGGCAGAAGATGGTATAACTTTTGTTCTTTACATTTACATTACCCAAAATACCTTAAGGGTGGAAGAGTTCATCTTCTTCTTGAGCTTAGGCAAATACTTTCTCTCTTTGAAGTTCAGTTCACTCACCTATAAAATGAGATCTAGACCAGGGGTTCTTAACCTTTTTTGTGTCATGAACCCTTTGACAGTCTGGTGAAGCTTGTGGACTCTTTGAAATTATGTTTTTAAGTGCATAAAATGAAATACATAGGATTACAAAGGAAAGCAAAGTTTAATGAAAATAAATATGTGCTTTTTTTCTTGCCCAAGTTCACGGATCTCCCTGAAATATGTCCATAGACCGCCGAAGGGTCCATGGACCTCGGGTAAAGAATTCTTGGATTTCATACACTCTCCAGTCCCTCCCAGCATCAGATTTTCTGCACTCTAAATCTCAGTCTTCCATATCCCCACCTGATTTTCAAGTAGTAGCTAATGATCTGTATTTAGATACTTGACACATTAACTAAATGAACTCTTTTTGTAAAGGAAAGAATCCTCTGGTAATGAAAAATCTTCCTCCCTCACCCCCATTTATCCAGTATTGGCTTATAAATATTTTTTTAAAATATGCACAGTAGCACAGTGTTTAGTTAACAATTATTCACAGTGCAGTTCCCCAACTAATGCTGTCTTACCACTTCTTATTAGTCAATGGGAAAATTAAAAAGGCACCAAAACTAAGTGTTAGAAACCTGCCTAAGAGAAACAGATGACCAAGGTATCCAGAAGCAAATTAGTGCTCAAAAGAATTTGACTTAACTATCTTCACAAACAACCCAGTGAAGAATCCCAGTTGTCCAGACTGTGCCATGTAACCCAGAGAACTGGTCCATCAGTACTTAGCTCTTGAACAGACACTGCATATGAACAGTGAACTGGACTGGGAATTGAATAGGACTTAGAAAATGGATTGAACTGCTTTTAATGTATAATACTTTTAATGATGATAAGACTTCTTTCTAAAATAAAGAGCCATGTTTTCTATACCAATATTCTTGGTGATGTGATATCAACATGCATCTTTTTACATGGCTTTGTGTTGGGGCTCTTGTTGGTAATGGGTTGAATTGGTCCTCAGCTAAAAGGAGGCCTGTGATCACCTGGGGGCAGAATGCGAAGGTTGCACCTGTTTGCGATAAGCAGGATTATCTCTCCGCCTTCAGGGTGATGCAGGATTGGCTTGCTGTGGCGAGGGCAAGGCCAGGGGAGGGGCCCTAAGGGGCCCTGGAGAGAAAGGACTTAAATACAGGCTACCCAGAGGCAGAAGGAAGTCCAGCCACACCAAGTTTAAAGCAGAAGAGAGAGTTCCAGCCATGCCAAGCTTAGAGAATATAGCTAGAAGCAAGTGTTGTGTTGTGAAGAAGAGTTCCAGTCCCACACCAAGCTTAGAGAATGGGAGGGAGTTCCAGCCACTCCAAGCCTAAGAGAAAGTAGCAAGAAGCAAGCCCTGTGTCTTAAGTTTTCTGTGCAGCTGTTTCTCCTGGAGAAAGTGGAAGCCGGGAGCTGGGGACGCCCAAAGCCTGTTGAGGAAGGGTATAGGTGAAACCTATACAGCCTGACCCCCCAAAACTGTAACAGCTTTGAACCATTGAACACTATAACACAGGTCACCTACGTGCTAATTGGGAGACACATGGTGAACCCAAGTAGGCAGCAGTGTATTACCAATGGAGAATCGCTCACAAGAAGTGGCATACAAGTTGCATAAAGAAGGTATATGACCAGAGAAGAAGGTTGGCTGGTCTTATAGCAAGAATAAGATAATAGTAATTAAGGGGATGCCCATCAATTGGGGAATGGCTGAACAAGTTGTGGTATATGAATGTAATGGAATACTATTGTGCTATAAGAAATGGAGAGGAGACGGTCTTCATATTCACCTGGAGAGGCTTATACAAACTGATGCTAAGTGAGAAGAGCAGAACCAGGAAAAATTTGTGCACAATCACAGACACATCGTATGTGTGATGACCAACTTTGAAAAACTGAACTCTTCTCAGCAACACACGGTTATAAGACAACTCTACAAGTCTGAGGATGGAAGGAGATACCTACATTCAGAGAAAGATCTAGAAAGAACAGAGGCTAAATGGAGTCTGAAACAACACATGCTATCATTCTTTTCCGTGTTTGGTTTTGTTTCTTCTTTCCCACTGTTCACTTCATTGGTTACAACCCTTCTATACAACCAGACTAATGTCCACTGTGAAAGTATTTGGAGATCTCGATTGCATGATGCCATGGGGGGGGTGGGAGATGAGAGGGAGGAGAGAAAATGTGAGACTCAAGGGATTGTGGAACTGAGACTTGTAAACTAGAAGCAAACAAACAAATCCATGTAATAAAAATAAATAAATAAATGCCTGAATATTAAAAAAAAAGAATAAGATAATAGTTTGCTGTGCATATATTGTCATGACACCTAGAGAAATGCTCCCAGTGTATTGGGCAGGATCTCCATGATGGATATAGAGGTGAAGAGCTCTATTTTGAAGGGAATTTCTATGCAAGTACAATCGCAGATCAGTTGAAATATCAAAGTATTCTGCAGAATGAGGCACCTCTGTGGTTTATCAGTTTGTCTTTACCTCATTGAACTAAAATGTAGGTTAAATATATGTATTGGTTAAAATGCAGTCTTACCTGCATTCAAGATGAGTTTTTGGTTAATGATATGATGGGAAGGTCACATTTATTTAAGCACTTTGAGGTTTACAGAGCGATTTCACCCTTTTGTCTGTTTCTTACGTTTAGTGAGTATTCATGCTTGCTTTCTCTGTAGGCCCCTTCAGCCATCTAGTTTAACTTTTTAATTTTATACAAGCTAGAACTTAGGACTTCTCCTGTTGTAATTGTAGCATCCTTAATTGCAGTTTTCACAAATCACATATTGAGATTCTGATTCATTTTCTTATAGCTTGCTGGAGAGTTATCAGTGAACAGATACCAGTTCTCAGAAAGCGTAGGGGAATATGTGCTGACTGTTGCTAGAAAGTACGGGGTAGGATGGTGAGGTAGAAAGTCTAGCATTAGCCCTAGACAGAATAATATGATTTGGGGGGGAGGTGGTCTTTAGAAGGTCTCCCAGGCTATTCTGCCTGTAATTCTCCTTTTCACTTTGTCACACTGCCTGAAATCCTACCAATTTGAGAATTGTTTCAGTTTGAAAGAAGCCTTTTAAAAATGCAGATTTCCGAGAAAGACTTTCATTTAGTGATTTAACGGCCATTTATTTAGTGCCTACTCTGTACAGTATGTGTATGTTAGCTCTCTTCAAGGCAAAAATGAAAAAAGATGTGGACCTGCCCTCAAGAAACTTCACTGTGTGTAATTTGTTTGTCTGGTTCTTTACTTCCAACCATTTTAGCTGAATTTATTTTCACTGAGGAAATAGTTTTAATTGTGGGTGGGATTAGGAGGTCTTGAGATTACTAGGTATGCAAGGGACAGGAGAGAATGCCTTTCAGGAAAGCATATTGTGGGAGGATACCAAAGATCTCTTTATTAGGATAAACAGCTGGGGAGAACTTTGACCTTGTTTCTGAAGAGGGATGATGTTACTCAAAGGGCATCAGTGTCCCCCAAGCAGTAAAGAAGAGGCCGTGGCAGCCTGCGCATCATCTTGGCACATTTTTTCTGTCAGAGACCCAGGAACTGTAATCATTCTTTTATTTTTTTCTCTTGATAGTAAGAAGAAATTATAATATATAGACAATCTCCTGGCAGAAGATGATACATATGGATCAGAAACAGAAGTAAGAAGTTGGAAACCAGGAATCCAAAGTGAAGAACTTCTGTGAGCCTTTGGATGAGAAAGGTGATCAAGCACCCTTAAATGCCAAGCATGATGATTCTTGGGTTTTCTACCAGTGCCTTGTTATTGATGATTGGTATCTTTACAAGTTTCTGGTTGGAGTTGTAATAAGCTTCTGGAAATGGTTCTTGAGCACACCCTTCTCCCTGGGCTGGTTTACCTATTCAGTCTTGTTGTCCTTCAGTCATTTTCAGTTTTGTCCAAGTCTTCATGGCCCCATTTGGGATTCACTTGGCAAAGTGATTTGCCATTTCCTTTTCCAGCTTGTTGTACAAATGAAGAAACCGAGGCAAACAGGATTAAGTGACTTGCCCAGGGTCACACAGCAAGTAAGTGTCTGAGGACAAATTTGAATTCAGGAAGATGAGTCTTCTTGACTCCAGACCCAGTACTCAATTCACCATACCAGCTAGATGCTCAAACCTTCAGATAGGGCCGAGTCCAAGTTTCACTTTCTTCAAGTGTCCAAGCTCAGAGAGATTTCTCTCTTCTCTGAATCCCTCTAGGACTTAATGATGCTTCATTTTGGAAGGGGGGAGTGGATCTCACTCATTTTTTTACTCCTTTAAATATATCTTTACTTTTTTCCTCTTTTATCCGCAAATCTAAGTCAGAACTTGAAATGTGTGTGAGAGAAAACATAGAAAAGATTTTTTTTCATTTTTATATTATTAAGCATTTGTTTGAAAATTTGAACTTTAAAGCTGTAATGGGAAGGAAACTGCCATTTTAACTTACACAGCACCCAGGAGAATGTCAGAAGGAATATAACGTTTTCTCCTCTCTCTTCCTCTCTCTCTCTCCTTCTAGTTCTCTGTTTCTGTCTTCTCTTTGTCTTTTTGTCTCTCTTTTTTTCTCTCATCTAAACCTGCTTGTCTTTCAAGGCTCAGTTTCACCCTCTCTGTGAAGATTTTCTTCAGCTGATCCAACCCATAGAGATCTCTGCTTCTGAACTCTTCTAGTGCTTGTTGCCTTTACTCTTCATTTCACACTTAGCATATGTTACCTTGTATTTTTCTGCTTATATCCTATTTTTCCAACTAAGCCATAAGCTCCTTAAAGAGATTGCCTTACGACTGTATTTGAAGCACTTGGCAAGGTTCCTTGCCCAGAATAGGCATACGGTAAACACTGCTTTTGCAGTTCCAGTCAATTTTCTATGTTGTGAAGTTCTGGAAAGTTTTTAATTGTCAGTGTATCTCTTCCTATCTCCTTCCAGGTCCTCCTCTCTATAACCATGCCAGAGATGACAGAAAATGAAACTCCTACAAAGAAGCAGCACCGGTGAGAAACCAGCATAGAGACATCATAACAACACGTCAGGCTCGCAGCCAGCATTTATTCTAGTTCTCATTTCACATTCTTTTTTATTCTTGTCATTTGTTTATGTACTAGTCATCTTTGCTTAATTTTGCCCTCCCTGGGCAGTTGGTCTTGCTTGTAACAAAGAAAAATATTTAAGCAAAGCCACCTGACAAAGTAATTGAATCTGACATTGTAGACTGCTTTCTGTTTCTGTAGTTCCCCCATCCTTACCATCCCTACCAAGAGGTGGAAGGGGTTTAATAAACATTTGTCTAATTAAATTTTAATTTAATCTGTTTAATAAATTTAATTTACTCTGTAAAGCTCTGTGCTAGGTGCTGGTGACAAAAAAGACAAAAACAAGACAGTCTTCAGACTCAAGGAGCTTACATTTTATTGGAAGGTTTATAACGTGTACAAAATAAGTAAATATTAAATAATGGAGAATAACATGAAAGAATAGAGAACACTAACATTTAGAAGTGGTAGAGAAAGCTTTATAGAGCAGGTTGTGTCTAAACTAAACCTTGAATAAAGATAAGGATTCAGAGAGGTAGAGATTAGGAGGGAGCACATTCACAGCAGGGGAGACAGACAGCTTGTGCAAATACGCAGAGATGGGACACGGAAGGAAGGCCTAGTTCAGGGAACAGAGAGGAGGCCCGTTTGACTGGAATGTAGATTTGCGAAGTGATGTAATTTAAAATAAGGACAAAAGAATAGGTTGGAACAAGATTGTAGAAAGCCTGAGAAGTCAAATGAGAGAGTTTGTATTTGATTCTAAAAGAAATAGGAGCCACTGAGGGATTCTGAGCAGGCCCAGCAAAGGAGGCAGAGAGCCTGACGTACAGAAATGGCTGTGGGAATGAAGACAAGCAGGCAGGAGCAGTGTGATGGTGGTAGAACCAACAGCACTTGATGGTATTGGGTATGGAGGGTAAAGGAGAGACAGGACTCAAGGTTGGCCCTGGGCGATTAGAAGGAAGGAATTTTCAGGAGGACCATAGATTTGGTTTTGAACATGTTGAGTTTGAAATACCAATGAAATTTTCAGGTCCAGATGTTCAGAAAGCTGTTGATAATCCAGGACTAGGATTTGAGAGGGAGCTTGCAGGTGATCTATCGGTTTGATAGTCATCTACGTATGAGTAGTAATTGAACCTTAGAATCAGATGAGATCACTTGGGAGAAAGAGAAGCAAGAAGGTCCAGGTTAGGGGAAGTGTCAGCTGCTATTTTACAATTCTTACTTGTAGGCGTGGCTTTTTATAATATGAAACCTGTTCATTTTGATGACATGAAAACCATCCAGTTTTTAGAGGGGGAATTTTTATGAACACAAATAGAATAACAGAAATGGACAGAGGGCAATATTTTTACCCACCTTATTCATAGCCTTGTCTTTGTATCAAATGATAGTGAGCATCGGTATAACAGTCCTATATCTTATGTTTAATTCTTATTTAGATTTTTACTTGTACATTTTTTTGACTGATTTCATTTTAGTTCTTAGGCAATATGTGCTGATTTGGATGGTTTATATAGATCTTTTATCATATTGCAGCCAGTTTTTCCTTCTTAGAAGAACAAAATATTTTTCTTAGATCCTTACTGATTTTGAGCTTCCTGTGCCATTTTTCTGCCTCGAATTAAAATGCAGATGATGTTACTAACATTTTTCTGTTTTTGATCAACTAGCAGGATGTGTGTTCATGTAGTAGGTGTTGTAAAACAAAAGGAGGTATCCAGTCCTTGAGTTGTTTGGCTTCAGACCTAGAGTGGCAGCTTGTGACATTGATGTTGGGGTAGCCCGAGGATCTTTGATGAATGACAGGCCCACAAGCTGGGCATACCAGTGCTCATCACATTCTTCTTCCTCCTCCTGCCTCAGCCCCCTCCTAAGGCTAGATGCTTATTTACAAATGAATCCCTTCATTCCTGCAGGACCATATTCTGAATTTGTGACTAATCCCTCAGTTCCCTTCCTGTGAATTTTTTTTTTGATTCTTTTTATTTTTATTTTTATTTTAAATTTTAATTTATTTTCTTGGTTACATCATTCATTTCCACAAGGTTTTGAGTTACAAATTTTCTCCCCTTTTTGCCCCTACCCCCCAGCCTAGATCATTGATCCCACTGTAAGGCCCCTCCCACAATATGTTCCCTTTTATGCCCTCCTCCAACACCTCTCTAGCTTTCTAGCAGTGCAGGGAGGGGCTCCCTGCCCCCATCCCTGTATGTATTATTTCCCAGTTGCATTTGATTGTATAGCTTTAAATACTAGATTCTTGCAATTCCTCCCCTGTCCCCCACTCCCACTGGGAGGAGCAGCAATTCAATACAGGCTGTACCTGTGTAATTACACAGGACATCTCCATGGTGGGCAAATTGTGAGAGGCTAATTGTATGTCCCTCCTTCCTAT
>CM053596.1:248201322-248230045 GCA_028646575.1 Pseudocheirus occidentalis | reverse complement strand
CGCAAGAGCCCTTGGCCCTGATCAGTCACCTCAGCCCCCCTGCTATTTGTAGGCCGAGGGCTCTGAAGCAGCCCAGTGGAGGCTGCTGCTGCTCCGTTCCTGCTGCTACAGCTGCCTCCCACTGCTTCCTTGCCCTGGGAGCAGTTTGGCCAGACCCGCTCTTCTCCTCCCGAGTTAGCAAAATCCACTGACCTTTCTCTTAGCCTTTTTGTCTTCTGGCCTGATAAATGTGGCAACTGTGCCTCCAGTGCAGCCAATCTGCTCTCCTATAGATGCGGCTCCCCGCCCGATGCCCCAGGGCCTGACCCGGCCGGCACGGTTCCCAGACTGCTGGGAAGAGCCTCACCTGCTGAGCTGCCTGTAGCAACAGATGGGCTTTTTGTCTTTTGGAGAGTTTTGGAGCTTGAAAATCTGTTTAGAGTCCCATTTTTAGCGTGTTTGTGGGAGCTGCGGTGCTTTCCTGCTTCTACGCCGCCATCTTGGCTCCGCCCCTCCCCTTCCTGTGAATTCTTGAGGTGTGAGAATAAAGAATGTCAGCTTTTTGGGGTGTGTCTCTTCCCTTCTTCCCCCCACCCCCAACGTTGTGACTTCTAATTCACATTGAAATATCTAAAATTGGGAGTATCCAGCCCACAGTACTTGCTAGGGAAATTGCTCTTCCTTTTAAGCCCTTCCTTACTTGACAAATCAGATGTTCATTTTTATGATTTGCTAAAGATCTTTGCCTATTGTTTTTATGTAACCTCTTTTATACCTTTTGTTACAGAAAGAAAAACCGGGAGACCCACAATGCAGGTAAGAACATAAGAGCTTAACTTTTATATTTGGCACTCTCATACTCAGAATCAAGTTTATGGCTTTGGAAGGCAAGTTTTTTATACTCAAACCTGGAAGAATTATTCATTTAGTCATGGAAAAGTACAGTTTTGCTGTGTTTTATTAGTATAAGACACCTATAATAAGCCCCTTATAATAATTAAGTTATTATAAGAAGTCCCTCTGCAGCATTTAATTATTATAAGGGACTGCAGAGTGTCAAGGAAGAAAAAAGACTTTGCTTAACCTGCTTCTGACTCACTGTTTCTTTAAATACTGAAATCCAAAGGCAAATGAAGCCCCAGAATCCATCATTTCCAATGACTTAGATGAATAAAATAATTGAGAAAATGCCAGAGTAATTGAAAGGCACATATGTATGAGGAGGGAGAAGATTGTTGCAAAATATGTATCATAAGGGTTCTTTCAGACCTTGAATGGAGATTTCTGAGTTTATCAGTTACCAGAAGGAAAATAAACCTCAGAATTTTATTTATATTAGGTAATTTTAGTGTATTTTTCACATTGTTGAGTTTGACCATTCTGAAAGAGTAAGAAGCACAGGAATTATTTGTGCTTATACTTATAGTGCTTCAAGCTAAGTAACTTTATTTATATCAATATACATAGCCAGAAGAAGCTTCTTTTTCTTAAGGGTCCCCTCATTATTCCATTGAAACCCCAGGAAAAAACTGAGCCATTTCTCTACTGATGCAGGGAAATGTGTCAGTGGTCCAGTAGGAGATTAGTACTTTCCAGGAAGAAAAATATCATTAGTGTTAAAGCCTTTGTACTTAAATTATGAGTTCTGGTATTGTTTTTTTGTATTTTTTAAAAACTGTGGCTGAAACTAAGGGGTGGGGAGAGGAATGAACATTTCTCATTTTTTCCTTCATCTCATCAAAAGAAAGATAATGTGTGGTAGATAGAGAGCCAGCCTTGAAACTGGGAAACCTGGGTCTAAGACCTTCTGTCCTGGTTCTGTGACTTAGGACAAGTCACTGAACATCTCAGGGTCTCAGGCAGTTCTCCAGGCTGCCAACAAACATTTACTGAACGCCTTCTCTGTGCCACTGATAAGGTTAAAGATAATCCCTTCCTCTAATGGGGGAAGTAACATTCAGACAGCTACATGTAAACAATAAATATACAGGACACATGGCCGCTGAACAGAGGATTTTATGTGTGATCCTGGAGGTCCTAAGGAACCCCTTTAACCCACTCAATAGGGTCAGACCTGTACTTTAGGAAGAGGGAAAGGGAATGTCCGTTTCTGTAGTGCCTGTAGTTGTTGATTCTTTGTTCTCCAAGAATGTCAGTGACGTGATCATGTGGGGCTCAGCCTTAGAGTGTCTGAATGTGGTGAGTCAGTCCAGGACAAGCTCAGAAGGCTCTGTCGCAGGCTGGGCACAGAGAGTCCATTTGAACAGTTGGCATGGAGATGTCTGTACGTTTGCTCATCTTACATTTGCTTTGTGCTCCTGCAGTTTTGCTTGGCTCGTAGAGCACAGGGCCTTCTCAGATGTGGGCACCCTGTGGGCACTTCTGGGCCAGTGTCTCCCATGTCTCACAATTGATACTAAAGTTCTTCAGAGAGACCTTGAGTGTCCTTGTATTGCTGCTTCTGACGTCCATGTGAGTGCTTGCCTTGCGCGACTTCTCTGTTAAATAGTCTTTTAAAAGGTAAATGTACTTTTGGCATTCGGGCTAAGAAGCCAGCCCATCTCAGTTGTGCTCTGTGCAGTAGAATTTGAATGCTTGGCAGTTCAGCTCAAGAGAGGACCCCAATGATCTTAGAGATCTTTTCAGGACAGTTCAGATGGAAGCAGTTCATTTTCTGGCACGGTGCTGACAGACTGTCCAGGTTTCACAGGCACGCAGCAATGAGGTCAGCACCGTGGCTCTGCAGACTTTCATGTCGGTAGGCAGCCTAATATATCTTCTCTTTTGGAGTCTGTTAATCTGAGCTGATTGTGGAAATGTGAGTATCAGCCTCATGGACATTATGTGCCAGGCACTGTGCTAAGCAATTTACAGATTATTATTTCATTTGATCCTTACTAAAACCCTGGAAGACAGGTCCTGTTTATTATCCCCATTTTACAACTAAGAAAACTGAGACAAACCAGCTAAGTGTCTTGTATGGGGTTGCTTAACTTGTGTCTGAAGTCAGATTTGAAGTCAGGTCTTCCTCCATCTCAGCTTGTCAGATCACCTTGACAGCTGAGTGGAGGATGGAGTGGAATGGAAAGAAACTTGAAGGGACAAGACCAACTAGCTGACTGTCTTGGTTATTGTAGGCCTAAGATGATGAGGTCCTGAGCCAGTAGTGGCAGCATCAGAACAGAGGAGGAAGTGCTATGAAGAGAGAATTTACAGGATTGTAAAGTGGTCACTGATGGGATATGAATGGGTGAGAGTGAAGAGGTGAGAGTAAAAGGCAGTTGTGAGCCTACATGACTGGAACAGTGGTGGTACCCTTGACGGTAATAGGGAAGTTTGGGAGAAGGAAGGGTATTGGGAAAAAGATAATGAGCTTGGTTTTCAACAGTTGAGTTGAAGAAGTCTACTGGACATCTAGTTCAGGCTGTCCAGTAGGTGTTGGAGATGCATAATTGGAAGGTGAGAGAGGCTGGATGCCACCTACATTATTAGAGGGAGTTTTCCTCAACTGGGAGTTGCCTGTATCCTTGAAATTATAGGTCCAGTCCTTATCCTTAGCCCTTTATCAAAAACATTTTCCTAAATATTTTCTGTGCATCTATTGCCAGGGAATTTGGGGAAAATCAAGGGAATGCTTCATTTATGCTGTGTTGCTTTGTAAATTTATTCCAGTGGGAGGGGTTACAGGTGGAGCTGCCTAACTCTAACAGCAGCTGATATGGGGAAGTCATTAGAAGCCATCTAATAAATGATGTTTTTAGCTCTAGGTCAGGAGACAACAAAAAAATCCACTATAAAACAGGTGTTTTATAACACCTTAACACCTGTTAAGATAGGACCAGTGTTGTCTTGACTCAGTTTCCCTGAGTTCTGGACTTCACTGACTTCATTGCCTTCTTCCTCCCATGTAGCCTGATTGGTCCCTGCTTCCCTGGTGCAGCTTTCTAGCCTGGGGGCATAAAAGTGGCCTCTCAGACTTGGTGGTTGCCTAAGACCGCAAGAGTTGCCATGCCCTGATGATGTACTGATCAGATGTGTTTATCCAGACCGAAGGGGGACCATATCCAGAGAGGTTAGATGTCTCAGTGTCCTGGCTGTGTGTTCTCACTTTGTTCAGTGAGCTCCTCGTTTCATCCTTACATTGAATCTGAACTAAGGGCAGACTTTAGAGCCATGATTATAGAGCCTGTGCTCTGGTTGTAAAGAACAAGTTCTTAGAAACATTATTATTAAAGAAGTGGATTTTATTAAAGATATTGCCAAAAACAGATAGATATTTGTGAAGTTACTTCTCTGAACTTTAATACAATTAAAGAAAATCAGGGTTTCTGTTAAGAAACAAATGTTATAGCTTCTTTTATATTTTCCTCCTTCCTTGCAACCCTGAAAGGCACAATTGTTCTATATTCTCATATGATGGTATCTTAAATCAGTAACAGAAATAACAGGTCACAAAATTTTGTGTGGAAGTGGTGAGAATCTTGCAGGCTTTGAGTGGGCAGTCTGCCTTGACCTCACGAAGAAGGGATGAGTCTAGAGGCAGCATTCCTCTACCTAACCAGCCATCTTGCCTCCCTGAAAAGCTTTTTAAACATCTTTTATCAAAGTTGTCAGGCCTAGCATGGCAGCTGACAGTTAAGATGGTTTAAATTGTGTCCCCTGGTAAAGCTATGCAAGTTCCTGATAGCTTCCTTTGGTTGTGGGCTCTTGAGATTCATCATTTGTTAAAGTGCCTGGTAATTAGGTTTTTTTTTTAAATGCCACATAATAGATTAATGAATATAGAATATCAACACAATTCTTTATTTTTGTCTGTCATTTCAGTCTTCTACTATGCCTCGATGTGCTTGAGCTTCTTAAAGATCCCATAAAAAACAGTAGCTGTACTTCTGTTTGTCCAACATTGATCTTAAAACATCACAGACTCTGTAGGAGGCTTCCTAGCCCAACTAGTGCCTGACCAAGTGCCTTCTATGTTGGGTAGTAAGAACACTAGACTTGAACTTCAGAGACCCGAGTTTGCATCCGTACTCTGGTGGTAATTGTGCAACACTGTTAATTAGCCTCTCAAAGCCCCAGTTTCCTTATGGGTTAAAAAAATGAGGATAATCATACTTGTACTCCCTGTTTCATAGGTTGGTTATGAGGGAAAAGCTCTTTGTAAACCTTTGACTAGTATAAACATGTCTTGATAGTCATTTCTTTGTAATTTCTTTATTGAGATAGGAAAAGAGGTCAGATAGCACCTAGATATGGAATAGATGTGACATTTCATTAGTTCTGTGATTGCCTTTCTTCTATTCAGTGGAGAGGCATCGAAAGAAGAAAATTAATGCTGGGATCAACCGAATTGGAGAACTCATCCCATGTTCACCTGCGCTGAAGCAGGTAAACAGTCATGTATGCTTACGGCACTGCTTGGGAAAACCTCCCGTTGTTCCTTTCCACTTTGGACCGTTTCTTATCTTTAGAATGTGTCACCGTCCCCTGTTATCTCAGATAACATTTGAGATATTTGAATAGTTTTGATTATTTCTAACCATTCATAGAAACAAAACATCCAGAATTTTGTCTAGAGTTATTAATTTCCATGACCGTATCCCTCTTCACCACCTAAGTATTTTGCCTTGTATTAATTTGAACTTGTACACATTGTTTACAGTTATCTTTAGTTGTCTCGTGCATATGTTCTGTCTACCTAAATATAAGTTTGAGGGAAAGCATTATGTCCTCCTATTCCTTTTTTTCTCTACGCGGCACACAGTAAATTTGTTGAATGCTCCCTCATATGGTTTCTGTCCTGTCAGGTCCTGGTCTAGGTATTCACCTCTTGGCTTTCCCCAAGGGCAGGTGCAAGGGAGGAACTATGACCCTGCTTCTCTCTCCCCTCCTACCCCCAATCCTCTAAATTCCAAATGGAATCCAGTCTTTGGCACCTGAAAGCGGGAGTGGATAAAATCTGTAGATGCCTTCCAGATGACTCCTTTTCTCCATTTTGGACTCTCCACTACTGCTACATGCAGACAGTTCTTGTAAACTTATTTGTGGTGTAGAAACTGGTGGGCATTCAACCAGAGGGGATGGCAGGTAAACTTCATTAATTGTTTGTGTGCCTAATTGCATAGCAGCCTTGATTTTCCCCATCTTAGAGTAAAAGGATATTGCTTAGGATCATATAGCAAGTCTCTGCTATGGCTAATTGTTAAAATTTTTATGTACTTAGCTTGAGTCAAGAAAAATCCCTCTTTGTCTAAGAGTACTTACTGTGTCACAGATATTTCTAAAATCCAAGATTGAACTTTGGGTGAAATGGGGCTTAGAAAAGTACTTTTTGCTTATATAACAATCTAATTAGATCATCACAATCATCACTTTGAAATAAAAAATACAGGACATCTGTATTACTGTATTATAAGTCTTGGTGCAGCTTTAAGCTTAATAGGTTAAGTCATTTTAAACTAAAAATTTCAAACTTTAAAAAACTTAAAATTTCGCTGAGACTATAGTATAAATATCTTTTTTTTTTTTTTTTTTTTTTTTTTACAAATAGCGAAATTGGAGCTCAGAGAAGCTTAGATGATTTGCCCAAATTCACTTAGCTGGGAAGAGGCGGAGCCAGAAGAAATCCTGTTTTCTGATGCTGCTCAGTGCTCTCTCCATCGCATTGTAGTGTATTTAATAACCATGAGTTGCCTACTGTATACTGTATCTTGTGCCAAAGATGAAACAAGACGTAGTCTCTATCCTTATTGAGAGGTTCTTGTAGTGACATTGGGGTACTGAAACATAATTAATGCTTATCAAAATATCTCAACTCTTCAGGAAATTTTGATTTAAAATACAATTGTCCTGAATTAATCTAGGCATAGAGAATGTTAGGGTATGACACTAAAAGTCTTTGGTGAAACTTCTTCTTAGTATATTAGATAATAAATTTGTAATTGTGGCTACATAGATTAACAACATGAAATGTGTTTTGAGGATGGCATGTTTTAAAGCTGTGAATAGACTAAATTTTCACATATTCTTGTTGAGAACAAATGTGAGCCTACTTTTAGAATTTTGTGGCTATTTCTTACCATTTGATGAAATTTTTTTAAACTTGGGTTTCTTTGGCAGAGCAAGAATATGATCCTGGATCAAGCCTTTAAGTACATAACAGAATTAAAAAGGCAAAATGATGAGCTCTTACTCAATGGAGGAAACCATGAACAAGGTAAATATATACATTTCTTTCAAACATATATACACTCACCCATAATTTTTACCCCTTTTCCACTTTACACCTATCACTGTTCCATCATTTTTATATAATCAGATGAATAGTGGATATTCTCTTGTTTTTGACAAATTTTATTCTATTTCTTTAATTTTCTCTGAACTGGAATTTATTTTATTCTTTTTACTTTATTAATTAATTTGTTTTTCATTTTCAACATTCACTTCCACGAGATTTTGAGTTCCGAATTTTCTCCCCATCTCTCCCCTCTCTCGACCCCAAGACAGTATATGTTACGATTACCCCTTCCCCCAATCTGTCCTCCATTCTATCATCCCCCACCCCTTCTCTTATCCCATTCCCTTCTGTTTTCCTGTAGGGTAAGAGAGATTTCTATCCCCATTGCCTGTATATCTGATTTCCAAGTTGCATGGAGAAACAATTTTTAACATTTCTTTTTAAAACTTTGAGTTCTACATTCTCTCCCTTTCTCCCTTCACACTCACATTCATTGAGACAATACAGGTTCTACTTGTGTAGTCATGCAAAACACTTCCATAACAGTCATTTTGTGAAAGACTAACTGTATTTGGCTCTATCTTATCCCACCCCCTATTTATTCTGTTCTCTCCTGTGACCCTGGCTGTCCTCAAAAGTGTGCTTCTGATTACCCCCTACTCCTATTTGCTCCCCCTTCTATTATTTACCCTTCTCTTATCTGCTTCCCCCCAACTTTCCTGTAAGGTAAGATAGATTTTCATACCCAATTAAGAGTGTATGTTATTCCCTCATTAAGCCAAATCTGATGAGAGTAAAGTTCATTCATTCCCTCTCACCTCTTCCCTCTTCCCCTCCATTGTAAAAACTTTTTCTTGCTTCTTTTATTATGTGAGATAATTTATCCCATTCTACCTCTCCCTTTCTCCTTCTCCCAGTTCATTTCCCTCTCTCCGCTTAATTTTATTTTTTAGATATCATACCTTCATATTCAACTCACCATGTGTGTTGTATGTGTGTGTGTGTTTATACATATGTTACAAATATTATCTTTCCATGTAGGAATGTAAACAGTTCAACTTTAATAAGTTCCTTATGATTTCTCTTTCCTGTTTACCTTTTCATTCTTCTCTTAATTCTTATATTTGAAAGTTAGATTTTCTATTCAGCTCTGGTCTTTTCATCAAGAATGCTTGAAAGTCCTATATTTCATTGAATGTTTCTTTTTTCTCCTGAAATATTATACTCAGTTTTGCTGGGTAGGTGATTCTTGGCTTTAATCTATCTCTTTTGACCTCCTGAATATCATATTCTAAGCCCTCCAGTCCCTTAATAGAGAAACTGCTAAATCGTGGGTTATCCTGGTTGTGTTTTCACAATACTTGAATTGTTTCTTTCTGGTTGCTTGCAATATTGTCTCCTTGATCTGGGAACTCTGGAAATTTGGCTACAATATTCCTAGGAGTTTTCCTTTTGGGATCTGTTTCAGGAGATGATCAGGGGATTCTTTCAGTATCTATTTTGTTCTTTGATTCTAGAATACCAAGGCAGTTTTCCTTTATAATTTCTTGACAGATGATGTCTAGGCTCTTTTTTGATTATGGCTTTCAGGTAGTTCAATAATTTTTTAATTATATCTGCTTGATCTATTTTCCAGGTCAGTTGTTTTTCTTCCAGTGAGATATTTCACATTGTCTTCTATTTTTTCATTCTTTTGGTTTTGTTTTATAATTAATAAACAATATAAATTGTTTATAATTCTTGATTTCTCACAAAGTCATTATCTTTCATTTGCTCCATTCTAATTTTTAAGGACTTATTTTCTTCAGTGAACTTTTGGACCTCCTTTTCCATTTGGCCATTTCTGCTTTTTTAAGGCATTGTTTTCCTCATTGCTTTTTTGGATCTCTTGCCATTTGGATTATTCTATTTTTTATGTTGTTATTTTCGTCAGCATTTCTCCTTTAGCAAGCTGTTGATTCATTTTTCATGATTTTCTCGCATCACTTCAATTTCTCTTCTCAGTTTTTCCTCTACTTCTCTTATTTAATTTTTGAAATCCTTTTTGAGCTCTTCTGTGGCCTATGACCAATTCATATTTTTCTTGGAGGCTTTGGATGTAGGAACTTGGACTTTGTTGTCTTCTTCTTGTTACATGTTTTGATCTTTCTTGTCATCAAAGTAAGATACAGTCATCTGATTTTTTTTTCCTGCTGTTTGCTCATTTTCCTAGCCAATTATTGACTATTTAGCTCTTTGTTAAGGTATTTATTTGGTTGCAGTGTGGAGGATGTCCTGTCCCAAGCTTCAGGGGTTTTGTGCAGCTGTTTTCAGAGATATTTCTAGGGATCTGTAAATTTTCAGTTCTTCCAGGGTTGTAATCAAAGGAGAGGTGTTTACTCATCTCCTGGTCTGTGCTGTGGTGTGTGAGTGACCACAAATGCTCTTTTCTGCTTGGGAACTATGAGGAGGATTCCCTCTCTACCACTGCCACAAGATCCGCCATGTCAGTGCTCCTTGCCCAAGACAACCACCCAGATCCAAGCAGGACAAAGGAAGAGACCCCTGTCTCAGTGTCACCAAAAGGATCCCTGCAATCCACCTCTGATCAGCTGCTGGATCCCCCCACTGGCTGTGGGTTGAGAGCTCCCGAAGCAGCCACTGCCAATGCCCTGGGACTGGGGCCAGACCTTGCTCCTCTCTCACTCAGATCTGATAGACCTTTCTTACTGACTTTCTAAGTTGTCTTTAGCATTTGTGGGTTGAGAAGTCTGGAAACTGCCACTGCTGCCAGTGATTCAGTGTGCTGAGGCTTGGTCTGGCCATGTCTGTACTGGCCACAGCCCACCTTGGACTGCGCATCTCTCCCAGCCTAGTGCGATTGACCTTTTCTGTTGATCTTCCAGCTTGTCTTGGGTTGGAAATTTGTTTCACTCTGTCATTTTGTGGGTTCTTGTGCTCTAAAATTTGTTTAGAGTCGTATTTTACAGATATCTGGAGGAGTTTGGGGGAGAGCTCAAGCAGGTCCCTACTTTTCCTCTGCCATCTTGGCTCTGCTGCTGCAAATTTTATTAAGTAGTTAAAGTAGGAATACTTATTTCTTTTTTCTTATGGTTGTATCTTCCATCAAAAGGTTACAGGGCAGATTTCTGCTTAGTTTTAGTTGAAACCAGAGTCAGTTTTTATGGCTATGCCCATTCTCATTGCCCATCTCCTCACATTACTGTTAGGAACAGAAATAACTGATGCCTCATGATGGTGTGGCAGTGACCAGTGGTTTTCACAGCTCATATCAGCAGAGCACAAGCTCTACCTGCAGTATGTAAAGGCTTCAAGTTTGAGCCTGGCAGTGGGTTGTGTGACTATTAAGAAGGCCAGCATAGTGAAGTATGATGAGGTTCATTATCAAAAGGAGCTTATTAAGTGATTTAATTATTGCGCTTGCAAGAAATGTGATACTGCCTGGCTTTTGAAGTAGAGGTGATTTTTACTATTACAAAGCAATTTCAATTTATCTGCAGGGAAAACTTGTTTATGGTGGCTAAAATAACTTTCCTAGGAATGGGAAGATGAGTGTGGCAGAAAAGTTTAGATTGTACCTATATTTGTAGCTTTGGTGGGAGCAAAAAGGAAGCCTCTTTTGGTTGCAACCAGTGCAGTAGGCCAGCTGTTAATTTGGATGGGAACAGAAGGGAGAATTTATCCAGTGGGGTAAATGTGATGTTGGACTTCTAAACAAGTTTTAGAACCTCTCCTGGAAAGATGTGAGATCAAACGCCAAGTTTACAACAGAGGCTAATTGTGAAGTGCTAAATAGGAAGTGTCACATGGACTGTTGTTTTTTTTTTAATTCTTTCAGGAAGCCAGTCACACATAATAGGCAGAATTTACATGGAACCTTTCAGCTTACAAAGTGGTTTTCTTTGCATCAATCCAGCAAAATAGTAAATATCATCACGTACATTTTGCAAATCAGAAAATTGAAGCCCCAAAAGGTAGCAGGACAGCGATTTGTCTGTAGTGAATCCTAAACTTGAACCAGGTGTTTTAATTTGTAGGTTCCTTGCTTTCTACTTTCCAGCAGAGCATTTTGCTACACAATTCTCTAATTTCATATTCTATTTTTCATTTGGTCAACAGTTTTTTGTATAGCATCCCTGTCTTTTTGTAAGTTTTCTGTATAGCATCTGCTCAGTGCACTAGAACATTGAACCACCTCCTTTTGCTTCTCCTACTGTTTCATTTATACCAGTGCAACAGTCAGGTTGCCCACCTATTACCCCTTTACTGCCATACCACCCTTTGGCTATATATACAGGATCCTCCTGAGGAATTTCATTTAGTGTAAGTACAAAGGTGAGAGAACATCAAGTTTAGCACAGTATTTGACCAAGATGTAGGTAGAGAAGTCCCTGAGTAAGATTATATTTTGTTGTATGCCTGTGTCATTCGCCAGAAAACAGCTAACCTTCCATAAATATCCATACATTGATCCTGTTAGGGCAAAGTTAGTGATAATTTCTCCAGCCTTATGTAGCTTTCCTTCTTTTGTGCTAGTAGGGCTATTTTCAAACCTGCTCTAGCAATCAAATAATCAGCTGAGCAAGCAAATACTAAGTCTTGCCTGCTGCGTTTAAGGTACTGTGCTAGGCTCTGAGACTACAGTGTTTTTGGCATTAAAAAATGGTCCCTGTCATTTATGAAATTAAGTAAATACAATATCAGTTAAGGAGGTAGATGAGGAAGACAGATAAGGCTCTTCTGAGGAAGTGGCACCTGAAAGACAAGGTAGAGGGTGTGGTGGGGTAGTCAATGCTGAGTGTGTACAGATGCTGCAGGGTCTTTTTCAGGAAAATCCCTACTCCAGTTTGACTGGATTATAGATTGTGTGATGGGACATTTTGTGAGAGAAGACTAGAAAGGTAGGATGGAGGCTGAGAACTTTAAATACAAGGCTAAGGAGTTTGTATGTTCTTTTTTGGACAATAGCTTTATGAAAGATTGTTTGGAGAGGAGAGAATTTGGAAGCAGGGAGACCAATTAGGAAGTTATTAAATAGTCTGATACATGATGAGGGCCTGAACTAGGACTATCACTTTGTTAGAGAAATGGAGGTGACTGCAAAGGATAGGAGGGCAGTAGAATCTATACGTTTTGGTAACTGATTAGATAAGGAAGATGGAAGGGCAAGAATTGAGGTTGACTGCATGAGTGTGAAAATAGAGAATCACTTTGGGAGAGAGAGATCAAGACTGGGGATAGAAACATGAGAGAGAGAGAGACAGACAGACAGACATTGAAATTCAGGAACTGTCTGTGTAGAAATGAGGATTGAAATCCATGAAGTACAGCTATTCCACAGCTAGGTCTGTACCCCAAAGAGATCATAAAAAAGGGGAAATGGCCTTACAGGAAGAGGAGAGGTCTTTACATATCATTGGAAAAGATAAACTACAACTAAAAAAAGAAATTCCTGGAGCAGATAATAAAAGTAATCGCATGCTCAGGTTTGCAAAGCACTTTGTAACTAACTATTATCTCCTTTTTTAGCCTCTTAACAACTCTGTGAGTGAGGTATTATTATTCTCATTTTCAGATGAAGATACTGAAATTCAGAGAGGTCCAGTGACTTGTTCCTGGTCATACAACTCTGCAGTGTTAAGGCAAGATTTGGACCTGGAACAAATTAAGCAGCAATGATAACCTTTTAAACTGTGGCAAATTATTTTCTTGTCAAGTATTCAACTTTAAAGATGTAGACTAAGGGAAATTGGCACATTCCTGAAGTGGTGAATGACTGACCCATGATCGGATCAGAGGAGCATCAATTTAGAGCTGGAAGAACCCTTATGAGCTCATCTCGTCCAACATCCTCATTTTATAGGTGAAGACACAGTCTCCTAGAGGTTACATGACTTGTCAAAGGTCAAACCAGTAACGAGCGGCAGAGGCTGAGTTTGAGCCCTCGCCCTCTGCTGCCAGGTCCAGCACACGACCCTGTCTTAGGAAAGAACTTGAGGTTCCCAGTGCTGCGGTGAGGAGTTTAGAGCTATTTACAGTGACAGTTTCACCACCTTGTGCTTTGCATTCCTAAGATTATCTTAAATTGACATTCATTATTCATTCTCTTAATTTTTTTTTAATTTTGCAGCTGAAGAAATTAAAAAACTACGGAAACAGCTGGAAGAAACTCAAAGGGAAAATGGCCGATACATTGAATTACTGAAAGCAAATGACATTTGCCTGTATGATGACCCTACAATCCACTGGAAAGGAAATCTCAAAAATGCCAAAGTTTCTGTGGTTATTCCTAGTGATCAGATTCAGAAGAACATCATTGTCTATTCAAATGGAAGTCAGCCTGGTGGAAACAGCCCAGGGACAGCTGTTCAGGGAATCACATTTAATGTTGGTCATAATTTACAAAAGCAGACGGCTAACGTTGTGCCGGTACAAAGGACTTGTAATCTTGTGACTCCCGTGTCCATTTCTGGAGTTTATCCCCCTGAAAATAAGCCGTGGCATCAGACAACAGTTTCCTCCTTGGCTGTTAGCCAGTCTATTCCTCTTTGTCTTCCTGCTGCCATTCCTGCTCAGAACATTCTTGAAATTTCCACCTCAGAAAGTGAGTCAAGTGTGCTTAGTTCTAACAGCTCACAGATTAGCGTTCCATCTGGATCTGAACCCCACCCACAAAGTTCATCAAATGTGCCGCTAAGTGGTCAGAGTGCTTCTGAAAGCAAAAACGGACAAGAGAGCCCCAAGTTACCCAAGAGACCTGTGTCCTGTGCTACTAGCATTCCCCCCAGCACTTCTGTACTTTCCTTTCAAGTGCAACATGGAAACAAATCCTGTCTAAGCTTACAGGATTTTAGAAGTGATTGTCAGGACAGCTTTGTGGCACCACTTGCTGATAAATCTTGCTCCCAGCCTCTGAGACCTTCAATCCCTAGGAATTCTTCTCCAGTGAACATTAGTAAGAACACAGACTTAACAAGCAGTGCTGGTGTAGAGGCACCTTCTGTAGCTCTAGCAGTCAAGGCTGCAACTGCGATAAGCACAGTCTCTACAAGCCATCTAGACAATGGTTGGTCTCTTTCTTGCTCTTTGCCTTCTTCAGGTGTTAGTGCTTCTGATTTGAAAAACATAAGCAGCCTTACTCGCATCCCCTCATCTGGAAACACACAGACAACCTGGACTACATTGCAACTGGCAGGAAACACTGTTCAGCCATTAAGCCAGACACCATCCACTGTTGTGACCCCAATATTAAATGAGCCGGGCACTGGTACCTCAGTTACCAACCACAGTAGACACACGGCTACATGTGTCTTGAATGGCTTGAATGGCTCATTTCCCACAGATGGGCAGCAGATTGAGCAAGTAGTTGTAACTTTGCCTTCTTGTCCATCTTTACCTATGCAGCCATTAATTGCTCAACCACCAATTAAAACTCAGCCTCCCCCAAATATCCTTCCATTTAATTCAACAATGCAAGTAATTCAGATGGCTCAGCCCGTTGGGTCAGCTGTTAATGCAGGTCCAGCTAATCAAAATGTTATCATTCTTCAGCCACCTAATACCACACCATGCCCAGGAGTTATGAGAGCAGAAGTCCCCAATCAAACAGTTGGTCAACAGATAGTAATTATACAGGCAGCTAATCAGAATCCTTTGCCACTCCTCTCTGCTCCACCTCCCGGTTCTGTTCGTGTCTCTGTTAATGGAGCCAACCCTGTAGTAGTGTCTAATAATTCAGTGCAGAATGTTTCAGCTCCACAGACGTTTGGAGGAAAACACCTTGTCCATATTTTACCGAGGCCTTCATCATCATCATCATCATCTAATTCCACACAAACTTTTTCTGTTACAATGTCAAACCAACAGCAGCCTCAGACGATTTCTTTAAACGGACAGTTATTTGCTTTGCAGCCTATAATGTCCTCATCAGGAGCTACAAATCAAACCCCTATGCAAATTATTCAGCCCACCACCAGCGAAGATCCAAATACCAACGTTGCCCTGAATACATTTGGTGCTTTGGCCAACCTCAATCAAAGCATTTCACAGATGGCTGGGCAAAGCTGTGTACAACTGGCTATCAGCCAGCCTGCCAATCCTCCACCTGCTACTAATAGTAGGGTCACCCCAGTTAACTGTGTTCCATTACCAACTACTGTGGCATCACCTGTAACTACTGATAACACAGCAGTGCTACCCAACGCTGCTAATCAAATGAACACTTCTCCAGTGAAAGCTCTTGCTAGTTTGCCTTCTAATGTGAAATCAAAAAGAGTGAATAAGAAGCCAGGCCCCAAAAAACATGTAGCTAACAAATCAGCATGTCCAGTAAATCCTGTTAGGGATTCAGGGAAATTAGATTGTGCCAACACAGAAGGATCAACTCACCAGTCATGTGCTGATGGGTTGCTAGAAAGCCTACCTGTGGTATTAACTCCTGCTGTTGAATCTCAAAGAAACAGTGTGAATGTTTCGGATTCTCATTCCTTTGAGGGTGTAAATTCTGAACCTGTAGTTTCAGAGTCTAATTCATTAGAGGTGTCCCATTCACCCTCCCAAGAACCTTTAGCAAGTGAACATTTTGTATTGGCTCCACCTGATTCCAGAGATTCTGTGTCCACTTTGCAATCAGGGAGATCTCAAAGTAAGCCGACAACTAGTCCTGAGTTGTCAGACTCTTCTAAGTCCTGCATTTCATCTGGTATCTTGATTCCCTCTCCAAATGATCCACACATTTTAGTTTCTCAGGTTCCTGGTTCCTCATCAACCCAAAGCACTGCAAGTACCAATGGTGCTTCAGAGGTGGAAATTATTGCCGAGCCATGCAGACAAGATTCATCAGCCACAGTGCAAGCCACGGGTTTATTAAAGGGACATGGTTTAACTACATTGCTCTCCGACCTTACTAAAGAAAAAGAGGGTCAGAAAACCCCTCTTTCAACCCAAGTGGACAGTCCTGACTTTCCTTCAGAGAACTCTAAAATCGTTGGATCTAGTATTGATTTGCCTCAGAAACAGAATCTACTACTGATGAATGGTGAAGGTGGGAATTTATCACAGCATCATTCCTGTATCCCAGATCAAGAGGCCATGAATAGTTCTTTGCTTGCCAGCAGGCAGACAGACTCCCCCATGTCAACTAGCTCTGGTAGTAGTCGTGGTTTCTCAGTAGCATCCATGCTTCCTGATAACACTAGAGAAGATGTTACCAACAGTACATCAGCTAATCCATGTGACAGCTGTACCTTTGCAGAACAAACTGATATAGTAGCGCTTGCAGCAAGAGCTATTTTTGATCAAGAGAACCTTGAGAAGGGAAGAGTTGGTGTCCAGGCTGATCTCCAGGAAACAACTCCAAAGCCATCTGAAGCTTCATCTTTAGAGGGAGACCAGTCTTTCAAAACCCAGGCAGTAAAAGAGAGTACCGCAGGACAAGTAGAAACAACAGCCAATGAATTTAGTTCCCAGGATCCAGTTCAAGCAAATGTGGACAGGTCTCTTGAAAAATCAAGTTGTTCGGTATCAACTGAAACCTCCAATGCCTCTATACAGGTTTCAACTTCTCAGTCACCAAGCATTTCCAGTTTAAGTGTTAATAATCTTATCCATCAGAACAGCATCAGCCATCCGCTAGTAAGCTGCTCAGATCAACCAGCTATTCCTGCAACAGTGAATCTATCAGTTTCATCTAGTTCTTATGCCAGTCAACCTCCTGAAGCATCTCTAATGACTGAATATCCCCCAGACCAGCTAAATACCATGACTAATAACATACCAAATTCACAAATTCAAGAATCACACTTAAAGTCAAGTCATGAAAGTCGTAAAGATCCTGCCAAGCGTCCTGTTCAAGATGATCTTTTACTTTCTACGGCCAAAAGGCAAAAACATTGTCAGCCAGCACCCCTCAGACTTGAAGGCATGTCCCTGATGAACCGGACACCTGACAACATTGCTGATCAAACTCAAATAATGGTTGGTCAGATCCCTCCTAACTCTTCAAACTCAGTGGTACCTGTTAGCAACCCAGGCCACGTGGATGACCTTGCTCGGTTATTCCCAGCCAGCAACAACTTCGTCACACCTGCTTTGAGACAACCTGAAGTTCAGTGTAATTCACAGCCTTCAGTGACTGAGCAGCAACAAGGCCAGGCCGGAAGTCAGCACCTGCAGCCCTTGCAGCAGCATGGACCTCCTGCTCAAGGCCTATCTCACCTTCATAATAACCATCCATACTTAAAGCAGCAACAGCAAGCAGGACAATTAAGAGAGAGACATCACTTATACCAGCTTCAGCATCATGTGCCTCATGCAGACAGCTCCATTCATTCACAGCCCCACAGTGTACATCAGCAAAGGACTATTCAGCAGGAAGTCCAAATGCAAAAGAAGAGGAATCTTGTCCAGGGAACTCAAGCCCCTCAACTTTCCATACAGCAGAAGCATCATGGAAGTGACCAGTCACGACCCAAGGGTGGACAACCTCACCCCCACCACCAGCAGATGCAGCAACAGATGCAACAGCATTTTGGAGGTTCCCAATCAGAAAAAAGCTGTGAGAACCCTTCAGCAAGCCGGACCCACCATAACCACCCCCAAAACCATCTAAATCAAGATATTATGCATCAGCAACAGGATGTTGGAAATAGACAGCAAGGTTCAGGAGTTTCTTCTGAGCATGTAACTGCACACAATCCAATGCAAAGACTTATGCCACCTAGAGGTTTAGAGCAACAAATGGTATCCCAGCCAAGTATTGTAACTAGGTCTTCAGATATGACCTGCACACCACACAGACCAGAAAGAAATAGAGTTTCAAGTTATTCTGCAGAGGCACTCATTGGGAAAACATCCTCTAATTCAGAGCAGAGAATGGGCATATCAATTCAGGGTCCTAGAGTTGCAGATCAGCTTGAAATGAGAAGTTATCTTGATGTTCCAAGAAATAAAGGTTTAGCAATTCATAACATGCAGAGTCGTGTAGATCATACTTCAGAGGTTCGTCTTTCTGATTGTCAGACATTTAAGCCAAGTGGAGCTAGCCAACAGCCCCAGAGCAATTTTGAAGTACAGTCCTCAAGAAACAATGAAATAGGTAACCCTGTGTCATCACTGAGAGGCATGCAATCCCAGGCCTTTCGAATTAGTCAAAATAGCGGTCCACCTATTGACAGACAAAAGAGATTACCTTATCCACCGGTTCAGAGCCTTCCAGCTGGAAATGCCATTCCCCCAAGAGACAATGAAAATGCATGTCACCAGAGCTTTATGCAGAGTTTGCTTGCCCCTCACCTTGGTGATCAAGTCATTGGGAGCCAGCGATCCATCTCAGAACATCAGAGGAATACACAGTGTGGTCCATCTTCTACAATTGAATATAACTGTCCCCCAGCCCATGAGAGCATCCATATTCGGAGAGAGAGTGAGACTCAGAATAGAGAAAGCTGTGATATGTCTCTGGGTGCTATTAACACCAGGAACAGTACTTTGAACATCCCTTTTTCAAGCTCTTCTTCCTCGGGGGATATTCAGGGTCGAAACACAAGCCCCAATGTTTCTGTACAAAAGTCTAATCCCATGAGAATGACTGAAAGTCATGGAACCAAGGGCCACATGAATCCCCCAGTTACTCCTAATATTCATGGGGTAGCACGGCCCACTCTGCCTCATCCAGCTGTATCTCATGGGAGTGCTGATCAAGGACCTCCTTCGGTTCGTCAGCCCAATTCTTCAGTTACCCAGCGATCCAGGCATCCCCTACAGGACAGCAGTGGTGGTTCCAAAATCCGTCCACCTGAAAGAAATCGTTCTGGAAACCAAAGACATAATAATGTCTTTGATCCTAGTCTTCCCCACCTCCCTCTGTCAACCAGTGGCAGTATGATTATTGGACGTCAACAGTCCTCTGCAGAGAAGAGAGGAAGTATTGTTCGTTTTATGCCTGATAGTCCACAGGTGTCTAATGATAGTGCAGCCCCAGACCAACACACTCTGTCCCAAAATTTTGGATTCCCATTTATTCCAGAGGGTGGTATGAATCCACCAATAAATGCCAATACTTCTTTCATTCCGCAGGTCACTCAGCCTAGTGCTACTAGGACCCCGGCACTCATCCCAGTAGATCCCCAGAATACCTTACCTTCCTTCTATCCACCTTATTCCCCTGCTCACCCTACACTGTCCAATGATATTTCGATCCCTTATTTTTCCAATCAAATGTTCCCAAATCCTAGCACAGAAAAGGTAAACAGTGGAGGTTTAAATAACCGGTTTGGAACAATATTATCTCCTCCCAGGCCTGTTGGATTTGCGCAACCAAGTTTTCCTCTTCTCCCTGATATGCCACCAATGCACATGACCAACTCTCATTTGTCCAATTTTAACATGACATCTTTGTTTCCAGAGATAGCCACCGCTCTTCCTGATGGCTCAGCAATGTCTCCTTTGCTTACGATAGCAAATTCCTCAGCGTCTGACTCTTCCAAGCAGACCTCAAACAGACCTGCCCACAACATAAGCCATATTCTAGGTCATGATTGCAGTTCAGCAGTCTAAACACTGATAGAAACTAAATGTGATGGGTGAGATTATATATTTGTGTATATGTATATATATATGTATATATATTCATGTTTGCATGTGTGTATAGTCCATTTTCTGTTATATACAGTAGGGAGGCAACAGCAGAGATAATCCAAAAAAAGAAAAGTGGCTTACTGAAAGAAATGACCCTTAATCTTGAAATGCACTATGACTTTCCCCTAGTGGATGACCCCAAGTTTCATTTAGGGTGCTTCGAATTTCTTGGGTACAAATCGACTGGTATTAGGCAGAGGCTAGCCTTGTATTGGGTGGTAAGGAAGAGGGAGCCCAGTGTCAAAATCTGTTTTTATAGATGATCCACAGAGAGTAAAAACATGGCTAATGACCAAATTCTGGCTACTGTTCATAATGAAAGCAGAAAAATGAACAAAAATGTGAATTGTGTTTATTTAATTCTTTTTTCCCTCTACCCCCCAATAATTGGTTTGCTTAGGAAAAGGTTATTGCCTTGATTTATAAAGCTCCAGTAAATTAAAAATCATTTGAATCTCACAGGTATTGCATTTCAAAGCAGGGAGCCAAATTCAATAGACACTTTTTTCATGGGTTTAATCCTAAAGTCAAATGCCTTTGCTTAGGCCTTATTAACCTCAGCAATAGGATAGCCTTAGAAAGAAGAAACTTTATAGATCGTCTATTAAAGTTTAGACTTTAGTTGGTTTAGACTCTAAACCAACCCCTTCATTTATAAAAGAAGAAACTAAGGCCCACAAACTTTCCTGGATAGATTTTTAAAAAATCCACGTTCGAATTTGCTAATTGTTCTTCTTCCTTTTTGGAAAGTAGAACTATTCTTTAAAGGCATAATAAATACCCAGTAAATGCTTGACTAATTAATTAGGCTCACTGTATTTGAACTAATTCCCTAATGGATTTGTTCATCATTAGTTCCTGTTAATGATGATAGATTGAATTTCACAAGATTGGGTTTTTCATTTCTCAGCAGAGATATTTTAACATTACATAATAAGTAGAGAGAGAGTCAGCCTTGAAGATAGAAGGACCTACTGTGTGACCATTGGCAAGGCACTTAACCTCTCAGTGCTCTAGGCAGCTCTCCTAGGACTGTAGGGTGTTGAAAGTTACTGATCTGCATTCAAAGAGGAAGTTTTATATCATCTATTCATATGCTGTGTGATTAAAATCACAGGTCCAGCCTCTTGATCCCTACCCCTATCCTTATTTATTTGTCTAAAAATGCTGTATTTCACAGTGGAACTACACAGAATTCTCTTACAGGAATTTTAAAATTCTTCTTCTCTGCTGCCGATATTAAGGAGCTTAATCCTCATTTGGAAAGACCATGATCTTTATATTTGGGAGGAAGATATTTATACATGTACACATACACAGGAACTGGCTGATTGACAGGTCTGCCTCCATACCACTCTGTAGGTAAAACCTGCTGAAGAGATGAAAGAAACCTTTTTACAAAGTTGATTGGATAAAGAAATGTCTGTTTCAAAAACCTCATTTTATATAGTTAACAGAGATATGACCATGTTCACTCATGATTTCCCTGGCCTTTTTAGCAGGTATTTTACTTCCACAAGGTGAACTGGTATTGGTGAGTGATTTGTGTTCATTCTTCCCACTGCTTTGCTAACAGGCTGAACCCAAGGGACCACGGCTTCTACAGCACAATTCCCCCCCCCCCCCCTCCCCAGGGTAGAATCTCTGAAGTCTGGGTCAGGGCAGTTTACCCCTATTAATACCTCTTCTAAAGACTTTCATCAGTAGGGTCATTTGTGCCTCTTTAGCTGCTCTAGCCAAGCTCAACTGCTTTTGCCACCCAGGAAAGCAGCCTCCTGGGCTCGGGGGAGGTTGTAGTTGTTGTGAAGATGAAATGTTTGTGAAGCTTTTTGTATAATTACATAAATGTGAGCTGTTATTGTCCATCCCCTCAATCCTGTATTTTCCTCATAATTTAGGAGTGAGGAGTATGTGAATGATTTAAGGGACAGTGGGTAGTTGGTGAATATAGTCGACCCTAGAAGGAGGGAGGGCAAGACAAACTTTGATCAGCTCCTATTTGCTAGTTCGAGATTAAGCAGGTTTTTGGAATATAAACCATATGCACTTCTGTAGAACCATTTGTGACCATTCAAAGCCTGAAAGCTGAGCAGAATAGACATGAGCTTAAGTAGGAAGTAGTTAAGCTGCCTTTTTCTGAAAAGTCCTCAAAACCAAAATGTTTCCCAAGTTCCTTCTAATCAGCTTACTGCTTTATTCTGCTCTGGTCTAGCTAGAGGTAGTTATTTATTTTCATTATACTTACCTTTAGGTATGTCGACATTTTGATTTTTGAATGATCCTAAATGATACTCCGTATTTGGTCAAGGCCTATCCTTTCCCCAACTATCTCAAAGGTGGTGTGGCTATGAGGGGAGGGGAGAGGTTTTCCCTGCTATAGGCTGTTATATCTATGTGCTTACATATATGTCATTACTAAGGGAAACATTCCAAATGAGGCCTCAAATATCAAAGTAAATTGTGTATTTAACTTATGTATCAATGTACATGCTTGTATTTGGATTTTAAAACACCAGTGCCTATGGTAATGTGTCCTAGCGGTATTAAATATGTGATGGACAGATCTTGACAATGGATTCTATGATGATGAGTGCTCTGGTCTCAGCCAATTGTCTACTAAAGTTTTTGGGCAAAAGAATATGAGAAATGGGTTATTTTTACGGAAAAAAAAATTAAGTTCACAGTTGGTTTGCTAATTCAAGGTTGGAAATTGGAGCCAATTCTGGAGATGATTTTATAATCTCCTGATTATTCATGGTTAACTAACTCCAAGTCACTATAGTTGCCCAGGGAGAATCAATGATTATCCTTTAATTCATGGATTTTTTTTTTGTCTTTACTTTAATGTTGGTTTAGAATTTGGTTATGGAAAAAAGTAACATTGAAACATTTCATTTCTCTGAAGTATAGCACTGTCATTTAATGAAATGGAAGGTTCAGATTTTTGTTTGTGTGTAGTTTTTATGTAATTGTCAAAGGTGAAAGTTCATATTTGATGCCATCATTGGCTTTGTCACACAGCAAGTTAATGGAGGTGGAGGGAGGAGGATCTTTTATGATGATGATGTTTTTTCAGTGAGTCTCTTTTCTTTTTTGTTGGGTGATTTGGGAGAATGAGACCTGTCCCTATTTTTCAAAATAGTGAGTGAAAAGTCAGTGATGGATTTGCTTTGCAAAACTCAATATACCTGAACTATGAAAGAAGGAAGAATTGGAGGCTGGCGTTGGGGAAAGGCAGGACATTCCTTTGCCAACAAACCTCAGTCATGTAACAGTGCTTATGCGGATCTGGAACCAAAATTCGCCTTTTAAGTCATTTTACTTGAATATACAAAACATTTATGCATTTTAAGGGGAATTACTATTTGTCTTCAATATTTTAGCTACTTGCTTATCCCTTCTTAGCTGTTTCTATAAAGTGGGTGAGACTAGAACCCACTTTAATAATGTGATAATATAATGGAATTTGAGTGCAGTCTAAAACATTGGTGAAAACAAACTCTAAAAATGTTTCTGTCCATCTTTGTCCTTTCTGTCCTGATACATCGGTATACATGCTTTTTTTTCTTCTGTCATTCCATGTCAAGTGGATGGCAGTCAGTCAGCCTAGGCATTCTCAGCAGAAAGAAGCCTTCCTTTGCCCTGAAAAGACTATTGTCCTGACTAGAAGGTGGTGTGCTATATTCCTAGATCAGTGATTCCCAATCCCTGGTATTGTTCATGCAGCTTGTCTACAGTTATTTCAAAGGGCTGTCAAGGAATTCTCAAAACCAAGTTAAAATTCATTTAACCTTTTTTTAAAGTGACATCTTGCACTAATTTGTTTTAGAGATGGTAGAATTGGGCAGGAAGAGGAAGGGGTAGGAAAAGTGGAGAAGGGAGGCCACGAACTCAACAGGAACTTTTGAGTGCAACTCCAAAAGGTTGGGAATTTCTTTTCAAGTTGGTTGATTTACAAACACATGTCAGTCTCATCTTTGTACCCAGTTGAAAGGCACTTAGGGCTCTGTTACCTCTGGAGGGCAACAGTGACATCCAATGGCCAGTTGAGACTATTGGAGTGAATATCTCTGATGGATCTCATGCTATTCATCTGAAATGAAGTTTACAGCTCCCTCTGAAAATGTCTGTTTTGCTGAATGTTGCTTTCCCTTTCCTGTTTCAGAATTAAAGTGACCACTTTCCTTTTTGGGTACCTTCCTTTCTGTCTTCTAAACTTCTTCTGTGGACCCTGAAAGAATACTGGAGTCTATGTAGGGTGATTTCAAGATCAGCCTGAGGTAGCCCAGTTCAATCTATAGAAAGTGAAAATCTTCCCAAGGATACAGCATCTAACTGCATGCATCCCCCTGCGACAGTACTGCACTTTAACTGAGACTGTGCCTCTGGTCCTTAGACCTACTGTTGGAACATATCACCCACCCAGTCGTTTAGCATAAGCAAAGGAACAGCCAGAGTGATATCTACCATATCGTTGAATGCTTTTCCCCACCAAAAGTCCAGCTCTTGTTTCTCACTGTTGCCTTATCTCACTGAGCCATCTTTGATACTGTTCTTGTCAGAAACAGTTCATGGTAGCAAAACTTTAAACCGAGAGCTTGTTTGTAATGGCATTTCAAATGATTGGCTCTAGGTTTAAGTGGAACCCCATCAATGTTGATCTTCCTCTTTCCGTGGCCCATAGACCCTGTGTAAAGAAGGTGAGAGCAGTCAGATACATCTTATTCAATGAACCGAACCTTTTTTAAAATGAATTTTATAATATGGAAATGTCATATATAACGTGTAATGCATCCTTGTAGATGATGTGATCCTGCAGATGGAGAATTTGGAGGGCGTATCTCCATGTATAGTTTTAACACGTACTTCAAAACAGGTGGCCTTTATTTTATAGATCCTTTTGTTCTGTATAACAGGACGCTTTCAACTGTGTCCTAGAAACTTGAAGTTTTCACTACTTTGCTTTTAAAGATCCCATTGTTTCCTCAAGTCTTTAAAAAAAATCGTTTTTCCTATGTGGAGTCATTAAGGCACTGGACTACTATGATGAATTCTCTTTAGGGGAAGTTGAATTATTTCTTTTCCAAGTAGGATGGGACCATACAGTGTTGTTTAAGATGCTGCTGCTGTTTTAGTGTGAAGGAGAATGGCTTGGCTTCCACTTTTCGCACATAAGATGTTTCACTTTGGTAACAGGGTGGAGGACGGTGAGGTAGAAATAACAGTTACCTTCACAGATTTTTTACACGTACTGCCTGAGATAATGAATACCTGGCAGTCACCAAGAGAAATCGAATGCATTTCTTTCAATAGTGTAATTATTTGTAGCTATACAAAGCCAGCAGGATCTGCTGTGCAACATGTCCTATAAGTGTAAATTACCTGCTTTATAATTCTAATGGAAATTCTAGTTTCCTTTTTCTAATGGAATCCAGAACAGAAATGTATCATATGATCAGGAACGTCATAAAGTTGTAAATAAGATTGTGTCCTGTTTATTTTGACATCTTTTTATAGATACATTGCATTAGGGTGTGAATATTCTAAACCATGCTCTTGTTTAAAGTTTTGAAATTTTTATTGTTAAATGTAACACTTTAATGGTTGTAATAATTATTTGTATAGATATGAATATAGTATTTTATTTAAGAAAATAAACTTTGCATTTTTGCATTGTAAAGTCTCTCCAGTTCTGATTGCTAGTTGTGTCTCCCAAACTGAAATTGCCCTTGAAGTTTACTTATAGGCAGGCTCTGCATTTTATCACGTTGTGTTCTTGGAAACTGTGATGTAAACCGTGTCATAACTGGTGGTTGTGTGTCTGGCATCAAATAAATAAAAAATAAGGCCAACAATGTGTCATAAAAGCAAAGGTAAAAGAACCACATGCTACAATAAATTAAAGAGTAACATTATATTCTGTTCATAGAATTTTACCATTGTAAAACTTGGAGACCATCTATCTAGTCCACAGAGGCCTGGGAAGATGAAGGGATTGGTCCAAGGTCATACCAGCTAAGGTCCAATCCCCAGACCAATGTTCTTTCTACTCTAGTCAAAATCCTATAAAAATGATTCAAAGCTTATTGCTTACTTACGATATTTTCTATTATAGTTACATTTTCTTAACACTCTTGAGTTTTGTGAGGTAAAGTGTATGATTGATTTAAACTTTCTATCTCATCCCAGTACCTAGTAAAGTGTTCTGCAACACAGCAGTAGGCGGTTTAATATATATTTTCCTTATGTGTACAAGGGACTCTAGAATATTACAAAGTGTATATGTCACATAAAAAATGTAACTTCATCATGGATTTCACATATTCACTAGCTACAAATAATATTAATTTTGGAAGAACATGAGTAGATTATTTAGATGGCCTGTGTTTCTTTAAAAACTGGGAAGTTTGAACTGATATCTTCCTTTTAGACTTCCGGAGTAACAAGGTGAGATCAGCTCCCATGTATTCAATTAAATGAAGATAATTCTGAGATCTGCCCTCTTTCGTGACCTCTAGCATCTCCAAATATCTTTTGTACAACTTGAACTCAACTATTTACAAACAGCCATGTTTATTAGGTCTGGAGGCCATATTTCTTTCGTGTTAATATTTTCCCTGTCAATTGATTAATCTGCTTATGTTCAAGGTCCTTTGAGTTTTTTTCTTCCTGAGATCTTTGGTAATTTCAGGTTCTTTCCTCCCTCCCCCTTATTTTTCCCTGTTATTCACTGTCTGATTCCCTCCCCTCTGATGGCGGTTTCCATGAGAGATGAATCCTACAGTTTCTCAGCCTCCTTCCACACTGGCCACTGGCCTAGCACCGTGTTCCAAGCGACTTTGGCCCAGGCTTCTTCTAGCTCTTTGCCTCAGGCTTAGTGGAGTGCTGCACAGCCGTCTCTTGCAGCCTCCCTCCCCCCCCCACTCACCCCGATAGTGGGGATACTGTCCTAGCCTGCTCCCTCTGTTCCTATTTTCTGGCCTAGAACCAGCAAGTCAGAGAGTTGTCATGTTGGTGCAATGAGTTGATTTCTGTAGCTCAGGGTCTCCAGGGCTCTGTGAGGAAGGTAGGATGACAGGTGGTCTTGAATTCTGTTTCAAAGCCTGACAGGCGTCCTGCCCTTTCCTTCTGTTCCTGGCTTCCCTCCAGAGATCTCTTGCAACACAGACCCTTCCTGACCCTCCCCCCCCCCCCAGCTTCAATTCCACCCCCTGTAGCAAGCTTCTACCCCTGGAGATGTAGTGTGCTGGCTGTCTTTTTAGGCCTGAGCAAACTTCCAAATCCCAGAGCTGAGATCTCCCCAACACCAGAGAGAGGGGTGGGGGTTTGGGTTTTATTTTAGAGCTTATGTGTTGGATCCTTGCTTCAGATACTTAGATAGGCTAAGTGCAGCTTTGATGCCAGTTCTGTGGGACTTTGGGGAGCGCTATTCAATGAGCTCAATGTAGAAGCCAGTTCATGGTTGGTTTGGTTTTTAAAAAATATTTTGAATTCTGAGTGTCCTAAATCATGGAGACAGCTGAAGATGCTTTGTCTTTGGAGCATGATGTCTATTTTGGAGAGGTTTGTGGACTTTGGAGAAAATGTCTAGTTCTCCATGTTGCTGGTCACATGTCCAAAAGCAAGACTGCTTAAACTGAACTTGTCCTCTTTCCTCCCAAACCCTCCCTTCTTCTCAACCCCTTGGTTACTAGCGAAGGCACCACCATCCTCTGAGGTGTTGCCCTCAGAGCCTCACTCTTACCCCTCCTTCCCCACATCCAGTTAGTTGCTGAGTCTATTGATTCTACCTTTGTAACATCTCATATTTGTCTCCTCTCCTCTGATACTGTCACCATCCTGGTACAATCCCTCATCACCTTCTGCCTGGGACTAGCCAAGTCTCTCCCCACTCAGCTGCCAAAGTGATTCCCTACTCCAATGGCTCCCTCTCACCTCCTGGACTGAATAGACAGTTCTGTTTGGCCGACACTTTTCCTACCTTTCCAGCCTTCTTACACCCTGTACTCTGATCTAGTGACACCAACCTCTTTTTTGTTTTTTCCCAAAGATGCTGTGTATTTTGTTCACTTCCCTAAGTGCTCTCCCTCCTCACCTCTGCCTATTGGCTTCCTGCAATCCTCAGCTCAGAACCCACCTAATACAAGAAGGCTTTCCAGCTCTCTCAATGCCAGTACTTTTTTCCTTTGAGATTACCTTCAATTTATCCCATACACTCCTTGTCTGTATATTGTTGTTTGCATGTTCTCTCCTCCATTCACTTGTGAGCTCCTTTTATTTTTGCCTTTCTATCCCTAGTACTTAATGCAGTGCCTGGCCCAGAATAAGCACTTAAATGCGTATTCACTTGACTGGCAAGAAAAAGCATTCAAAATGACCACAACATTGACTTTCAAGAGTAGCCATTGTAGCACTCGGTAGTGGAGAGAGCACTTAACCTGGGAGGCAGAATGCCAGGGTTCTAGGGCTGGATTTGGTACCAACTAACCGTGTATCCTTGGCCAAGGACTGTCCTTGACCTTCTTCTGGCCAACAATTCCCTCGTTTGTAAAATGAAGCCCTTGGATAAAATGATTGCTAAGGTCCCTTCTGTGACTGGAACTTTAGCTGTTCTGGTTTAGGTCTCGAGGTCAAACTCTCTGTACTTCATCTTGACCCCAAGAAAGTTACACTAATGGGATGACCTGGTATATGTCTAAATAGTCTGTTACTAAAGGCAGCTGTTTTTCTTTCTCCAAACACACACAGACACAGACACAGACACACACACACACATATATATTTAAAATAATTTTATTATTTTAACTAAAGAAAAATTTGTTTCCTCCCCTTCCCACACTGAAAAACAAAAAACAAGACCTTTGTAACACA
>CM053596.1:248181019-248200822 GCA_028646575.1 Pseudocheirus occidentalis | reverse complement strand
TTAATACTAGCTGTATGACCTGGGCAAGTCACTTAACCCTGACTGCCTTCCTACCCCCTCCCCCCCAACAAAAAAAAAAAAGAAAAAGAAATCTTAGATACTTAGCAACAGTTTGGTGTAGTGCAAAGAATACCCTTTATGTGATCTGGGCTGGTGTCCTTCCAAGGGGATGGAGAAGCCATTTTTGAGATTAACATTAGTTAGGTTTCCTTGTTTTCCTGAGGCATGAAAGACCTGTGGCAAATGGGTGGTGTGGTGCTGGCAACTGCCTCCTTGATTCCTGTACATATTGCTGTAGTGAATGGTAAGGACCAGTGTGGGAAGAGGGTGGTCACTACTTTACCTTAATTTGTATCTTTTTAACCCAAAGAATTGTATCCTTTGTCACCAGCAGAGAGGTTTTTGCTCTAAGTGCTTCATTGCATCCTTTTAATTTTAATTTTTTTTAGGTTTTTATTAAAATTTGTTTGATTGATTTGTTTGTTTACTTTTAGTTTACAAGATTCAGTTCCACAATCCCTTGAGTTTCACATTTTCTCCCCCTCTTTCTACTCCCTTCTTCCTCCTCCCCTTCCCCCATGGTGTGCGATCAAGTATAGGATCTGCAAATACTTTTACTTTGGACAGTAGTCTGGTTGTATAGAAGGGTTGTAAACATGTAAACAATGGAGTGAACAAGCCTCATTGCATTCTAACTCTGAGCCAGAACTACAGAACTATCTTGAGTTGAGCCTGGCAGCTTGGTGGTGCAATGAATAGAACACTGGGCCTGGAGTCAGGAAGATCTGAGTTCAAATTTGACCTCACTCACTATGTGACCCTGGTCAAGTCACTTAATCCCTACTTGCCTGGACTCAGACATGACTCAATAAGGATAAGAAGCCTGTTCCAGAATTCTTGCTCCTCAAATACGTCTTTGACAGCACAAGTTCCTTTTACCTTCTGACTATCAGCTTTGTTTCCCTGATTCAGTGGGAGTGGGGATGGTGTGGCTTGGCATGTATATTACTCTTATTGCCTGGATTGAGGGGATAGTATGCCCCTCTTTGATAAGGTCACAGTCTGTAGCAATCTTACCTTCAGACAGTTGGGGTTACAATTAAACATGGTGTCATCTACAAATAAGAGCGTTTGCAAACCCTCTCCATCAACAGGGAATGCAATTATTTTAAAAAACAATTATTTATTTATTTACTTTTAGTTCACAGTTCCCTCCACGCCCCCCCCCCCCCGCCCATGGCGGCATATAATCTAATACAGGTTTTACAGATCCCTTCACATTGAACATTAGTCAAGTTGTAAAGAAGAATTACAACCAATGGAGTGAACAACAAGAAAGAAGGAACGGAACAAAACCCAAAAGAGAGGGAGCAAGTACTTTGTTTCAGTCTGCATTCAGCCTCTGTAGCTCTTTCTCTGGATGTGGACAGCTCTTTCCATCACGAGGCTTTTGGAACTGTCCTATAGCCTTATGTTGCTGAGAGGAGCCCAGTGTATCAAAGTCAGTCATCATAGATACAATGTATCTTTAACTGTATACAGTGTTATCCTGGTTCTGCCCTCCTCACTCGACAAGGGAATCCAATTCTTTTATTTGCATAGGGCATCTTCCATCACATGGGCTGACACTTTAGGTGAGAGTGTGTTTTCAATATGAATGCCAATTTAAATTTGAATGCCATACTCTATTAAACAAAATGATGTTTAAAAATCCCATCTGTTATAGAGGTTTCTATAAATTTAACACATGGGACACTTGTTGAGATGGGGTAAGACTATGTTTTGTTCTAGAAAGATGAATGCTTTAAAAAAATAATTGGGGGCAACTAGGTAGCGCAGTGAATAGAGCACCAGCCCTGGAGTCAAGAGGACCTGAGTTCAAATGCAGCCTCAGACACTTAACACTTAATAGCTGTGTGACATTGGGTAAGTCACTTAACCCCAGTTGCCCTCCTTCTCTTCTTCAAAAAGACAAAAAAAAAATCAAAAGGACAGCATAGGAAGAATTTATATTCTCTGTATTTTTGTCAGTTATGTGACCATAAAGACATTGGCTGCTGTAGAAGTCTCTCTTGAGAGACTGCCTTTTTCCATCTCATTTTTTAAAATCAAGGGGGGGTGTGTACATGTGTGTATGTGTGTGTTTATGTGTGTATTTGTGTATGTGTACATGTGTGTACTTGTTATTTCATTGGTGTGAGGCACACGAGGTAATGAAACTCCTCCTACCAATGCAGAGAAGTGACTTGCCATTTTTCAAGCCTGCGGTCTTAGAGATTTCACCAGTTCCTAGAGGAATTAAGTGTCTTACCCAGAATCCCACAGCCTATATGGATCAGAGGCAGTAACTGAATGCAACAGTCTAGTCATGCTGCTAATCAAAGATACCCTGGAATAAAACAAAGTCCTAAAAAAAGAGAGAGAGAAAGGAAGAAAAGGAAAAGACCTGACAGAGGGGGGAAAAGTGTCACTTTGATGACTCTTGCACCTGCTTGAAGACCTTCTGCTATTTAAGCCCAAGTTACTTTCTCAATCATGTTTATAAGGCTGGTGCAGGCACAGGGGAACCCAAGATTCATCCTCCCTGAGGCTGGAATGTGATGTGTCAGTCATCGGAAAGACAGAACTATGCTTAGTGTGAGAGAATCTGGCTTCTGGGCTCCACTTTGCCATTTACCAGCTGCGTGACCTTATTATGCATAAGCCTCAGTTTCTCCTGCGGGGAAAATAACGTGGGGGGGGTAACGTCTTACTGTGTCACCTAGTTGTGAAAATCAAATGAGATGAAATGTGCTGTTATTAGAATTCCCATAGCAGAGGAATGGAAGGTTTATTTTAACAGGAATGGAAGGTTTATTTTAACCTCTGATGAAACAGGAAGGCAGTGTATCAGCAGGGCAGCAATTCCTAACCCTTTTGGAATTAGGATCACAGGGTTTAGTTGTAAGGTAATTAAAACAACCTATGCTTGTTGGGCACATTTCTTGTTTGTTTTGTTGTTGTTGCTTTTTTTGGAGGGGGGTCAGCAGGGCAATTGGGGTCAAGTGACTTGCCCAAGGTCAGATCGCTAGTAAGTGTTAAGTGTGTGAGGCCAGATTTGAACTCAGGTCTTCCTGACTCCAGGGCCAGTGCTCTATTCAATGTGCCATCCAGTCACCTCTGTTTTTACTCACAGAATCACAGTTGTCTACTCCCTTCTGCAAAGTGCCTGACATATGACTGGTCACTCTTAGCTTCTCTCACCAGCTTTGACTCCTTTTGAACTTGACAGTCTTGGCCTATTCTTATAGGATTGTGCCACACTTTCATATTTATCCCATAACTTGCCCTTGCTTTATTTTTCTGCACATTTCTTAGAAGTCTAAGTTGTAAGTTGTAATAATATGGATGTAATGGAATGCTATTGTGCTATAAGAAATGATGAGCAGGCAGATTTCAGTAAAACCTGGAAAGATTTATGTGAACTGATGCTGAGTGAAATAAGCAGAACCGGGAGAACATTGTACAAAGTAACAACAACATTGTGCAATGATCAAATATGAATGACTTAGCTCTTCTCAGCAATGCAGTGACGTAAGACAAAGGACTCATGATAGAAAATGCTCTCCACATCCAGAGAAAGAAGGGATGGATTCTGAATGCAGATCGAAGCATATTGTTTTCACTTTCTTTAGTTGTGTGTGTGTGTGTGTGTTCCTTTTGGTTTCTTTTTTTTTTTACAACTATGACTAGTATAGAAATATGTTTTACATGATTGGATATATATACCTATATTAAATTGCTTGCCATTATAGGGAGGGAGGAGGGAAAGAAAAAAATTTGGAGCTCAAAATAAAAAAAAGAATATTAAAATTGTCTTTACACATAATTGGAAAAGACAAGTGCTATTTAGAAATTTTTTTAAAAGTCTATATTGATTGATAAAGTCCCTATTTTGTTCCTATTGTTCTCTCTGGACCAATGTTTGGTCTCCATACTTTGTTATCACATGCCGCTAACAGTAAAGAAAATTTGAGTACGTGTTTCCCAATACATATCTACTTATTTATAGATTATATGCATGTATAACTGTACTAATAATTATTTTACATTATAAGAACTTGCACAAAAATAGAAATATTAAAAGGACAAAATGAATATGAAATAATATTTGATTCTAGAGTCAATAGAAAGGCAGTTGAATATTTTGAATAGGGCAGTGACTTGGTTAATCCTACACTTTAAGAAAATCACTTTAATAGCTATGTGAGTATGGACTGGAGTAGGGAAGAGATTTGGGGCAAAGGCAACAGTTAGGAGATTATTGCAGTAGTCCAGGCAAGAGTTGATATGGGTCTGAACTGGAGTCATTGCCATGTGAGTGTAGGGAAGCATACAGATCTGAGATGAGCAGTTCTTTGATCTCTGATCCAATGTGGGAGTAGACCTAACAAGATTTGGCAACTGAATGGATATGGTGGGGTGAAAGAAAGTGAGAAGCTGGAAATGACACTGAGGCTGTGAATTGGAACTAGTCAGGAACAAGGAAGTTTGGAAGATGGGTGGGTTTTGGGGGAATGATATCTGTGCCGCAGATCACAATCCATCCACATCTGTTCACCTTCAGATTTTTTTTTTTTGCTTTTTTGGAGGGCAGTTGGGGTTAAGTGACTTGCCCAAGGTCACACGGCTAGTTTTTTGTGTTAAGTGTCTGAGACCGTATTTGAACTCAGGTCCTCCTGACTCCAGGGTCGGTGCTCTATTCACTGCGCCACCTAGCCGCCCCCATCACCTTCAGATTTCTGTTCCACCAAAAATGAAAAGGGGAATATAGGACCTTATCCTACTGGTCATTGCCCCCAAGTCCAGATTCTATCTTTTGAGAGGTATGGCATGTCTGGTGCTGGCAGGGGATGATCTAGGGGCAGAATTTTCTCTGTGGCACCTGTTCAGCTGCTGTAGCTGCGCTGAGAGGTCAATCCCCAGCTTAGAAGATAGCTTTCTCAGCACAGAGATGATGTGGGAGATTGAAGGAGTGCTGGAGTATGATGGAAGATGGGCTATATTGTGTTGGAGACAGGTCACCATGGCAATGCTGTTGCAGTGATGGCTAGAACAGGATGCTACTGGTCTTTACCTCCTCCATTGTGTCTTTTGGGGTCAGGTCACCATTCTACCTGGGAGGCCACTGCTCTGGACAATTCTCTTTTTGCCCCTTCTCATCAAATGATTTTTCCTTTATGTCTTCAGAATTTCATGTCTGAGAGCTTTTCATCATTCCTGACTCCCCCTGTAGAATACTGGGCCATGGAATCATGCCTGTCCTTTCTCTGAATTACAAAGTTGGAAAGGATCTTGGTCTGTAATCTAACTCCTTTCCGTTATAGATTAAGAGAAACTGAGGCCTGGAGGAATGAAATCATTTGTCTGGGGTTACACAAAGGCTGTGGCTTCCTGCGGAACCACTAGAAGCAGAAACTCTCTTCAGAGTGAAATGCATTTCCTGCCTGCCACTATTAGTAGTCAGAGATGTGTGGGTGGTGTTAGAACAGAGTGTGCTGCACTGGAGTCCCATCTTGTTGATACTGGAATTTTGATGTGCATTTGTAGAGGCTGAAAATTTCAAAAAGTGTTTCTGCTTCATTAATGAAGGCAAGAAGTAAGGATAAATTCTACAAGAACTAATGTTCTGCCAAAGGCTTAGCAAACAGCTAGCTTGCATTTCAGAGAAAGTTCATGATCTTTCATCTAAGATATTTTTAAAAAGAGGGCAGATTTAAATCAAAACATCTCACCTGTCAGATTAGCTAACATGACAAAACAGGAAAATGATAAATGCTGGAGAAGATGTGGGAAAATTGGAACACTAATGCATTGTTGGTGGAGTTGTGAACTGATCCAACAGTTCTGGAGAGCAACCCAAAGGGCTATAAAAATGTGCATACCCTTTGACCCAGAAATACCACTTCTAGGGCTATATCCCAAAGAGATCATACAAGTGGGAAAAGGACCCGTATGTACAGAAATATTTATAGCAGCTCTTTTTGTGGTGGCAAAGAATTGGAAATCAAGGGGATGCCCATCCATTGGGGAATGGCTAAACAAGTTGTGGTATATGAATGTAATGGAATATGAGGAGCAGACAGACTTTGTAACCTGGAGAGACATATAAACTGATGCTGAGTGAGGGCAGCAGAATCAGGATAACACTGTATACAGTTAGAGATACATTGTATCTGTGATGACTGACTTTGATAGACTGGGCCCCTCTCAGCAATGCAAGGTTGTAAGACAACTGCAAAGGGCTCATGATGGAAAAGATCATCCACATCCAGAGAAAGAGCTACAGAGTCTGAATGCAGATGGAAGCGAACTACTTACCCTCTCTCTCCTTTGTGTTTTGTTTCTTCTCTCTTGTTGTTCACTCCATTGGTTATAATCCTTCTTTACAACTTGACTAATGTTTAACATGAAGGTGTGTGTCAAACCTGTATCAGATTGCTTGATACCATGGCGGGGGGGAGAAAATTTGGAACTCCAAAACTTGTGGAACTGAATGTTGTAAACTAATAGTAAATAATTTTTTTTAAAGAGGACAGATTTCCACTTCTCTGGCATAATATGGCAGTTGGGTGGTATGGAGTGCTAGACTTGGAGTCAGGAAGATTTGAGCTCGAATCCTGTCTCAGATGCTTCCTAGCTGGGCAAGTCACTCTGTTTTCCCATCTCTTCACTAGGGATAACTACACTTGCTTCACAGCGTTCTTGTGAGGAACAATTGGGATAACATAGAGCCCCATGTAAATTTTAGCAATGATGATGTAGCTACATTAGCCCTTTGTCCGACTTCGATGCCTTTTTGTAGTGTGGAGCTAACTTGGGTTCTTGAAGGTTAGGGCAGGGAGCAAAAGCTCCTTGTTGGTCCTATGGGATTTTCAGTATGGTCTGACAACATCTGAGTGAAGATTGGCTTAAATAAATTCAGAGAGGCTCATTGACTGCAATTTCATTCATTCATTCCTTTATTTTTTGGGGCAGGGGAAGTTGTTTTTGTTAGAGCACCTCCTTTAAACCATCTATTAAGCCATAAAGGTATCTGAGAAGAGTCACATGCATGAAATCATGGAGTTGTTTTTTAAGGGACTGGAATACTACAGTCAGGATTTTCTAGCTGTAAAGGAGTGATTAAGTCACAATTTCTTTACATATAAATGAGAACAGCAATGCCCCACTCCTGGGGGGAGGGTAAGAGAGGCATTGTATCATTTAATAAATTCAGAATTGTTTGAAATACTTAACTTCAAAGAGTAAAGCTCTGTCTTTACTCAGTGGTCACAGGATAGGGGTCTAATGGTGAACAATGCCTTGGAACTGTGACTCTTCCCCAACTTACCCACTAAATGTCGAGGCTTTCTGAGCACCTGCCCTTTACTCTGGTGGGACCATGAATTGAGACTCAAGCAAATTATTTCCTAGATGGGATTAAACCAACAAACCATATGCTGGGCAGCATCATGATGGAGATTTATTCTGCAGCAGTGGGTTTCTAGGTTGCTCTTAGGGGAAAAGCCCTTTTTCTCCACACTCTTATAGTGGCTTTATTAAGGGTGTTAGAACCAGGGTCAAACGTCACACCTCTTCTGGCTGTAGCCTGTTTCATTACCATTTCCCTGAGGGCCTTGTCCCAGGCCTGCCAGGGGAAGCAAGGGCCAGTGTGTGCCGGCTTGGTAGACAGAGGACTTGGGTTCCGATCTTGATTCTGTCACTTACTTGATGTGATCTTGGGCAAATCACTTTCCCTCTACAGGCCCTAGTTTCGTCAGCTGTAGAGAGAAGGGAGAGGTTGGGCCTGCTGGCCTTCCCTGGCCCCCCCTCTCCCCTAATTCAAAGATCCCACCACTGAGGGCCTTCCTCCAGAAGATTCCATGATGTTATCATGCAAAAAGCATTCCTTATGGCACAGTTGGAAGAGTTGCTTGGGTTGGGCTTTCTCTCTGAGGTATCCAAAGAGAAAGGGCTAATGAGGTGTGGTACTTGCCAGGGATTTTTTTCTGCTTCAACAACTCTTGACTTTCAAAGCTATATTTCTCTGAGTTCTGGCAGGGGTTGGGAAGGTCAGGGTCAGGCCTTTACATCAGGCTAATAGTGGTCAAGTCATTAGGGATCAGACAGGCCCTGTCCAAGCTATACAGCAGCTGGAACTAACTGGGGGGAGGTTCGCCGGGGAGGGGGGGTACGGAGGAAGCTAATTCCAGCTGCCTGGCATAACCTTCCTTGATGATGGTCAAGACATTTGAGTGAGGGTCAAGGGACCTGTAGGCAGCCTACAGGGACCTAGTTTAAGAAGCTTCAGCCACTTCCTGTGAATCCCTATGAAGAAATGTTACTACTCTGAGATTCAGTCTACCTTCCTAAAGAGAATAATACCAATTCCTTATCTACAGCTATTTGAAAAGTGCCTAATGCATATCCTTTCTAGACATCTGTCTTTCTATGGCCACGGCATAGGTGTCATGGCATTATAGAAGACAGAGTGGTTCTTGCCCTGAATGACCTCTTTGTTTATTTTCATGAACCCTGGAAAGTCCCTTCCCCAAATGAGCAAAGCCTTTTCATGGAGTCTCTCTTAATGGCTAAAATAAACCAGCAGCTAATCTTTTAGCAATCCCTAGCAAACAGGTGGGGCTCGGTTTGCTGCAGTTTGCCTGAGGGCCCGAGTAGGCCATTTTGACGTGCAGATGCCATGTTCCCCCTCTCTCTGAGGTTAATGCCCTACCCAGCTTAACTGCTCTGCTTACTTATCTTTGTCCTGCTGCCAGTCTCTCACCGGGATCTAAATTTCCTTTGGCTTTCCCATCTACTGAATTCATGACTTACCCTTCCCTCCTGCTTTAAAATAGGCCAGGGATTATTTTGGATTCCAGTTTCCCAGCCACAAGAACATCATTTTTAGTTTGGTCTCCACAGACCAAGGACTGCTTTAAGTTATGTGGGTGCTCCCCCTTACCTTTGGGGTGCTCCCCAGAAGCTTATGCTTATTCTGGATACAATTGTATAAAACTCAAGCAACAATCACTTGGGTCACAGGATTGATTTTATCACAGCAGGGTTGTTCTGGGTTTGCAATCCTGCTGCATAGAACAAAATCCACAGTAATCAGAGACTTTACAGCACAAAGCAGACAGCAGAAGAATGTGAAACAATACAATGTTCTAATAGCCATCCTGATCTCTCCTGGCCACCTCCCACCCTCTGCTTCTACTGACTCATTTTCCAAGGAAGATACAGAACTGGAAATGGACCTTACAGCTTGTTCAGATTAGGCCGTGGTGCTGGTTGGATGGATTTTTCTGGTCTTGTTTTTCCTTAGTAGGGCTTATTAAAAAAAAAGAATAGAGTGCCAGGTGCAGTTAAACAGACTTTGGACTTAGTTTTATGGTTTAAGACGAGTATGTAATTAATAGCCTCCATGTGGCTGTAATTATAAAAATGAGTCTTTTTAAGAATGAAGAAAAACAGAATGCTATTAAGTCCATTTTGGCTGTTGAGAAATTTTTCACAAAATATTTCACTGCAAGCATCTCTGTGCATGTGCACATGTTTTGAAAGCAAGAAAAGGCTTGCCAAGTAAAACTTCCAAAATGTAGTTTTTAAATGGTATGCAAATATTTTAGAGTAAGGATAATGCTAAAAAGCATTTTTTTAAATTAAAATTCATCTCTTTGAGGGGCTTGGTCAAAAAAATCTCAGCGACCTACATTTCAGCCCAAATTCAGTTTTCCTCTCACATCCAACTCCAAGATAAGAACAGAGGCTCCCACCCTCACAGAGGTGAGCCTGCCATACATAAGATTCTAAGCTTTTCCACACCTTTTTGGGGGAAGAAAAAGACTATCAGGTATTACCGAAAGAGAGCATTAAAATCCATAGAATTCTCTGTAGCTAGGGTCCTAAAGGGTGTTTAAAAACAGCTCAAGGCAGGAGGGTCTGAGCCTGCTAAAGAAGAGACAAACCAAAGGATAGGCCTCCTGCTAGTGTGGGAGCCCATCAGAGTACATTGCCAAGTCTCCCTTCTCATTGATGTTCTAGGTGCACCATTTAGCTATTTGGGTAGAAGAACAGAGTGAGCACTTTTACTTTGGGGCATTGGCACCCAAGTCTAGAATCTTCTAAGATTGGGCCCCTCAGAGAGAGGCAGATTAAATTTAACCCTGAAGTTGCTGATGATCTCGCCAACTGGAATGTTGGGTTGACTTCACTTGCTGGATATTATTATGCTGGTAGTTGGGGTTTTCCTGGTCCAGAACATGCTTTGAGAGGTGCCTGTCACACCAAGAGCTGGCAGGAGGATTAAGGAGCAGGGCCTCCCCAGGAAGGTTAAATTGAAGTATGGAGTCAGCAGAAGAGCAGTGGAGATGCAGACATGCGTGCTTGAGAGGCAGAAGGATAGTTAAGAATATGAGTTTTCTGATCCTGTTGACTGTCATAGGAACAAGGGCTCTACCATAAGGAACACCCAGCAAAAGTCCCATTCTGAGGATCCAGCAGCCTATACAAAAATATACAGCTTTCCTTCCAAAGAGTGTGCCGTGCTGGAGCTCATGATGCTATCCCTGGCTGAAGGGAGACACATGCCACCTGGTTTATATACTGCGCACCAAAGGGTGACCATCACCACCGAGGCCAAGAAGATGCAAACTGAAACTTTGGCTTGTCCAGGAGTAGAAGAGCTTACAGAAACAAGTGACTGAAGCCAAAGTCTCTCACATGAAGTCAGTTTTAACTCTTACTGGGCACTGAGATGAAGGAAAAGCAGGCACCATTAGTTTGCTACTGCTGAGCAATTCTAGGAGGGGAGGGTTTGTAAGACAATGCCATGTAAATGGTATCTATACTTCTTGTTCACATCTCACTTGCAGAGCGGCAAATGGAAGAAGAACTCAAGGTGTGTCATTGGCCTTCAGAGTTGGCTGTGATTCACTGTCCTTTTCCAGGGGGCAGGATTTTTCTAGTTCCCCCTCCTCATGTTCACTATTTGGATGCAGACAGGTTTGTCCTCTTGGCAGATGACCAGGGAAGATCTGGCAGTGGGCTGCTCTGATGTGGTCATTGCATGATCTATGGAGCAGCACCAAGAGTGACCACTTCCTCTCACGTCACATGTAACCCTCACTCAGAAGACGGGGATCTGGTCTCTCCGGACAACATCCAGGTCATCATCTAAAGTTAACAATACCTGAAATGAGAGAGAGGGAGAAATAGGGAAAGAACAGAGAGCCATATTTAGTACCTGTTCTCCATCTTTCAGTCTGAAGGACTGAAAACAGGGTGATACTGCACAAAATATGGCAGATCCTGTCATGTAAGAGATATGTTTTTCCACCTTTATTTCCTCCAATGTCCCCACCTCACAGTCCTTGCTTTTATTTTGATGATCTTACTGAATGTTATTGAAAGTTGCTAATTTATATGAACAAATACTGTAAGTGCAAGCAAGGTGGGATTTTAGTTGTTTTCTTTTTGGAGTTCAGTTTCCCAGGCTCAGGCTAAATTATAAACATCTGAAGAATTAATCTCCTTTGAACCCTGATAATTCACAGCTGTGCTGAGTCAAATAGGTTTCCTGCCTTTTGGCTCTGAGCCAGTCAGGGGCCTTGTCTTTGTTATGTATTTTGGGAGATTAGAATTTTGCTTTGAGGGTTCACTCATGAGAAGGATCTTTTGCTTTTCTAGTTGAGACTCTGAGTAGCCATATGTTCAGAGCCCCCACCCCAACTGCTGAGATGTCTGTGCTCCCTCAATCCAGTCATGTATGTGAAGTGTATAGCAATGCTGCTATGTTCAGACAGCTGGATTCCTGTCTGTTGGTCTTTGTGCTAATTTTTTTCTGTTTGTATTTTCTATACTCACTTCTTTCTCTGTAATTAAAGTAGGATTGTTAACCCCTTTAAAGCTGTCTTTCTTAAAAGAAGATCAAAGAACCTGTGCTAGCAGGCCATCTTGGGTGTGCTAGGGTGCTTGCTATTACAAACACCCAAAGACAAAGTAAGACAGCCATTTGAGTCTACCTTTTCTGTAGGAATTAGTATTGCTTAAACTTTCCAAATTAGACTCTAGGGCTCTGTTTACATAACTGTACAATGTGTCTAGTGATTGGTAAAAGTTTAATGGAGAGCTATTGTCACTTGAATCATAATGCCACCATTTAAGACAGATAATTTACAATAACATTGGAAAGGCAATGATGCTCTCTGCTTATAATAATAGGAGACTGTTGCAAATATACCTGTGAGGCATCAGTATCACTTTCCAGAAGGTCAAGGAAGTTTAGATAAAAGACGAAGCTAATTTAGAAAGATCCCAGAAGAGAAAATTCTGTATTGAGGCAGGGGGAGAAAATAAAAGGACTCTGTCTGTGATGATGAGTCTACCAGCTTGTTAATAAAACAAAGCAGCGGGAATATAAAATGGTTGGGGGAAATGACCTCTGAGGTCCCTTTTCTGTTCTACATTCTGTGAGGCCAAGAGAGAACTGGGCACTAACTGGAAGGATATCCTAATGCTGCTTAGTAAAAGGGAGGAAAAATCCATTGTGGAAAACAACATGAATCCTGTAGTTGTAAGGACTAGTTTGACTTTTGTCTTTATGCGCTGTGTGACTCAGTCAGTCATTTAGCCTTCCTATGCCTGAGGGTCCAATGATGGAAAAGGGAAATGTGAATGTAGCATCAAAGATACATAACCAGCAATTTTTGTGCTCCAGACAAATTGTATAAACTGGTGCCTCAGTTCATTGAGACAGAGAGAAGATCCTTAGTAAGATCTCGTGCTGCTACTGCTGGGGAACCAAAAGAGAAAAGGGAGAAAGGGAGAAAGGGAGAAAGGGGAGAGGGAGAAGAAAAAAAGGTTCAGAAAGTGTTGACAGGGTGGGCTAGAGAAAGAGTGAGAAGGGGAAAACTGAAAAACTTACCAGGAATGAGAAAAACAAGGCAGTTGCAGAAAGAAAGTGCCAGACATCATGGTCATCAAAGAATTCCAGCAGGATACAGTCACGATTCTTCTCTCGGGATTCTGCCGGGGTTTCCTGGGGGGAGATGAGCCAGGGCAACATTCCAGTCAATTTACCTGATTACTTATTAAATGCCTACTGATGAGGGAGATGATTTCCTAGGCATGGGGAAAAGCACAGAAGGCGGTGCTTACAGCCATCACTGTCTACTAGTGGGTTGGAGATGCAGCACATGCACAAGTAACTTTGAGACAAAATAGGATTTAAATGCACAAGATAAGTACAAGCTAACTGCTATACACAGTTTGTACAGTTGTAATGCGTCTAAGTGATAGGTGAACATTGTGTGGAGCAAATGCAGATGATTCACATGAAGTGCTCTATGCAGCAAGATATTATAGAAATGAAACAGTTCCGGTTCAAAAGGAACTTTCTCCCTGAAAATGTCAGAAACATGTATCTAGCAACAAGCACATAAAACAGAGTAGGGGAATATCAAAGAAAGGGCAAAAATACAAAATCCCTGAATCCCAGATTTTTCGAGACAGAAAGAGTCCTGGGGGCCATCTCTCTCAACGCATACCTGCAATGGGAATCCCATTGCAACACATCTGACAAGTGGTATGCCAACCTCTGCTTAGAGCAGCGGTTCTCAACCTTCCTAATGCCGCGACCCTTTAATACTCACATGTGGGCAGACCCGCCTGGAGATGGATAGAGGAGCTGTGTCTCAGTTCCTAAGACCATCGGAAATATGTGTTTTCTGATGGTCTTAGGTGACCCCTGTAACCCCTCTAAAAGGGTCATTTGACCCCCAAAGGGGTCATGACCCATAGGTTGAGAACTGCTGGCTTAAAGGTTTCCAGTGAGGGGAACCTCACTGTGCCCTGAGATACCCCATTCAGCTTATGGACAGCTTGAATTCTTAGGAAGTTTTCCCTAAGATCAAGCCTAAATTTTCCCCTTTGCAATTTACACACAAAGTGCAGAAACCAGGAGCAAACAGAACTAATCACAAAGATGGACAGATAATGACTCCTTGTAACAGAAGATGTTCTCTTACCTCCCAGCTGCTAAGATTCTGGAAGAAGAAGTAAAGGGCTGCTGCCCACACCACGGCTGTGGCTACGATGCAGAACAGGGGGATGGGGAGGACCTTCTCAGAGCTGCGGAGCTTTGACAAGAGAGACAAGGTTAGGGCCCCTAGCAAAGCTCAGGTTATTAGCCTAACTTCTGCCCACAAGGCTGGGTGTCTGTAAAGTCAGCCCTGGCCCCATGCACACCCTTACCTTCATGATGATATAAAAGGCCAGGTACAGCAGTAGGTTACAGATAAAAATCCCCAGCACGTAGGAAGCAAAGTCCCTGGGCCGATACACCAGGCCAAAGAGGGCGCTGAAGGATACAAGGTGGAGAGGACAAGGTTGGCTTACATGTTTTAGACATGGGAAAGTAGATTTATGATAACATAATTTAAAGGTTCATGACAGCTTCATTCAGTATGATTTTTAGGGGAAGATGATCGCTTCAGGGAGAAGTGCCCACCGTGAAGATGCAGTTACCCCAGTGTTTCACAGAAAGGTCTCTATCTCTAACCATCATCATCCTCTTGGATTCAGTTAGAAGAACCAGCTGGCTAAGAAGACGGAGGTTTCCCCATTCTTCACCCCACCCACAACTCTGATGTGTCTGTATTAGTAGCAGGAAAGAGGTGAAGGAGCAAGGGGCAATAGGGTTATGGGCCTTCCATTGGTATTTATTAATAAGAAATAATTCCCTGGGCAAGTCATATTTTCCCCTAGGTTGCTACATTCCCAAGGAAATGACAAGTTCTCAGGACTAACCCCTCTCAGTAACAGTTACTAAGGGCAACCTTATCTTGAAATGATGGATTATTAGACAGTGATGCCTAGAGGTCAAGGCAAGATGATTATCCTTAGAGAATTATGTCTTTGATATATAAGGGACATATATCTAACAAAAGGGACAAGGTTGCTTTGGACGAGCAGCTTTGTCCCTGCCGTAATCTCTAGGTGGTGGCATTATGAAAAGGTTCCTCCAGAGACATACAGCTCCCAAATAGGAATCCAATTCATAGGGCTTTAGCTTTATAGATCTCGAGTTAGAAGATGCCTTAGAGATCTTTTAATCCGACTCCCTCATTTTATAGCTGAGATCACTGAGGTCTAATGAATTGCTTAAGGATGACTTGCTTAAGGTTGCCCAGGTATTAAGTATACAATTTGAACCCAGGTCCTCTGACTCCAAGATCTCTTTTAAGTTGCAAGGGAAGCTCTCAGTGACTGGATTATGGTTTTCCCCATCCCCCTGCTCCGTTCACTGTAGACCAGGAATGGGGAATTTAGGAATAGGGATCCATGATTTTACTGTTAGAGGGGATTCCCCGGGTGGGGGACCTCTCTTATCAATGGAGGTTGGCACCTTCTCTACAACATACAGTCTTGGAAAGTTGCCTAGACTGCCAGGAAGTTAAGTGGGTTGTTCAGGAGCATATGAGGGATTTAAATCCAGTTCCTGGTTCCGAGACCAACTCTCTGTCGATAATACCATACTGCCTCTACCACTTCATAGGGAGTAAATCCAGTTAGATTCACAACACAAACAGCACGTTTATTTAAGGCTCTTCTTTTCTCCTTTTCTTTTCAGGAAGAATAAAAAACCCCTTTCTACTCATTTGACTATAAATTAAGAACAAGGAACACTGAATTCAACCAAAGAAATAGACAGAGTGAGGGTCAGGGAACGGCATGGAGAAAGAAGAGACAGACAAAGATTGCAGATAACTATAGATCAAATGGGAAAGACAGAGGAAAGGAAAGGAAAGCGGAGATGGGCCTTTCAGATACAGAAAATGAGATACATAAACATACAGAGAAATATATACACAAATGCAGAGAGACAAAGAAAGAGAGGCAAAATTCATGGAATAATATGCACATTGTAGGACCCTGTAGAATGTCGCTCCTGAAGATTTTTAAAGTCACATTGAATTTCAGGACTGTTGGAACTTGCCACAGAGATCAGAAAACACATTAAGAATCAAGCAAAAGAGACAACTCTTCCTACATAACAGTTCTAGACGGAAGTCCACTGAAGTCTTAGTGTAATGCTTGGCTGTGGCATGGATGTGGCCGTGTATTCATGAAAGTTATTTCATTAGCAAATTCTGACATAGTCTATCAAGTTGGAAAGGCTTTCAGTAATAGGTCAGTTACTCAGCCTCACTGAGGTCAGAGAGTTATCACCAAAGGCTTGGCCATTGGGTAATATGTTCTTTGGTCACAGCAATTCATGATAACATAGAATGTTGAGACCTACAGTGGTGGAAGAAATACCTACATCGACAAAATCATGGCTCTCTGAAATATTTTTCCTATGTTTCTAGAAGATAAGCATTGATAAGAGCATGGGCTGGGCATGCTAGCATACTCAGCTCATCTTCAACCACGCCGGCCGGCATAGACTTATCCTTTCCTGCTTCATTTCAGTTTCTTTAATAGAGTCAGAGTCCAAACGTATCTGTCCATAAACCTTAATGTCACAACAAGCAGTGATAAGAAACCACTCTAAAACTACTTACAAAGACCAGTTAACAAGATTCCCAACAATAAGCAGCACCATTCTGTCCTGGGGGGTGGAAAAGGACATAATATCAGTTCATTATCATTCTATTTTCTGCCATACTAGGAGGTAGGCAAAGCTATAAGAAAGGTATCTCTGGGGGACACGCATTAAACAAGCAAGCAAATTCTTCCCAAGATTTTCAAGGTGACATTCCTAACACTGGTGCAGATTTCATCTGATAGCCTCTGTCAGACCAGACAAAGGTGACTGCATCACTGAAGATGAACATAGGGTCAAGAAACAAAACTCAAGCAGTGGCCCGGGGGATGGCTGGGGTGGCCCTCTGCAGCTACCTTGGTATTGTGTGATGGGTGACAGGTGTCTAAACTAGTATGAAATTCTCCAGCTGCCATCATATCATGTATTGGGGGGGGCTGTTGGAGGGGAGAGGGCAGGGCAATTGGGGTTAAGTGACTTGCCCAAGGTCACACGGCTAGTAAGTCTCAAGTGCCTGAGGCTCTATTCACTGCACCACCTAGCTGCCCCCATCATTATTATGTAACAGTACAGCATGCAGACATTCCTGGGACCTTATTAAATGGCCCTTAGAACACATCTGAAGTACTTAATTTTTCTCTGATCTGGACCTGTGATTTCAATTGGCATGGAGAAGGGTTCATGTACCAGTGACAATTGGGGAAGGGAAGGAGAAGGGAGTAAGAATTTAAATGGTGCCATACACTATGTAAGTAGAGTATCAGAAAGGTGTCTGGGACTCTGAGAGGACAGCTGCCTTACTGACCATCACCCAACCAATGTGTGTTAAAGGAAGGACTTGAACCCAGGTGAGCTTACTACCTACTATTATACACTTCCTCTCCAGAGAGCTCCATGTCCTCCAGAATATTGTTTTCTGACTTCATGGTGGCCCTTTCCATCCCTTGTATTCTGGACATTGGCTCCAGATCCTGGCAGCATCTTGTGGTCAGAGCAAATTTTCTTGGACATTTTTTCTTCTAGTTTAGTTATTGTGTGTAGGGGAAGGGTGGCTGAGTGAGAAGTCTCACGACCCTCTGGATACTTATTAAAATATAAGTTTTATTAATATTTTTTTTGTTTTTACACCACAGTCCTTCCTAAATATCCCTGCCCCCAACTCCTGCTAGATGAGCCCTCCCTTAAAACAGAGAAATAGTTAACCAGACCCTGTGGCTGACAGTGTGCACATCAGTCAGCATGAGCAATTCCTCTTCTCTCTATCAAAGGGTATTTCTTGGAACTTTGACCCATCTGTCACCAGATCATCTGGGACTCAAGGGCCTTTATAAGCTGTAAAGCAAGATCCGAATACAGGAGGTGATGATTTTCACCGTCACTCATTTATGGCTTGGAGAAGTGATTGTTTCTTTCCAGCAAGACCCCTCCTCACACCCCACCAGGGGCACCTGTCTTCATTTAAAGGAAATGCTTTACATTTGTATCTGAGTTTTCCCCTCTTGTGCCTTATAGCCAGGACTTTCCTTTACCCCCAAATATGAAGGTCTGTGAACTTTGTGGGCCACCTCAGATTCTTTTTGGAAGCAGGCAGGGTATACATCATAAATAAACCAGATCTCAAAATGTCCACAGAACTTTCATGCTCTTTTCCTTGTTTTTCCCCTAAAAAGCACACCAGCTTCGATTCCCTCTGCTTGTGCCCTCTTTTTGGTCCTGGAATCTTGTGTATGAGTCCTGTGAGATCCACCAGAACTTCTGACCCTGAGCTGTCATAATTAGATGGTGAGCTCTTGAGGCACATAATAAGAGTTTAATAAATGCTTGTTGTCTAGGCTTGACTTGTCAAGTCTTGATATGATAGGCTTAAAAAAACCCCAAACAAACAAAAAACCACGATGGAAAAGCTAGAAGAAATAATGACTCTTGCTCAGTTATCCGGTTGTCGGGACCTCCCTCCCGCAGCCCTGGGTCCTCTCTACCTGTGTAACAACAGAAAGCTTTCGTGACTACATGGACCTCCTCTCCTCCCTCCCTCCCTCCCAGGTGGCTGATGCTGTACTTGCTGGCGAAAGTCCAGGGGACATGAAGACTCCACCTACCATGTACAGCGGTCGGCTACACTGGTGGATACAGTCAGTGTAGAATACCATTGCAATCCGCCGGAAAATTCCCAAATCTGCTAATGACAAGAGGGCATGCAAAGAGTCACCATCCAAAAGCAGCACTTCGTCAGGCAATGACTTATGACCTCGAAGGGCAGAGCTGATGGTGGGGAACCTTTCTACCAGGCACAGGCTTAGGGGAGTTTTAAAGATTACGTTAAGTTTTGTGAGGAAAACATGTCATCTTCTTTATACAATCTCTGAAACAGCACCATGCCCACAGTAGGGATTTCACAGAGTTTGGTTAAAATAAACTATCTAGTCACTGGGCTGGCATGACATCGACCAAGGCAAGACAAATCAGGGCATCTTGTATTGTGCAGTATAAAAGACCCAACAGAAGAGAGAGGAACTTGGTCTGTCACAGTGGTTCTCAACCTTCCTAATGCCGCGACCCTTTAATGCAGTTCCTCATGTTGTGGTGACCCCCAACCATAAAATTATTTTCATTGCTACTTCATAACTAATTTTGCTTCTGCTATGAATCTATATGATATGCAGGATGTATTTTCATTGTTACAAATTGAACATAACCCATAGACTGAGAACCGCTGGTATCAGATAACACTTGCAAATAGGTGGTAGCCAAGGCACAAGAAGGCCTTGTACAGCTGTTTCCTTTATGCTGACTCCACATAATTTTTAGTTTATTTTAACTGGTGGGTTTTTTTTTTGCTTTCAGGAAAAGATTGGGGCATCTTCTCCCTTAATCCATAACTTTGTCAACCTGATTTTTTTTTTTGAAAGTCCTTTCCCCCTAGTAAGAGATATTTTAACCCGTCTTTCATACAGTGGTCATTGTTTTGGTAAGAGTTTACTTACATAAGTATAGAAAACTCTACAGATCTTGTAGAAAAAGCCCATATTTACTAGTCAGCTGGTTTTGGTTTGAAACGGAAATTTTACAGGATCATAGACTTAGATGGGCAGCTAGGTGGTATAGTGGGTAGAGTACTGGGTCTGAAGTCAGGAAGACTCCAGTTGATCTCCAGAGAGTGAAGATGTGGAGAGAACCTTAAGTGCTTTCAGCATCTGTTCATGGGCTCTGTGAGTTTGTCTTTCTCTCCCTCC
>CM053596.1:248148762-248180519 GCA_028646575.1 Pseudocheirus occidentalis | reverse complement strand
AAACGTTCTTTCTTTGAGAGGATATTTGTGATAACAGATTCTCTTTGGGACTGACCCCAGATATATGGAGAGAGGGCCAAAGATTTGGGGAGCTGTCAACAGTAGGGGCAGCCATGGTTTCCACATGTTCCTCTTTCCAGCTCACTTCCCTAGAGACTTTGGAGAATTTCTCCTTGGGTAAGATGGCGGTCCATCTCTTGGTTTATCTCATCTTGCTCTTAGCAGAGTTCATTCATACCTATTTATTTTTTTTGGTGTGTTCTAATCTGTAGGACTTTCCCATTTTTTTTTGTTTGCTATCTGTTCGGATAAATGACTTTACTTTCTGTTAGCTAGTTCTGATAGTCTTTTGTGTAATCTGAATTTGGTGGAGGAAAGGAGCCAAGCTGGAGGCTGTAATTCTGAGGCATTCTTCACTCCTTAAGAACGTTCAGGTTAACTGCTTTAGTTTTGAACCAAAATCATATCCCTAGATCAGCAATATTTAGGAGACAAATAGATCTCATTCTAGTCCAGTAACCTTTTCAGAGACTGGAGAAAAGCACAATTAACCTCATGGCTGTTCCCAGGCTTCTCTGAAGGCAGGTATCAGTCTCTTTGGAAAGGAGTAGGCAATATTCCAGAACTGTCTATCAAGGCCTCTCTAAAGTTCTTGCTCCAGATCTGCCCTTCATGCAAGTTTGTAGCCTAGCCTCAACATACAGCACTGATCAAGAGCTGTGTTTAAGCAGCAGCATCCCAAATGCATCAGACTTGGGTCAAATTCTAGTTACATTAGCCCTGACGAGATGGAAAGAACATTGGATTTGGTGGCAGAAGAGATAATAACCTTTCCCCTCTAGGTCTCAGTTTCCTCATCTGTAAAATGGTAAGGTTGGGCTAGATGATTTGCAAGGTTTCTTCCACTTCTACTTCTATGATCCTATAAAAGTGGCCTTTGGAATGACAAGAAGAATAGTAAAACCAAACACAGAAGTGCTACACACCACAGACCTTTGAGATCTGAGGCTGATTGTTGTCCTTTTAGCAGCAGAAATTGTAGCCTGTCTTTCCTCCCTCCCTCCCTCCCTCTCTCTCTCTCTCTCTCTCTCTCTCTCTCTCTCTCTCTCTCTCTCTCTCCCTCTCCCTCTCTCTCTCCCTCCCTCCCTCCTCCTTTCTCTCTTCCTCCCTCCCTCCCTTCGTCTCTCTCTCTCTCTCTCTCTCTCTCTCTCTCTCTCTCTGTCTTCTCTCTCCCTCCCTTCCTCCCTCTCTCTATCTCTCTGTGTTTCTGTCTCTGTCTTTTTCTCCTCTGTCTGAAAATATCCTCCAAACCCACCCAAAAGTACATTCAGAAACATCGCTAATAGCAAAAACAGGAGCACTTATATTACACACATTTTCTAAGAACCCCAAGAAGAGAGAACAACTTCTCATTACCTGTGTCAGACACATCTGAATCAGGGGAAGCAGTGGAAGGAAGAAAAAAATGCTTTGTAAGAGTGTGTCCAGCTTGACACATTTGATTACATAAAACACTCAGAGTTTGTTATTCCATCAGAAGGAATAATGACTGGTTTCTCTCTTCCCCCATTTACATAGAATCAAATGATCCAATGCATGTGTTCTCATGTTCTTGCAGTCTGTTGTCAGTGCAGTGCATTGGGAGTGAATGAAGAAGTCCCACGGTGCTTTCCGTGGCAGGGCACACATCCCCATGTCCCATTTAAAAAGCTTCCCACTTGTTGTTTTCTCTGCTCTTTTGCTGTGCTTGCTCACATTTTGAGTGCCTACCTGGAGGGTTTTCAAGGGAAGGAGCATTTGCATTGAAAGGAAAGCTAAGAAAGTTACAAAATAAGGTTGGATTTGCCTGAGCATCTCCAATCCAATCAATATCTTCTTGACCTTGGAATGAATTCAGATGAAGTCAATGCTGTGCTGCAAAACACTCCGAATTTCCTTTTTTTCACTTTTCCATATCTTTATCCATCTGGAAAAACCCCATGACAATACAAATGAATACTGTTTGGCTAAATAGGCTGTGATCCTGCTGCAGATTTTAAAGGGTGGGAGAATTCACTTCCACAGGTGTACACAAAAGTGCCTGCCACATAACAAAACGTCTTGGAGCTAAGAATTGGGAAATGTATCATCTCCTTGCATAAATGATCTGGATTTATCCCAGCAAACAGGTTGACTATGTACAGAGTACCTCCGATGACAGCACCAGCCTCTAAGAGACAGCTTGGTAGGTGCAATGTATATTAAAATTAAACAGTATATACTGGCCAGGGACGAAATCACCTAGTTTATCAGCTGATTTATTTGGCTCAATAGGGGTTTCTTTCTGCATTAAAGTTCACGGATACAAAAATCGTTTCCTAAGCTTGGCTTCCAGGGATTTAAAGCTATGGTCCACACAGAGAGAGCTATGAACCCACAGTGGGTAATAACATGACTCCAAGGCACAACTTACAGAGTGGGGTGCAAGTCATAAGTGGGGCTCATCTCCAACGCAAGCATGCAACAGCCTTTATCCATTATTGTGCTTCCTTACTGTCTGAAGCTGGTCTCCCATGGTGATGTGAATTCTAAACCTCCCTTCCTTTCTGTGCCAGTATTGGCCTCTCAGTGTGAACCAAAACCATGGCACCCAAAGCAAGTGCGCAGATGTTGTTGGGAAAATCATCACAGCATGCCCACCCTGCCCCTCATTTCACCTCGTGGCTACAGTGGGCATCCGTGGGTTGGGCAGGATTTGCCTTAGGGCAGAGAGTAAGTGCCCCCCCACTTCATCTAGCCTTCTTACTTGTGGTGGGAAAAAACAAGCGACACGAGAGAAGCAGACATAGGTGGGCTTCAATCTGTATCACAGCCTCATCACAGCGTCCTTGTCTCCAAACTCCCCTCCCCTCTGAACTTCTCTGTTTTGGTCAGGGGTACTGCTTATCCTTCCATTATCTTGGGTTCTCAAACTCTTCCTTATCCTTGCCTCCTCACTCAACGGAAACTGCTCAGGTTACCAGTGATTTCTTTATTGCTAAATCTGATGGCCTTTTCTCTACCTCTCTGTAGCCCCTGACATGACTGAGCACCCCAGACTCCTGAGTCCTTGATCTTCTTTCTAGGTTGCTGAGAATTATGTACTTATGCTATATATAAAAGCTCTCACATCTGCACACTTAAGAAACACAGAAACAGCATTTTCTAAAATGCTTAAACTTTTTTTTTCCAAATGAAGAGTTTCAGTGGGTTTCGAGCGCATTTGTTAAAAATAGAAAAATGTAACACCTTCTGATTAGTTGAAAGAACAAAGTGGGAAAATGGACACTTGTTAGCTGAACTTCAATAAAAACCAGTGCATAATTGGTGGATGGGATTGAAAAATTAGTCATGATTTAGTAAGTATAGCTGACAATGCATTTCTTGGCATCTATGTGTCTTATGAGGTCCCTTTTTAAACTAGGACAACCATCAAAACCAGATATGAAAATAAACTGAACTTAGAACCGGACCTTCAAATGTACTTAATTCATAGTAGAGTAGTATTTACATATAATGCATGTACAGTATGAATAAACAAAAACAAACACATATAGGTAAACGGGCACTTATATGTACATATAGGTTTATGTGTGTGTATATATATATACATATATATATATATAGATGTGTATATATATCTATATTTATATATACACATTGAGAGGGAATGCTCAAATTCTTTTTTTACTAAATGGGATGTACCATCAAAAAGATTGAGAGAACACTGATTTAAAGAACTGATAAACTTCAGATAAACTTGTGAAATATAAACAAATGTCCATGTGTGACAAAAGGCCTGCTCTCGTGATGCCCAAAGTCCTGAAAAGAATATTTACATTATCATCTTTACAACACAGGGCTAGTTCACTGAACCTATTAATTAGTTTCAATTATGCTTTCAGTTGGCATAAGTGAGTGAGGCATCAGATAAATGGAAGCATTAATTTCTTTAGGAAAAAGAGAAGTGTCTTACCTATTTTGAAGCGGCCCATGTAGTAGATCTGTGTGCTGAGTGCGAGGGATGCCAGAATGTGGATCACAGAGAAGATAACCCAGAACCACACATCATTTTTTCCAAACAACTGTAAATGAAAAAGAAAGTGACTGCTATCCGAGTTTAAGGTTTTTCCCAAAGAAACCAATAAAAAAAACTCTTTGATCCAGTGAGATGCTGGATTCCAAAGAGGTCAGAGAAGAAAAACAATATAGTAAAATATTTGTATTGTACTTTTTGTGATAGTAAACAACTGAAATCAATGTAGGTTCCCATTAATTATATATATGTAATTATATATATAATATATAAATTATATATATATATACACACTATAATTATATAATGGCTAAAGAAACTAGGATATTTGAATGCAATGGTACTGTGCTGTTGTTGAGTCATTTTGGTCCTGTCTGACTCTTTATGACCCCATTTTGGGGTTTTCTTGGCAAAGATCCTGGAGAGGTTTTTCATTTCCTTCTCAAGCTCATTTTACACATGAGGAAACTGAGGCCAACAATGTTGGTGACTTGCCTAGGCTCAGCCAGCTCATGTCTGAGACTCGATTTGAACTCATGAAGACTGTGCCCCCCAGCTGCCCCATTATGGTACAATAAGAAACTGCAGACACGAGGGATTCAGAAAAACTTGGGCTGATGTTTGAATGAGTTGAAACAGTATAACCAGGACTGCTACACAATGACTCCAATATTCAAGGGATCTATGATCTCATCAAATTCCAATATTCCCTACAGTGATGCAGAGTAAAGCCCATCTCTACCTGCCTGTCCTGTGTGGCTCTTATACACGTGCTCCCATAAGCTGAACATGGGGTTCATCCAATGCACTAACGGCTTTCCCCTAACTTGTTTTCTCCTGCCCTCATGAAGATACTGGTGTATATCTCAAGTTGTCCACTTGTCATATCTTGCCATCACCATGTGACCAAATCATATTCTTTTTCTATCACAGAGCTAGCTCCCTGATGACATTTTTTATGTTGTTCTAAATCAAAGCTTTTAAAAATAAAATCAAGCACAGTAGGAACTGTATTCACTGTATCTTTTAGTCAGTTGTATAGTAAAGATATAGGTCACTGCAGAATATTGTTGGCAAAAATCTGCTTGTTCCCTACCAAGACCCTCATCAAGGATGCTTCTGATGTGGTATGGAGGTGAGTCTCATTAACATTTCGTATAGGTAGGAAAATGGGCCCAGAGAAAAATTCCTGTTTTCTGGTTACCGTTTTTTGTGGAGGTGTGATTGATGTGAAAAACTTCCCACCTCTTTGGTCTCATTTCCACTTTCATAATGTTGTTCATAACAATAACAACTTCCATATGTTTTATGAATCATTCCCTTAATGCCCTCAAAACTGTGTCACCTCCAGTATGGATCTCCCCTGTTTGTTTGGCTTCTTTCCCCATCTTGGTATCTTTAGTTGCCATGTCTGCTTCTTTTGTAATATGATGTCAAAATCCAACTGTAGTTGTTCTAGTTAATTATGAAATCTTTGTATCTTTTTCCATTTTTTTGATGTTGTCTCCCTTACCTTTTCATCCTTAAAATGCCCTTAAGATGATGTTGCTTAGTTGGGGTTTTTTGTCAAGCTTTCTTTTCATTGATTTTACCTTCCGCTACTTTTCTTGCTCTTTGAGGCAATACTACTTATAAACTTCCACCATCCTTCTTTATAAGATTTGCAAACAAGTTTAAATTCTAAACCAGCGTTGCTTTTAGCTACTATCTCTCTTTTTGACAAATAAGTAAAATCTTTGCAGACTAAGCTGATTTTTAAGCTGTTTTGATTTTCCTTGTTATGGAAATTTGTGTATGTGTGTGTGTATCAGTTAAAGTTCTGTATAAAATCATTTTAACTGACATCAGTGTCCTTTATACTGTCCATTATCCTCTTCTGGTATTAATTACTTGTTTAAATAGGTCAGGTTGGAGCTGTTTCCATTGCATCTAATATCTTCTCATCATCATCATTATCATCATCATTGTTATTATTATTATTATTATTATTTTGCTTTTTGGAGGAGGGAAGGCAGGGCAGTTGGGGTTAAGTGACTTGCCCAAGGTCACACAGCTAGTAAGTGTTAAGTGTCTGAGGCTGGATTTGAACTCAGGTCCTCGACTCCAGGGCTGGTACTCTATTCACTGTGCCACTTAGCTGCCCCCTCTTCTCATTATTATTTTTTCTTCTAGTTTTATACTAATTTGGATAATTTCTCTAACCAAATGGTGGTTTGGCCATACAAAGACAGTTGATTTAAGTACGGCTCACACCAACAATGAATGACTCTTTCCAGTCTGTTAAAATACAATCATTTTCATTTTTGTTACGTTTAGAGTAGGCCACACGGAGCACCTACTGATTTTTCTTAAATAAAGTAGTCAGGACAGAGATGTGAGGCTTCTACAAGTCTCTGACCTTTCTTATTCCTTCTTCTTGATGGAAGTTTTCTGAAATATGTCTCATACCATTCTTGTCTGTTCCCACCATTTCAGTGAAGATATGAGGTATTAAAGTACATATTGATTTAATTTGGAAGGTCTAAACAAGTTTCTTATAGAATTTCTTTAGCTGTTCATCTGCTGCAACTGATGTTAGTATGCAAGCTGCAATTATGAGCACTGCAATATAAGATGACTAATTATCCCATGAAATGATTTTTTAAAATTGTCTTTGGGCAAATGATACAACTGTCAACTCCTTTTTTTTGCCTCCCCTCCAGAGAGTGTCTATGGGCCATAATTCCATTTAGTTAAAATGTCCTTCTTCTGGTTTTATTATTAGTAAGATTTTCTTTTTTCTTTTTGGAGTGGGGAAAGCAGGGCAGCTGGGGTTAAGTGACTTGCCCAAGGTCACACGGCTAGTACGTGTTAAGTGTGTGAGGCTGGATTTAAACTCAGGTCCTCCTGACTCCAGGGCGGTGCTCTGTTAACTGTTCCACCTAGCCGCCCCTTTAGTAAGATTTTCAAGATTGATATGATACAACTTCACCAGCATCATCATCAACAAGCATTAAGCTCTTACTGTATGCTCAGCACTGACTGTGTTAAGCAAGCACAGACAATACAAAGGCAAAAACATGATCCCTGCTCTCAAAGAATTAAAATTCTTCTTAAAAATTATTAATTTATTTTAAACTTACATACACAATAAGAAAAGAAAAAGAAACATTATAAACTTAAATCTAAAACTTAAATACAAAATAAGAAAAGGAAAAAGCATTGCCATGGGCGGGGCAGAACATAAGAGAAGATTCAAAATCTACAGCAACCAATTCCCATTTGAAGAAAGCCTATATAATAAATACCACACGTGTTCACAGCCACCCATCTTTTCTTTGCCTCCTTATCAAATTTCTCTTGTTCTCTACTGTCAATTTTTTACTTTGTTCTTTTTTCCCTCCTTCCCCCCCCAAAGAAGGCTACACTTAAGCCCAGGTATATGTATATATATATACATATAGATCACACATACACAGAAACACACAATATATATATATATATATATACACACACACACACATGCACACATACATATTGAGATATCTATAATCATACTCATATGTAGACATATACATTCATAAGCACCTATGTAAGACTATTCCATTTGTTTGTCCTCTGTTTATCAAAGGGGGTAACATGTTCCTCTATAAGTCCAAGTTTTCCCATATTTTCTAAGTCCTGACTCATCATTTCCTACCCCACAGTCATATTCCAACCTTACACTGTCCGGTTATTTTAAGTCTAAAACAATATGGATCAATATGGCTGACATATGGTGTTAGTTACCCTATTTTTCTCTTTTGATTAAATCTATTTTAGCTTTACCTTTGTCTGAGATCATGATTATTACCCTACTTTTTTCCCTAATAAATTCTACTCTTGATCTTTATTTTGTTTATGTGTATATTTCCTATCCCTCCTGACTCCTTTACTTCTACTTGCTGCCTTGTTCTCATATTATTTAACCTATCCATCCCTCCAAAGATTCCTCCATTATTTTCTCTGACCATATCCTCTTGTTTCTATTTGAATTTAGAAGACTTTTACAGTTTTCCAAATATATGTTATTCTTTCTTTATGCCATTCCTGTTCATCTTCTCTACCTTATCTTCTCCCCCTATCCCCTTAGCCTTTTCTTTTTTTTCTGAATTTAGAAGACTTTTATATGCCTCTAAATATATATGTGTTATTCCCTCTTTAACCCATTCCCCATGAGAGCAGGATTCCAGAACTACCGGCCATCCTCCCCCATCTAATTCCTCTGTGACAGTTCTCCTCACACCTCATTTGTATAATTACTTTTTACCTTTTCCTAGATGGTTTTACTTTTTAGAGTCACATCCTACTCAGCTCTACTATAATCTTTTTTTCCACCTATTCAATTATTAGTAATAATCTTAGACAGTTTGTATTTCCTTGTATAAAAAGTAAAAAATCTGTCATTATTGAGTCCCTTCTAATTAGTCTTTGATGTTTACCTTATATTATCTTGGATCTTGTACGTCAAATTTTCTATTGAGTTCAGATTGTTTTTCAGTAAAATCCTGAAAGTCTGACAGTTCATTAAATATTCATTTTTTCATTCAGAATTATGCTTATCCTGTTATGGATTATATCCTGTTATCAGTTGGTTATGATATTTTCGGCCACAACCCCATTTCTGGACAATGCTGGGAAGAACAGTTCTTTTTGTCAGTTGATTTTGTTGGGGTGACTCTTCTTTTTTTTTTTTTTTAACAAGGGTTGAGTTGTATATATTGGGAACCAAATGACTGGTGTAAAAAACAAAAGGCATCAATAAAACTTTGGAAGAAACCCTGGCCATGGCACTGAGGATGGAGAATCTCATCCAGTAACCACAGAATCAGAAGGAGCCCCCAGGAACCCTGAGCTTTGAGATGTGGGCCAAACGCAGACTGTCCGACTGGCCTTGAGGAAATTCTCTCACTACTGGGCTTTTCCTTTCACTCTGTAAAACAGACACAACAATCTTGTTCCTCTCATTTGGAAAGGAGATGTCAAGGACAAAAATAGAACTCTGACGCGATAGAGTCACTTTACCCTTTTTGCCTTGATTTCCTCATCTGTAAAAAGAGCTGGAGAAGGAAACGGCACAAACCCCTCCAGCATCTTTGCCAAGAAACCCCCAAACAGGGTCATGCAGAGTCAGACACAAACCGAACCCAGGAGACTTGTACAGGTTTAAAAGTAGTTGATGGTGACTCTTTGGGTGACTTGGGATCACTGAACGGCAAGAAGGCAAGAGTGCAGTAGAAATAACACTGGATTTAGACTTAAAAATACAACTCTCATGCTTCCTGCTGGTGTGACCTTGGTTAAATCATTTAACTTCTTTGGGTCTAAATAAATAATAATAAACCTGTAAAAAGAGGGAGTTGGGCAATATGATCTCTAAGGTTCTTTTTCATCCTTTTTTTTTTGCAGGGGGGAAGGCAAGGCATTTGGGGTTAAGTGACTTGTCCAAGGTCACACAGTAAGGATGTCAAGTGTCTGAGATCACATTTGAACTCAGGTCTTCCTGACTCCAAGACTAGTGCCTTATTTGCTGTACTACTTAGCTGCCTCAACTAAGGTCCTTTTTAAGCTTAAATCTATGTTCTGTCAAGTTTAACTCTTATATTTCAGATGAGGAATCTGAATTCCAGAATGCAAAATGACTTGACTGAAGTAATACATCTGATTAGAGTTGGAATTAGAATCCTGGTCCAGTTCTCCCAATCTGTGTGTAGATCATCATTTCACTTTTGTACAAATGTCATGACCCCCCTTTTCCAAAAATGAGATTAAGACAGACATACCACTCCAAGGACAGTCAGACAGATGACCACAGCAAAAGATGCGTAGGCAGAATAGGCACTGGCATTGATGTCGGGATGGCGGGTCTGATAGAGCTTCAACATGCAGAGTCCCGCAATCATGTACATGAAAGAAGTATCTGGGGAAGAAAGGTGAGGTAGACAGTATTCATTCACATAGAGACCTATCTTCTGACTTCTTTTTTTCATTTCTCTCCTCCCTCTGGGTTGTCCCTCACTTACACCCTCGTATTGGGCACCCTCGTATCTTTATGCTATGCTTTGGCTAATCAGAGATTCCTTCTTCCCCACCCCCACTTCTGTCCTCCTGACAGACCCTTGTATTTCAAATGATACTTCTTTCTCTACCATAACTCCCTCTTTTCTCTGGTCCAACAAAAAATTCCCAATCCCTTAGGGGGCATATCTCAGCTGAACTAATTCATAGTAAAATATGGATAATTGATCATCCCCACTTAATGCTATATCTTTCCACGTATGTTTTCATTTATTTTTTCATTAAAATTTGTATTTTTCAGTCAACAAAAATTTATCCTTTTTTCTGCACCACCACCATTGATAAAGAAAGAAAAAAAAACCTACTAACAAATTCCTGTATTGGCCATGTTCAAAATATATATGCATTTCAGTCTGCACTCTGAGTTCATCATAACTCTGCCCAGATGTGGGCAGCATGTTTCATCGTGAGTTCTCTGTAATCATGATTGGTTATTATGTTGATCAGAATTCTCAAGTCTTTCAAAGTTGTCTTTACAATACTGTTATTGCATAAATTGTTCTCTTGGTTCTGCTTACTTCACTCTATATCAGTTCATACCGATCTTCCCAAGTTTCTTTGAAACTATCCCTTTCACCATTTCTCACAATATAGCAGTATTCCATGACATTCACGTTCCATCACTTGCTCAGCCATTCCCCAATTGATGGACACCCTCTAGGCTTCAGATTCTTTGCTACCCCCCAAAAGAGCCATTATAAATATTTTTATATTTGGGTCTTTTTCCTCTTTCTTTGATTTCTTTGAGTATAAAGCTAGTGGTGGTTTAACATCAAATGGTATGCATAGATCAATAACTTTTGGGACATCATTCCAAATTATTGTCCAAAATGGCTGCACCAATTTGTAACTCTGACAATAGTGCATTAAGGTGCCTATTCTCTAACAGCATTTGTCATATGTGTTTTTGTGTCAACTCTATCAGTTTGATGGGCGTGTGGTGGAACCTTGGAGATCTTTTAATTTGTATTTCTCTAATTATTAGTGATTTAGAGCATTTTTTGTATGACTATTAAAGTTTGGAATCCTATTTGCATTCAAAATGGATTTTATTAATCTAAAAATATGAATCTCTAATAGTTAAACTTCAGGCAGTATATGAAAGTGAAATGAATTTCAGATAGTGCGAGGGAGATATTTTTGGGGTTCAGGGGTCTTCTTGGCATTTATTTAAATCCCATCAAGAAGCTATTGCCCATAAAACATCTAGAACATGGCCACATGACCAGATTGTTAATCCTGCTTCCACTATGCAGTACTTCAAAGTTTAGAGTCACTGAGGTAACTATTTCAAGGTTTTCATATCCTGTTTCATACCCTGGTTTTTGTCCTAGCATTTAATTCATGCTAATCAACCAGAACAGTTAATTAGCAAAACCATTTCTATTTGTTTAGTATTATCTCAGAAGATGCATATCCATAGGGGAATGATGCTCCTTTGCTGTGTACTCTCAGGTTCTTTCATCATTGAAAAGATGGCATTAAATCTTTTGGTAGATCCATGATTTCATTTGTGGGCATGCCCTCTGCAGATGCAGATTACAGTCCCCCCAGAGCTATTCATGCCATGTGATTCTTTTTTTTTTCCACATTGGACATTAGTCTGGTTGTATAGAAGGATTGTAACCCATGGAGTGAACAATGGGGAAAAAGGAAACAAAACCAAACACGGAAAAGAACAATAGCATGTAGATTGCTTCGGTCTCCATTCAAACTCTGTTCTTTCTAGAGCTTTTTCCGAATGTAGATGTGTCCTTCCATCTGGAGACTTGTAGAGTTGTCTTATAGCTCTGTGTTGCTGAGAAGAGTCCAGTTTATCAAGGCTGGTCGTCACACATACCATGTGTCTGTGATTGTGTACAAATGTTTCCTGCTTCTGCTCTTCTCACTTAGCATCAGTTTGCATAAATCTCTCCAGCTAAATATGAAGATTGTCTCCTCTCCATTTCTTATAGTACGATAGTCTTCCATTGTATTCATATACTACAACTTGTTCAGTCATTCTGCAGTTGATTGGCATCCCTTTAATTTCCAGTTTTTGCCACCACAAAGAGAGCTGTAATAAATATTTTTGTACATATGGGTCTTCCTCCCACTTCTATGATCTTTTTGGGATACAACCCCAGAAGTGCATACCATGTGATTCTTGTTCGTGACTTTTGATAGAAAATATTCTCAGTGTTAGTCGATCAACATTTATTAAGCACCTACTCTGTGCTAGGCACCCTGATGTGCTAGAGTTCTTTCTGTGGCCATTTTAATGTTTCATGGATTGACCAATATAGCACTTTGGGTTGCCAGTCTGTGTCCTGCATTCTCACAGAAGGGTCTACTTCATTTCCAGGTCATACATGCCTTTGATGATACTTTTTATGCCACTCCTCACTCATAAGTCTTCATCAGAAATTTTCTGCTTATGCCCACTATGTATCTTCTGATCCCCCTTGGTCCACCTACAATTTGCATTCTTCTGAGATCAAGCTATTCCAGGATATACAGCCATATAGCATTATTAACTCTTTTTTAAATTTTTTTGACTTTTTGGAGGGACAGTTGGGTTTAAGTGCATATAGCATTACTAGGAAAATAGTGTTGGTAAGAACATGCAGCTTAGGGGTCAGGCATCTGAAGGAATGACAGAGTTCCCAAATGTGAGCCAGTGCAATATCTACCTTAATTTTGGGCTGTCTAAGATTTATGTATGTATGTGTATATGTAAACACACATGTATATGTGTTTGTCTATGTATGTCCTTTTATATGTTACCTGTTGCTGGAACTTCAAATGAAGTTAATCCATTTACTCCACCATTACATATTTATACATACATATTCAGATATATGTGTACACATACAGACATAATGCATATATGAAATATATATTAAAATAATATATTATGACATAATGCATATATAAATGCACACACTTACAGTACACATACACATAAACATGCATATATGAACATGTGCACATATAATAATATATGTGTACATATGTACTGACTGACTAAATGGATTAACTTCATTTCATAATTCCTGCAACAAATAACCCATAAAAGACATTAATTTTTTAAAAGATACTCTAGTGCTCTTTTTCACGGTCCTAGGCTAGCTTTCCTATAATTGAATTTTATGTAGCTGTAACAAATTCTGATTACCAAATTGGAAGTTGGAGTAATTAGGGCAGACATGGTAGCAAGCACTGAGCACTCCTTCCATCATCAGAGCAATGCCCATAGCATAGAAAAGACCAAAGTGTTTGGGAATTCCATATTCCTAAAAGAAGAGAAAATATGGTAAATACAAAAATATTGATGATCACTGATATGTCTTTAGAATATTGTACCCCTATATTCATGGCATCATGGAGCCCATTATTCCACACTGTAGTGGGTCCACAAAACATGATGTCTTTCTTTAGCCATTCCCTAATCTTGATCCTGAGCTTCCAAACCAGCCCAGCCCCAATTCAGGCATCATCCCTTTACCATTGCAAAGATGTCTTTAGCTTCCAGTGATCTTCGGTGGAGGATGTCCCTACGCAAGACTATCAGGAGGAAGAGGAAGCCCAGAAGTACATGACCAAGGTTACTGAGGATGTTGTTGAAGGCACTATGGGGAAGAGGAAGTGTTACTACAGATACAAGGAATTCAATGAATGAATGAATAATTCCAGCCCTTTCTACTGAATCCTTTTACTAGAATCTGCCGGCTTCGTGGGAACTTAGGAAATCACCAAGTACAAATCCCCCATTTTACAGATGAGGAAACAGGGCCAGAAAGGTGAAGTAACTTGTCCAAGTTCATGTCACTATTTAGTAGCACAAGTAAAACTGGAACCCAGATCTTTTGATTCCCAGTCTGGTACTGCTTCTACTATCCTAAAATGGTCTCCGTTTTACCTATAGAAGTCATAAAGATTTAGGCAATCACAGCTGACATGGGCAGTCATGGCTCTCAGTTCATCACAATGTATAGATATCATAACAATTTTTTTTTTTTACTAATCTGTGGTGGTATACTAAGTTTGGGGAAGGTGCAAAATTTAAATGATCATCACAGTTCCTTAATAAGATATAGTCCCTTGCTTTCCTACAGCTTATAGTCTGGTGGGGGAATAAAACCCAAACTCAGATAATTATTAACAGCAATTATTACCTAAAAGTGCAGTGGATGGGGTCAAAACAGCCTGCGTTGGGAAGCTGGAGGATGGAATTTGTTACTACTGGGCAGAAAACGGAAGGTGCCGGGCTGGAAGTGGCATGGAGTTGGACTTTAAGGTACAGGTAGAAAGGCAGCAGCCAACAGAAGGAAGGGATGCTATTCTGAGCAGAGGAACATCATGAGCAAACACTTGCATGTGGGTGAGCATAGAGTAGCTTCAGGAGGACATAGATTAGACTAGTTTGGCTAGATTACAGAGTACAAGGAGGAGCTAAAGTTGTGTAAAGGGGACAGAAACTTTGCTTGCTAAAGCAAAAATGTCCTGTTTCATTGGCTCCACACCGTCATTTTTCAGTCTTCTTTGTTGATTAATGTGGCGACCAACAGCATGGTGAAAGCTGAGAAGAATCTGCTCACCCTTGTTCTACCACCTCCTTTGCAGTTGTGCTAAGTGGAACACCCAGTGATAGCAAGAAAATCCAAGTGAGTCACCCCGGGGATTAATGGGAATTTCAGACCATAACTTAGATAAAAATTCAAAATAAGAGACCAGGAAGCAAAAGAAAAGAATTTCAAAAAGATGGATTTAATTTAAGACTGAAGGCTTCCATTAGCTTTTGTTGGCTGGCTGGCTGGCTGAGTCCTCTCCTACCTGGGAGGGCCACAGTTCAGCAGATGGCTACAGAAAGCAATGGAGTTGGGATCAGTGAAGATGCTCAGCAGAGGGCTAGAGCAGCAACAGAGAGCTGTATCCCCTGGGTAAGTGCCCTTCCAGGCATGTTTATTGGCCAGGTGTGTCTCATGGTCATATTTCCTTCCATGCATATTCCAACCCCCACTGACGGTACGGTGACTTTTGAGAGAGGGCATGCCTGTCTACATAGAAGAACTTTCTTGTCACTTATATTGCTATGATATTTGATTCAGTGTCTTCTGCTGTTGAACTAATGTGTCATCTTGTTGTCTAATAAGATAAACAAAAGGGTGGGGCTTGCGATCTGTGGTTATGGTTGGATGCTGACTCATGGAGTCCTTTAAACCTGAGGTAGAATGATGGGAACTCATGTGTTAAGGGGCTCTGGCTACTACAGTTTTGGGGGGACCTTCTTCTTGACCAGTAGTAATTATCACTATTATTATAATTATTACAAAACTCTATGACGCTTCTCCTGGTTTGCAAACCATTTTACCTAATACGTCCATTACCTAATATGTCCGTCACACTAACCCTGGGAGGGAGGGTTAAGGACTGGATCTGTGATTGTCCTTGGTATGAGGAAGCTCCCTCTGCCAGTGAAGGTGACCACCTTCTCTGCACCTTAGGCTACAGAGCTGCTTCTCTGTGGGGCAGGTAATATATTATTCCCATTTCATGGATGAGAGAAATTAAGGCTCAGAGAGTTTCTGACTCGTCTATGGCTTTTATTGTTTGACTTATGTCAGACTCTTTATAACCCTGTTTGGGTTTTTCTTGGCAAAGATGCTGGAGTGATTTGCCATTTTCTTCTCCAGCTCATTTCACAGATGAGGAAATGGAGGCAAACAGGGTTAAGTGACTTATCCAGGGTCATGTAGCTAGCGTCTGAGTCTAGATTTGAACTCATGAAGATGAATCTTTCAGATTCTGGGCCCAATGCTCGACCCAAAACACAATTACACACACAGCTAGTCATTGTTAGAACTGAGATTTCTACCAAGGGTTTCTCGACTGCAAGGCCAGCATTCTGCCTACTACCTTATACCGACTATTGTGGAATAATATGAAAAATACCTTTATGACTAATTTGGGGAGCTGACAGGTGCTGAGTTGTGTGGAGAGGAAGACAGATACATAAAGCATTATGTAAACTGTCTGAAACAACAGGACATTCCAGCATCCTTAAAGAGATAACAGGTGAGGGGGATTTCTAGAAGTCAGTTAGCAGTCATCTCCCCCTACCCCGACACTGTCTACATAGACACTGAAGAAGAGGGAATGGTGAAAGGGTCTAAAACTGTCCTGAGAAGAGAAAGTCAGACTGAGATTTTAAAAAGGCCTGCTAGAAATGACGATAAAACGTGTACCGGGTGCCAAGAACAGATATTACTGCAGATAGAGGAGACTCCCTATGAGGAGCCTCTCGCCACACAAGGAATGCTTTGAACCCCAGTGGGGTACGCCACTAAAATAATGCACAAGCGGCACAGGGGAGTCGCTAGCCAGCCTTAGGTGTTCTGCTTTTGGTCTCCTGTTTTCCTTGACAGTGCAGACCCTGGAGGTCCCAGTGCTGAAGGAGCTGGGTAGAGATTTTGGTGGAATGGAGATCAGACATGAAACTTTTGTCCTACTTCTCCACAGAGACCAAAATTATTGTGATTACCCCGGGGCAGGAAGATGGTTTAGTGACAGATTTTGGAGGGCCTCGCAGGCCAGGCAGTGGAGTCTGAATGTCATTCAGTAGCTGAATGTGATCACAGATCTGGAGCTGAAAGGGACATCTAGAGCAGCCCCCTCCTTTTACAGGTGAGTAAATTGAGGCCCAGGGAAGTTCAGTGACTTGCCCAAGGTCACACAGCTAGTTCTAACAGGACTCAGAGGCACATCCTTGGATACTGGAGCCAATGATCTTTCTTTCCACTCTACCACCTTTATCTGGTGTTTCTAAAATATTACATTATTCTCAGGTTATTAATATCATTTCCTAGGCCAACAGTGTTTCAAAAATGTCTAGAGATGAGAGGAACTTTCTGATCCTGTTTTCTAAATCAAATGCTGGAGCCCCTCTCCATTATCCGCTGGTGCCCAATTTCCAGTTTTCTGCAGCTGTTCTGAGTTTTAAGAAAAAAATCTAAGTCACTGAGATTAAATAGAAGGGTGTCCTAAAATGCCACCAGTAATCCAGAGGAAACTGTGTTTACCTAAGGACCCCCAAGGGGTGGGCACAGAGAAAGTTGTAGTAGCAGATGTCCTGATTGCCTGTCACATTTACAACCTATAAGACAAAGAAATAGAAAATGAAATTCAGTTCTGCTCAGTCCCCCGAGGCGAGGCGGGAACCGTTATGCAGAGCTGGCATAGCTTACAAAGACTGAAGGTGAATGATTTACAGATATGCCAGCTCCCAGGAGCAGCAGGGAATACATCATTATATAGAGCAGAGGCAAATTTCTCATTATCTTTTGCAGTCTCGTATTGAAGAGAAATATTATTTATATGTTCTCACTCTTATCCCACTTCCTTAAGATAGAATTCATGACTAGCAGCAGTTTTACCTCTGCTATAATATACCATTATTGTCATTGTTTCATAAGAAAAATAGCTGATAAAAATTGCAATTGTCAACAGGCTTTTAAAGCTAATATGTGATGTCCTGCTTTTCCCTTCTGTTCTAGAAGAGAGATGTCTTTATCCTCTGAGCTGAAATAAAAACTGCTAGGTCAGTAAATGCAGCATCTTCAGGTTTAGGTCTGGAATGACCCTCAGAGGTCATCTAGTCCACTTTTGTCATTTATAGAATGAGTCTGCTGAGGCTGACACGAGTTTGTGACTTGCCCAAAGAAATACAAGTAGTAAGAAGAAGAAGCCAGGATTCAAACTCAGGTCTCCTTCCTCCAAATCCAATGCTCTTTCCGCTACATTCTGCGTATATTCAATAACCTGCCTCAGTTTGTGATCATCTCTGTGAGCAGCCACCCACTTATGCTAAGCATTTGGCTAAGTGTGATGCCCTTGCTTCTGCAGGACGTGTGAAACAGGCCTTGACTTTATCTAGGGGTTTACCTTGTTTTGATAGGTAATCAAATCAATGGGGAAGGAAAGATGGAAGGGAGGAAGGAGTGGGGGAGGGAGGAAAGGGAAGAAGGGAAAGAGGGGAAAAAAGGAAGAAAGGAAAAGAAGGAAGGGAGGGAGGAAGGAAGGAAGGAAGAAAGAAAGAAAGGAAGGAAGGAAGGAAGGAAGAAAAAAAGGAAGGAAGGAAGAAAAGAAAGAAGGAAGGAAGGAAGGGCAGAGGGAGGGAAGGAGGCAAGAAGGGAAGGAGAGAAGGAAGGAAAGGGGAGAGGAAGGAAGGGAAGGAAGGAGGGAGAAAGGAAGGAAAGACTTTGTTAAGCACCTGTCAGGCACTGTGCTGAGCACTTTACAAAAATTATCACATCTGTTCTTTGCAGTAATCCTGTGTGGTGGCTGCTATCACTATCTCCATTTTATAGCTGGAGAAACTGAGGCAGACAGAGATTAGGTGCCTTGTCTAGGGTCCCATGGTTAATATGTGTCTAGTGCTAGACTTTAACTCAGATCTTCCTGACTCCAGGCCTAGTGCAAAATGAGAAAACTTTCTCTCACGAGAAAATAGATGTTGCATCTTCCAAGCTCCTAACAAATATGCTTCTCGCCAGTTCTCATCACCAGACAGTGGCCTTCCCATTTTCTATTCTGCATTAAATCAGTGAAGAACAATCTCTTATATGGTACATTAAAATTCCAGGGAAGATGGCTGAAGTCTCCTCTGGCTAAAAAGAAAAAGAAAAAAAAAGCTAACTGGAGTCTTCATGTCATGTCAGTCTTAGTCTCATCAGACTGGAGCATTTGTATCTGCCTTGTGGGAGGGCCGTGGATAATGGTCACACAGGATGAGTGGGCACAGGTGGGCCGTATGATTTGTATTGCTGGAGGGAGCAACACCATTGGTAAGTTCACAGATAAATCTGTCCATCTCTATACATAATGGCAAACTGAGAGTCAAGATAGTCTCTGCTCACTGGTGGACCAACTTACAGTCTGGTAGGTGATAACCAGCTGGATCACGGGAAGAGCATAAAACACAGCAATAGTCGTGATGTTCCTATGAGAACAGGAGGAATAACAAACTAGTAGGCTCCATAATGACAAAAAAGCAATTATCAGAACTATGCAACATTTGTAACACAATGGAGACTCACAGTTTCATTTAAGATCTGCGCTTTCTGTTCCATAATATAAGGTAGTGCTCATTTCATTTGCTGCTTGTTAAATTCAGAATAAAAAGAAAAAAAAGTGGGAAATTTTTCAAATTAAAAAAATAAAAGAGACCTGAGATGTTGAGCCATCATTAGCTAACCTACTCTGACAACCAAATCTCAAAAGTATTTTAGGAGCTAACTGTTCAGCCTCTGGTTTACCTGGCTTCCTTCCCCCCTCATCTTGCCATTTCTGGAATGTTTTATTCATTAAACTTTCACTGAAAGAGGAGTTGGAAAAGTACAGAAGAAATTCAAATTGGCCACTTATTGGTAGCCCTGAAAAACCGTTGCATTAGGAAGAAAGTGATTAAACTATCAGCTAAAAGGAGATTTGGGGTTAGGTGGGGACTTCATTTATTCGTCTGAGCTCCAGCTCTCATTATCAAAGCTTTTCAATTTTTTAAATGTGCAATTTCCCTCAGATTCCTTACTGTTCCATAGACGCGATGGTAGTTATACCACCAGGTTAAAAAGTAACTCCATGATGAAATACGGAAAGCAACCTCCAGGTTGTGGAACACTTTGGGTTGAATCCTGTCTTTGCTACTATCTCCCTTTGTGACTTTGGGGGAAGCCTAAAGCTCTCCTTATGTCCGGCCAGTTGTAAAATAGGGCTAATAATATCGATTTCCCCCTATTTCATCCCTGTTTTGAGGGATATTTTAGAAATGTTTTGAGTTCTTTGGAAGTTACGAACTAATTATAAGGATATTCTCAGGGTGTGTGCAATTGGGACAAATTGCATCATATGGGGCTTGTGGCCCCATTTAACACTTTTGTATGAGGATAGTACAGTTAAAATGAACGATAAATTAATGGCATCTCTGAAGAGGAATGTTCTCAGTGAGGCTGAGGGGGGGGAGCAGTGGGGACCAGAGGAGGGGCATTATATGTATGAAAGTTAGAGGGCAGCCTGTCTCTATGCCTTGGAGATACAATAGCTGAACATCTCAGGGTTTTAAAATTTCTATTTAAAAATTTTCCCTTTCTTTTTATTCTGAACTTAACAAGCAGCAAATGAAATGAGCATTTCCTTATATATTATGCAACAGGAGTAGATTTTACATGAAATTGAGAATCTCTCTTATGTACAACTTACTTTTCTTCTAAGTGTATAATAAATTGTAATTTTCAAAACTGTCCTGCTTGTCAGTGATTCCTTCCAGCCTTCCTTCTGTTCTTTTTCTCATTTTGAAGGAGGAGAACTCTAGCCCTAACCTCTTTTCTTTCCCACCAACCTTCAGGTGTCCTTTACCCCAAATAGTGACACCTTTGTTCCCTTTGATCTAGTTCAGTTCCAGCTGCCTTGTCTCCAAATTAAGGAACTCTCCCCCACCCAAAGCAAAAAGCTAAGCGTGGTGGTCTTCAATTTGTCATATTTCAGGATCGCTGGATCATAAATCTAGAGCTAGAAGGAGCCTCAGAGGTCACCTACCCTGACATTTTACAGATCAGAAATAAAATTACTTTCTAAGGTAGTAAATTGTTGAGCTGGATTTGAATTCAGATCCCCAGTTCCATTTTCAGAAGGAAAGTTCACCACTTTTTCCAGTACACCATTGCAGGGGTGTTGACTGTAAATTAAGGTATGCTGTAGTTGTATATTGTGCTCTGGGAGAAGACTCTGAGGTTGGGCATTTGTGCACTCACTTGACCGATGAGCCGTTACCATCACTGTTATTCTTACTCTGCATTTCTGTAGACATTTTCTTCCCAGGAAAGTACCTTCTGAAAATACTACTACTGTCTCATAAAGAATGGCCCCTCTCTTATGACCGTTTCAAAGAAATGCCAATAAGTTCTTCCTCAGACTCCAGTGTAGACGATTACAGCGATTTTCCTAGCTGTGAATTTGTATTGCCCATGGCTTTACCCGCCTTTCACTTACCAAAAATAAATCTTATACTTTTTGCTGACAATTCTTCGGTCCTTCCTAGACAGGTCTGACAGGTAGAGGAGCATCTGGGTGGAGAGGGAATATGTGTCATCACAAAGGAAGTTCTTGTATGTTAAGCGGGGTTAGTCTGTAGCCCAGCTGAATGCGGAAAGCAGTCACTGATACTGGGTTCTTACCATTAACTGAAAAGCAACATTAACTGAAAAGCAACAATCCGGATTTCACATGTTTTTCTTTGGTTTTTCTTCATTGCTTTTTGACCATTGATCATAGATTTTCTTCAAATAGTGAAGAAATGTACAACTGCCCCCTAAACACTACTACAAAGGGAGGGAAAGGAGAACTGTATGTATTTCAGTGTGATTTTACTCTAGGGGCTAAAGGTTTTGATAACAGCTTTCCCTTTCATTCCATATTTCCTATTTTTAAGAACACCTTAATGAAAAAAAACAAAACAAGCAAACAACCTCCCCCCACCAAAACCCAGAGTTTTTTCTGGCTTTGGGGGGTAGATTGGTATGAATTATCTATTAAAGTATCTGGGATGTTATATTAAATCATTAGACTAAAAAAGGAACTAAAATAAAATAATTGAAATCATTAGAATTAACTTATAAGTCTTTTAAGAGTCACAATAGGGCAAAAGTCACGTCTTGTCCATTTTTTATTTGCCATAGAACCTAGCACAGTATATGACGTGGTAGGTTCTAAATCAATGTTTACTAAATGAATGAATGAATCGATGAAAAAAAAAGAGACTTTCCCCTTGGAAGTACATCTTCCTTATAGTACTGGACAATCTGGTTGTCTGTATTCTTCAGTCACACAGTCCTTTGATTGCTATAGACCCCATCTATCCTCACTGACATAAATACTTTCTTTTAGGATACTAATTGTGGTTTTTTTTTTTTCTAAATTCTCTTTCCTTAGAGTTCTTCCTATTGTCATTTTTTCTAACTTCCAGAAAGACATGCTCACTAAGAGGTGGATTTACTTAAGTCTATAGTTCTTTTTTCTCTAAGCAATCTTGGAAACCGTAGGAGACATCTGGCTTCTTTTCATGGAGAAAAAAATGCATTCTGTCTGAAGCTCTAACTTCCTGTCCAGTGAGTGAGGCCAGGCTGGCATACCTTGGTCCGGATGACATTTTTGTCGCATTCAATATCTGGCATAGTGTCAAAATCACTCTCCTCTTCTACTGAGCTATCTGTGTCTGACTGGTATCGGGCCCCACCATCTGATGAAGACATCTGCCTCCCGCCACTGGAGACCGACTCATCTGGAAGCAAAGAAAACCCTACTGAAGCAGGAGATTCACAGAAATCCCCAAATGAAGTATGCATATTACATGATGACAGAACTGACTCCTTTCAAAAGGTCCAAATTTCACTTTCTATAAATGTGCAGCTTATAAGCTGATTCCATATTCTCAAGACACATTCTCTCCCCCAAATTCCTTCTCATTGGACCTTTGTTTAATATTTTTTTTCTTCTGCCTGCTTTAGGAGGCATTTTAATGATCTGGGTCTAGAGCTGAGTGTAAATAGCTATTACATTAATCCTTTTAAAACAACAGATATTCTTTTGGGGTAGAAATAATTAATCATGCTCATAGTATATATTTTACATTTTCTTTTTTATATAAGTTTTATTTTTGAGGGGGGAAGGCAGGGCAATGGGGGTTAAGTGACTTGCCCAAGGACACACAGCTAGTTGACTGTTAGGTGTGTGAGGTTGGATTTGAACTCAGAGGTCCTGATTTCAGGGTTGGTGCTCTATTCACTGCACTACCTACCCACCCCCACATTTTCTAGTACACATTTCACAGAGTGCAAAGTTTTTATGCAGACAGCTGTGATTCTACCATGTATGTGTATAAGCACACGCAAATCTATCTGTACAGAGTATTTGCACACAGTAAAAGTCACACATGCCATACCTACATTTATATAATAAAAACAACATTCTCAGGAAGAAGATACCTCCTGTTCCCATGAATGTGTCCTGTAGCAGATGGGAATTTCTTTAGCTTGTTGAGGTTTGGCTACCTCTTCTGTTCAGATGGTTTTTTTAAATCCTGTTTCTGCAGCATCAGAAATAAGCAGTCTGGTACCAAGCTCACATGCCTCTAATCGTTGCAGGGAAATATACCTCTATCACAGGACTTCATCTCATACCATATGGACATTTTAAGGAGCATTGCCCATGTATTTAGAGGTTTACTTAGGGGGCAGTTTAATTTGAACCAAAAAACCCACCAGCAACCATATGTCTTCTAACTCCAACAAGAGAAATATTCATAAAAATTGTGTTGCTGGTTGTTATTCAGCTGTGTCCAAATTTTCATGACCCCATGGACTGTATTGTCCTTGAGGTCTTCTTGGCAAGGATACTAGAGTGGTTTATCATTTTCTGCTTCAGTGGATTAAGGCAAACAGAGGTTAAGTGACTTGCCCAGGATCACAGAGTTAGTAAGTGACCGAGGCCGGATTTGAACTCGGATATTCCTGACCCCAGTCCCACCTATCTGCCCCAAAGCTGTGTTAATACTCATGAAACAATTGCTGCAGCAGCCATATTAATGAGTTATGTAGAGTGCCACATGATTGATTTGGCCATAGTGATGAGGGTTAATCACGAAGATAACCAAAAAGAATGGACTAATTCTGGCCACAGCCCAGGATGTCCGAAGTAATGTATAGCCTACTCTTCTAATATGCCCTTATTCTGCTGAAGTGTGAGAGTAAGCAGATTTGTCTGCTTATGTATATTATGATACATACATATATGTATGTATCAGCAATCTAATGCCAGACATGCATTACCTAAGCACCTAGGTCAAGTTAGGGAAAGCTCCCCCTGGATAGAAGACAAAGAGATCTAGGAAATTCTACTAATAAAGAACACACAGCATCAAGAAGCAGAATTATAGAGTCTTAGAACCGTGAGGGATCAGAAAGGTTGTCTAATCAAACCCTTTGTTTTACAGATGAGGAAACTGAGTCCTAGACTGGATAAGTCACTTGAACAATAATCCAAGATCACACAGTTAGTCAATGGTAGAAAGTGTCTCTTCCTCCCACGGGGCCCCAGGAAACACTTCCAACAGAGGACTCAGCATAATGTACCTATGGCCCCATAGCTGCTCCCTTCAGGTGTGCTGGTGGCAATGGGGTGGGAATCAGTTACATTCCTAGATCCTGTAAAGGAAGCAAAGACACAAGTTTACTTCTGGTTGGCTAAAAGGTAGAACAAAAAGCTCAGCTTATCAAACCAGAAGCTTTTTAATTTAGTGGGTTTCTTTTTTTGTTATACTAATAACTCCACTATTACTCTCTTCTCTCCCCTTTTCTACATCCTGTGCCAAATCTCTAGAGTCCAATGAAAGGGTGAAGTCACAGTCTAAAGACAAGAAGATATTTACATGGTGCTGTCTTCACAGCAATCCTAGGAAGAGTTACTGCAAGTATCATTATTCTGGCTTTATAGAGGAGGATACTAAGACTTTAAACCAATTAACTTAATCACTCTATACAAATGTCACACACAAATAGATTTATAGCATACCTGAAATGCTTTTATAATGGGAATAATTAATTTTTTATATTTCTTTTACATATTTTAATATTTTATATCTTTATAATATATATTTATATTTATATTACTTTAATATATTTTTATATTTCTTTAGGATGGAGGATACTTTTCCAAAAACCTTTATTCTACAATGAGATCTGGCCATGGGCAGTTAGTTTCAGGAGTGATTCTAATGATCCATTTGTTCATTCTGCTTATTTTCAAAAGCTTCGAGAGGCTGAAGCAAATAGAGTGACAGATTTTCTTGTAAAAAACACAAAATTCAGAAAAACTAAATCCAAACAGATGTACATACATACATACATATATGTATATATACACACATACAGACATAAATATATAGTCTAAGCCACATTGAAGAACTAATATGTTTGTATGTATGTTTAGATATATCCGTTTTTGTATATGTATATATACACACATATGTATAAGTATATACATATATATACATATGCATCTGTCTATATTAGTTCTTCAGTGTAGCTTAAGCAGATTTTAACGTTCTTGGTACTTCATTTGTCAGCTCCTTTCTCTTGTTGAAGTTTACAGTCTAGGCTTTGAATTTCTATTTGGCATCTGTCTGTAGAATAATCAAATATTTTGGCTAATAATCAGGGTATCCTATGTATCATATATGACTTACCATGTTTCCAAAAAATGAGAAGAGAATATAATACACAAAACACTCAAATGACCACAAAAGGATAATAAACAAGCCTCAGTTTAGTAGGGATCACCCTATGCAAATGTCACACACAAAATATATTTCTTACACACCTGAAATTCATTTGTAATGGGAATGATTATTTTTAACGATTAGCCTTGTTTGTTTCTCTCTGATATCATTCTTATCCTCCAGTTTTCAAACTTGTACTTCTTGCATTTCCAGTGGTCATTCTCTTTACCATTTCCAACTTCTTCACTGATTGTCTTCACTATTTTCTCTGCTACCTTGAACTTACAGAAATTACCTTGAGTTCTAACGCAGGAATTTAAAATATAGTAGTTCGTAAACTCTTAAACTCCATTTGTATCTGTCTTAATCCAAGGACAAAGCCATGGTATATTAGGCTGCCCTAGTGATGGCATGTATCTAAGTGAATTTAAAGTTATATCACAACTACTTAACACCCTGGTAATTCATATTTGTAACCCATAATTCTCATTATCATATGATCTACACTTACGCTTACAAATCAGCTGCCTTATAAAAACCAGGAAGACTCATACAATTCTTTGAACTTCTCCTCTCTGGGCTTCAGCTTCATTTTTAAAGTTAGGGCATTGGCCTAAATAATCTTTGAAGGGAAAAGAATAAGCATTTATATAAAAATTGAGGAAAGTGAGACCGAGACAGGTTAAGTCAAATAGCTAATAAGTGTCTGAGCCTAGGTTTGAACTGAGGTCTTCCTGACTCCAGGCCCAACACTCTCTACTAGGTTACTTAGATGCTGCTAACTCCTTTCCACGTCTAAGATTTCTATGAGTTGATGCATGAAAGTCATTAATAGTTTTTAGACTTCATCAAGGTCCTTCTCTAATGTATCATCATGGTCCAGAGATGACCTTGGTTTCTCCAAGGTTATGGCCATAGATTGCAAGCAGGTCCTACTAAGCTGCAAGACTTTGTGTACAGGCCTGGATGATTATCTAAGGATAGACCCTCCAAGAGGGTCATCATTAGAAAGTTAGCTGTGGAGGCAATGAATTTTTCTGTCATGAAGACCAACATAGGCCACCCACTAAAGTATAGAGGGGTTGATGTCTACATCAATGGAAGGAGTAGCCACTTGATGAAATCATGAATCTTTAAAATATGAAGCATTATAGCTTGGGGGAGATTGTTCAAGGAACTGGTCTTGCTTTAAACTGCTAACAAAACTTTCTCACTGCATCTTAGGATGGGATTGAGCTCAACCCAGATCTGTTTCTTGATGACTTTGAATATCAAAATTTCTGTCCTTTCCAGGTCTCTGCCCCAACTATCCTTAAGCCTTGTGCACTAGAAGAGCTCCTTAGCAGGTTCACCTATATCTAAGTGAAATCATAGCGTTCAGCGCTGTCTAATCTGACTCTCATTTCATAGCTGAAGAGACTGAGGCCAGGGTGTATTAAATGATTTTCCCAAAGGTCTTGTGGGGAATAAACAGCAACACTAAGATTTGAACCAACGCCTTTTGACCCCATATCAAGAGCTCTTTTAAATACGCAGTGCTGCTTCCTTTAAGGGTCAATACCTTATATTGCCGCCCATTTTCTGATGATCTTTTGTTTGTTTGAATGGTGGACAAGATTGAGCTGGCCTGACTGTGAGAGCAAAGAAATGCTGGCCTGAAGTGACTTCTCTTTAGGAATTCTTATGGGCTTGTCTAGCATCCCAGGCACTTTTCACAGCAGAGCCTTCTGTTTCTCTACACTCTACCCAGTTGGCTTGATGGTATTACTCAGCTGGTACTCAGAGGAACATTGACATTGACAGTTCAGAACTTCCTAATTCCAAGTCCAAAGCTCTATCCACTGTGCCTCCTCGTGGTTTGTCCTTCATTCTTGAAGAGGAATGTGACATCAAGGAGATGATGACATGACATGCAAGTGAATTGGATTTAAATGAGGCAGGGCTGTGCAAAGTCACCAGCCTCACTTTCTCCTCCATAGCCATCTGGATCCAGTGACCAGATACTCATCAGGATGACTGGAGATGGCCCAGGATGCAATGGGAGACCCTGCCCTTTAAATTAAGATCTTTCCAGGTTCTCACTTTGACTGAGGAAACACCCATTCAGGCCTCTTTAAGAAGTGAGTCAAGGGATGGCCCCTTTAACACAAATAACTGGGAGGGGAAGACCCTGAGAATTGTTGGTCAGAATAGAAAGTTACTATTTATATTCACTCAGAGCCATGAAGGCCCCAAAAATTACCATTTAAGTGGAAATTCAGAGTGAACTGTGTTTAAGGTTTGGTCTTTGAGAAAGAAATCTAGCCCATAAACCCCAAGTTAATTAGGCAGCTTTCTGTCATCAAATTTTACCTTCCTTTGGGAAGGACACCTTGAGGAGAGGAGAGGAGAAGAAAAGAGGAGAGGGGAGGAGAGGAGAGGGGAGGAAAAGGGAGGGGAGGGGACGGGAGGAGAGGAGAGGAGAGGAGAAGAGAGGAGAGGAGAGGAGAGGAGAGGAAAGGAGAGGAGAGGAGAAGAGAGGAGAGAAGAAAATGAGCTGAGTTGTCCAAATGGAACTGGCCAGCTGGGTCACCATTCAGGCAGACTGTGTGCCAAAGGAACACAAGCAATAAGTGGCTGTGCTGGCATTTTTCTATCCAGTCTTCTGATTCCAGATCTAGTGGCCTTTCTACTATTCTTTGTTGACTCAAAAAGACACTAGGGTTTGAAGGAATTAAATACATTTTTTCCCGTGACTAGTTAACTTAATTGGCTAGAGCACAAGAATCAAGAGGCCATGTTAATTAAGACTTAAATTCCTGTGTGATCCAGGTAGACTGGTTTCCCCTTAGAGCCACGGTCTGAATCCCTAGCCCCAGTCAGCTATTTTCTGAATGCATATCCTTGGTCAGAAGGCAGACTGAGCAAAATGATGAACATGACTGCACCAGAAAACAGCATCAACTAAATACTCTGCTGGTCTTTTATGATCTCTGAAGGGAAAGGATAAGCATTTATATATACAAAGAGGCAGCTGAGTCTGAGAGAGGTTAAGTGACTTTAAAAGGATGAGAGAGGCTTACTTTAGGTGCACCTCAAAAGAAGAATGTATACATGGAGTCCCTACAGTCTCCTACTGCAGTCTTGTTCAAAATAGGAAGCAATAATGTGATCACACTAATAGAATCTCAGATTTAGAAGAGACTTTAAAAGTCATTTAGTACAGTCTCCCTACCAATATGGAAGTCTCTTCTACAAAATCTCTGAAAGATGGTTATACAACTTTCTGAACACTTCTAGTGATGGGGAACTCACTGCTGTGTGAACTTTGTGAAGCAGTCATTCTGCTAGATTTATTAGGTTTTTTTATTGCAACAAAATAAGAATCTTTATAAATTCTGCCTATTGGTTCTGGTTACCTGAGTTTCTGTATAATTGTAGAATCCTGGAATATTAGAGCTGGCAGGTAACTTAATCCAGTCCTCTCACTTTACAGAAGTCTGTAGCAGCCAAATGACTTCATTTGTTCAACAAACATTTATTGAGTGACTATTGAGTGGAAGACACTTTACTAGGAAATGTTGGGGATAAAAGAATGATAAGACTTGGCTCATGTCCTCAAAAACTATACAGATGGGTGAAGGGGAAGAGTTAGGAAGCAGCAAACAGAATCCCCTTTTATCTGACTACTTTTCTTCTCAGCACTCTGGTCTTTGAAGTATATCATTGCTCACAATAATGGCAACAACACTCACCCCCATCTCCACCCCCCCCAAAACCCCAGTTTGCACTGAATTGCTTGAGATCTTCTATTACTATTCTAGTGGGTTCCCACAGGTTTCTAAAAAGAAAGTAGCAAAGAGCAATCATACTTTTTTTTGTGTGCGATGTGACCCTGTACCAACATCACTTTGCAGGATTTATGAATTTCTTTAGCACTGAAAACTTCATTATAAGAAGCTTCCAGCAGATTCAATAATTAAAGGATCATTATATATGACTTATATGATTTTATTAGATGGCACAAATTCTTCTACATATTTTATGGCCAACAAGATGAGGTTGTTCAAAGAATAACTATTTCCAAATTTTGGCCACAGATAGGTACAGAAAAATTGAAGTATAGTGTTATTCAGTTTCTATGGAAACTTACATTCTATAGCTAGTTTAGGTCACTTGGCTTGCTAACCATCCTGTAAGTTTAGAATCCGGTTGCTCAGTATTGAGGTGTGGCAACTTCCTATAAAGGAAATTCTGTCCCCACTCTCCAATAATTATTCCACTTAAAGGTTGCTCTGTCAAATGAAGCCAAAGGCTCTTACCAACAAGTAAATCAACTAATTCAATTCAATAAAGGCCTCCTTAAAGAGTATGGAATTGATCTTGGATTCTTCAGGGATAGACCAGTGGAGCAAAAGCTTTGAGAGGTTCTATGGAGCTGGACTGTGTCTGAGGAGCAGCTCATTAAGTTATTTCATTAAGTACCCTCACTAAGGAGACACTTATTATTAGTAGCTTGGCCCCTAGGCAATGAATTCTTTGATCATGGCAACCCATGAAACAAAAAATGTGAAATGGCCCTCTGTCCTGTGTAGCTCTCATTGGCCATTGAATTGCAGAAAAGGCAGCTGAAGATGCTTGGAATTATATCATTTTTAGACTGTTAAGCTAATTTGACTGTGGATACTCTAAAATATAAGACCCCATCCAAAACCAACAAATGGTCATTTGATTAGAATCACTAAACCATATCAATCTAAGCATTCTTACTCTAAGTGAAACCATAAGACGTTAGAAAATTTCCATTTAAGTTAAAGGATGGTTCCTAGATTCTCTGGAGAAAATAAATAAAGGTGTTGGCAGCCTATGTTTCACTATGTACTTAAAGTCTTCAGGAAACATTTCAGAGGATACTTGGTTATTTCTTGCCAACCAGAGAAACATAGCGGCCAAGAGCAATACTGGTTTAGAACATCAATTCACTTGCAAAACCTAACTGGGGAAGGTCCTATTAGCTCACAAAACTGCAAAGAACAATAAAGGACAAGATGGAGTCTGTAGAAATTTTGATATAAGATACAGCTAAGTTAGATTATCCCTAAAGAACTTACAAATGAAAGAAAAAGAACATCAGAGGAAAAAGTAGAACAGACATCAGCGTGTATGTATACAAAAACTACTTTCATCAATGAAAACGTTACACTTAGACTTTGACGTGTCAGCCTCAGGCGCAATAAAGAAGCAGAAATGTCACTAAAGGAAGGAAGAAGGGAAGAGCAGGGAGATCAGACCGAGCGGCCACGAGCAATCGCTAAGATTGACTGCCACCTCCCTCACTCATTTCTCACCCTTTTGTAACAAACCTTCACATGACCCACTTGACCAAACCTGCTCTCTCTATAGTTGCAAAGGATTCCTTTAATACCAAAGCCAATGCCCTTTTCTCAGTCCGTATCCTCTGATTTACCTGTAGTTTTTGAGATGTGTGACCACACACCCTTCTCTCTTGATTTCTAGGACTAATCTCATCTGATCATCCTCTGACCACTTCTTCTCAGTCTCCTTGGTGTGGGTGTCTCCCCGTACTCCAACTCAGGCAATGATGTGTTACTTTTCCTCTCTTTATATTCACTCTCCTTTGGTGGTCTCATGTGGTCTTATGGGTTCAAAAACACCTCTATGCAAATGACTCTCAAATCTGTACATTTAGCTCTAGTTCCACAATGCTTGCCATACATCTTCATTTCCCATAGACCCCTCAAACTCAGTTATGTACTGGACCAGCTGCTGGGTACACAAAGACAATCATACAACAGTCCCTGACCTGAAAAAGCTTACATTCTTCTCGGGATGGAGGAGGGGAAAGTGACATGTAACATATACATAAATGAGTAAAAGAGAGGTAGTTTGAGGAAGATGAGAAAAGTAACAGCTGGGGAATGGGGTGTTCATAGAAGAGATGGCATCTGGACTGAGTCTTGGAGGAAGCTATAGGTTCTGAGCGGGAGTGTGGGATAAGAGAGGAGTGTCCCCTAGGAATGGGGAACAACCTATGCAAATGAGATGTAGGGTGTTGTGTTTGGGGGAAGCTAATGGGGAACGCATAAAGACTACCAATATGAATAAAGTCTGGAAAGGTAGGTGAGGCTCAGATTGTGGAGAGCTTTAGATGGTAGACTGACGATTTTGTATTTTATTCAGAAAACAATAGGGGTTTTGGAAAGGTGGTGATATGGATAGGCCAGTATCGTCTATCTTAGAGGCTCTCTCTCTCTCTCTCTCTCTCTCTCTCTCTCTCTCTCTCTCTCTCTCTCTCTCTCT
>CM053596.1:248076280-248148262 GCA_028646575.1 Pseudocheirus occidentalis | reverse complement strand
CCCCCTCTCTCCCTCCCCCTCTCTCTCCCTCTCCCTCCCTCTCTCTCTGTCTCTCTGTCTCTCTCTCCTCATCACCAGATCACATGGATTGAATGATCTCTATGCTGATAACTGCCAGATTAATAACTGCAGTCTTAGCATCTTCCCTGACTTCCAGTAATACTTTATCAATTGCCTCTAGAACAGCAGGGACAACTTAAACTCCACCATGTCCAAAACAGAACTTTTCTCCCAAACTGCCCTATTTTTGTGATTCTTCTGGTCCCCCAACTTCATAATCTCGGCATCATCTCCAACACTTCAATCTTACTCACTTCACATATTCAATCAAGTGCCGAACCTTGATGTTTCTGCTCCCACAACCCCTACAGCATCCATCTTTTTCTTTCTGTTCACACAGCAGACACATTTCACTGATAGTGCAGGCCCTTTTGCTCATTCATCACAAAATATATAAGGAACTTATCAGTATTTATAATAGTAAATGCCATTGACTGATAAATAGTCAAGGACATTTCTTCTAAGAAAGACATCCAAACTCTCAAGAGCTATATGAAAAATACTTTAAAATCACTAATAATTAGAGAAATGCGAATTAGAACAGCTCACAGTTATCAAATTCCAAAAGTTGGCATAAAAAGAAAATGATAAATGTGAAAGGTACTGTGTGAAAACAAGTGTATTAATGCACTGCTGGTGAAGCTATGAATTGCTCCAGCCATTCTGGAAAGAGATTTGGAACCATGCTTCCAAAGTTACTTACCATGACTATCCTTTGACCTAGTAATACCACTATATTAGACCTATTCCCCAAAGAAATAAAAGAAAAGAGAAATGACTCATAAAAACCCCCAACTCTAACATGTAGTATCTTTTTATAGTGTCAAGGAACTAGAAACTGAGAGGGGTACCCATCAGTTGGGGAATGGCCAAACAAATTATGGCATATGAATGTACTAGAATAGCACTGTATTATGGAAATGATGAAAAGGGGTGGGTTTCATCAGAGAAGCCTAGGAAGATTTATATGGAGTGATGCGGAATAAAGGGAACAAAATCAGGGAAACAATTCATATATTGACTTTGTGAACAAAAATGGCTTTGAAAGACTTGGAAACTCTTATAAATGTAATAACCAGTCACAATTCCAGAGGATTGATGAGGAAGCCAACTACCCACATCCTGACAGAGAGGTGATGGACTCAGTAAAGAAGAAGACATTTTTTGGATTTAGGTAATGTGGGAAATTACTTGATAATGCATATATGTTACAAGGAGTTTGTTTTCCTTCTTTTTTATCCCCTACCCTCATTGGGGAGGGTAGAAGTCATAGAGAGAGAGAGAAAAGAGGCTTTTGTAAATTTGTATTTGATTTTTTAAAAGAAATAAAGGTGATTAAAAAATAAAACATCAATAAAAAATTTAAATAAAAAATTAAGTTCTTCAAAACCTGGCTCTGGCTTACTTCTCTAGACTTATTACACATTATTCTCTTTAATGCAAACTTACAATCCAGTCACATTGGTTTTTCTCCTACTTTTTACACTTCTTATACATTATTCCATCTTCTCTCTCCAGGCCTTTGCATTGGCTCACTCCCGTGTTTAGAATACACTCTTTCCTCATTTTCTCCTCGTAAAAAATCCCTGGTTTTCTTCAAGGCTCAGTTCAAGTGTCATCTTCTACATGAAGCCTTTCCAGATTCCCTCAGCTGCTACTGCATTGCCCTCAAAATGATCTTGTACCTGTTTTGCATATTATTTTTGTTCCCTCTCTCTCCTTCTTTGTCTCTCTTTTTCCATATATATGTATGTATATGTATATATGTATGTGTGTATATATGTACGTATGCATGTGTATATATACACACATATGTACACACACACACATATATACATTATATATTTATATATATCTCCTCCATCTTAATGGTAAATTCCTTGAATAAAAATATTGTTTCACCTTGGGTTCTTTTTTTTTTTCATCCCCAGCACCTACCACAGTGCTTGGCACACAAAAGGTACTTAATAAAAGCTTATTGATTGATGAAAAATTGTTTATTTGGCAGCTGCACAGAAGATGGATGGAGATGGAAGAAGCATGTATGGAGAATAGATTGGAAGTAGAAGAAAACACAAGCAGGAAGCCCAATTTGGATACTGTTAAGACAGGAGATGGCAAAGTCTTAACTAAAATAAAGACAAGTAGAATGAAGTGGATGGAGCCGTTGTGTGTAAGTTCCACTGCTTGTATAAGCTGGTAGTCACCAACTACAGTCCTTCCACTAAGAGGGAATACCACTAGGCCTGCCCCACTATATACACTGACTCTTCCAATGAGAGCATGAGCTCTAATTCCAAGAGTATGGGCTGTCTTGATTTTTCTGTTTAAATTCCCAGTGTTGAGCACTGTTCTTGTTAAACACTAAGGTCTGGATAAGGTCTGAATTCTTCTAATTTGGCATTGATTTTGATTGTTTTTTTCTAACAAACCAATGGTCTAATTATATATATCAGATTAACTGATTAAGGAGTGAGACCCATATCACTCTCCAGTATTTCCCTATTAGGATTTAGTCGCTTTCATGTTTTATACTCTTATCTGGTGCTAGTTACGTTCAGCACCCTTCATTTCTAGGGGCTTTGGTAGAGTCTGCAAGCTGTAGGTCTCTTGTTTCTTAATCTTGAGTAATGTTTTCTAAGAAATACTTTGTTCTCTATGCCCAGATTTTTGTGGAAGTTGTTGAGTATTAATGTATTTGTTGATTTATTAGAGGGTTCCGGTTGTAGGTGTTCGCTCTCATTCCTTGTAACAAATGTTTATACATATGCTGCAGGTTAGTCTTTTTAGTAATGCTCAGTATAAGCACTGGAGTTACAAGGTGATCAGGTGCCCCATGAAATCATGTTTCTTGTTGCCTTTGGAGGAAGACGAAAACCAAATCTGCCAACTCCTTTCTTTGCTTCTCCAGGGAGAACTGTAAGCCTTCTTCTACTTTCATATAGCTGCCTTATGTCTTCAGGCTTCATTCACAACAAGAACATTAATATTTATGCGACTCAGGTCCTCCAGTAGAATTCTCACTTGTCGATCATTGGGAGGCCAACAGTTGTTAGTAAATATGGAGAATTTTAAAACTCCCTGACTCTTATCATCTTCTGCCTCTTTTCTTTTTCTTTTTTTAATATTAATCCAAGTAAACTTTATTGGAATAACACTGTCAAACACGAAATGTTATATAGATTCTCAAAGTATATCACCTTTTAAATTAAAAAAATGGGCTAGCAGAATTTAACCATAAATTAAATAAATAAGTCCTAGAACCAAAATAACCAAAGCACTTTGAATTGGTAGTGTGAAAAAAGTCCAAATACAAAAAAATCCTGCCAAACCCACAATTAACCTTTCCTTGCTAAACAAAAACCACTCTTTCAAATCCACTTATACCTGGGCAGCTAGGTCACACAAAAAGGCCCAAAATGTTGCTTTTACGAACTAAGTCCTTCGTGTACACATGTAGTTGGAAATCACATGATCAATGTATGCAGATGGAAATATATTCAGCAGTCACATAAAGCAGATGTAACTAGAAACCCTGTTTTAGACCTGAGGCACTGTGAACAAGGTCCATGTTTTCCACACTGAACTTGCTGAAAAATGTTGAGCAAAAACTCCAGATTCCAAGTATCCTCTTGCTCTTGATTTTCTACAGTTGAAAAGAATGGTTTCTGACAAGCCTCCAATGCAATTTCTTCCTGGTATGGATATCCTTATAAGCAACCTTTGGGAATGTGTGAGATCTTCATTGTTAAATCCATATCTTGTCAGTGATCTTCTGGGTTGTGTCAAAGTGGACAGCATATTTTGAACAAGGTATTCAAAATACAGTTTGTCTCCAATTTCTACAATTCTTTTGGCCAATTCAACTATACTTGGATTAATTTCTGGATCTGCAGGTTGCAGAGGTGAAGGATCCGGCTCATTCGGAGGCAGAACTTGGGGTGCAATCTGTCCAGACATCCTGGTCAGGCTGGGGAGAGTTCTGGTCTTTAGAAATGGAGCAGACCGATGACAACCCTTGCTCCGGAGTTTTGCTCTGGAGGGTGGCTGGCCAGCGAGGAGCAGCGGTGGGACACTGGCAGCGGCAGACTCAGAGGAGCAGCAGGCGGCGGCATGAGCAAGGTGCAGGTGTGAGTTGAGACGTCCGAGCTCCGCTCCCGAAGAGGTTCTCCAGCGCACTCCTTCTGCCTCTTTTCCAACCCTCCAGCAAAATCTCTGTAGAAGGGGGGGAACTCAAAGAAATGGGGATCATTTTGTAGTTCTCTGTTCCACAATTCCTCAAGTTGGTCACCAATCTGTTGGTAATGGGTTCTTCCAACTTTGGGTAGGCTAGACTTTAGACAGCAGATATAGCCTATTGTTGGGACTATACTTAAAAGTCTTTTCATCATGATACAACCTGTTAGAAATCTACTGGCATTGCCTTGGTAGAACCATTAAGTCTTGTGGAACCAAACTAAGGAGGAAATAGAGCATCAGTTGGACCAGGAAAAGAGGAGTTTTGGGTTCTGCCATCAATCTGCATTGTAACCTTGGCAATTATCACAGTCCAAGTATCTGGGAAATTTTTTTGGAATTAATTGGCAATAAGATTGAGCCATTAATCCACATTTAGTTCAAATGCTTCAGCTAGGAAAGGAATGCCTATTAGAAATTCATTTGGAATACTGTTCTCCCTCCCTCTCTCTCTCTCTCTCTCTTTCTCTCTCTCTCTCTCTCTCTCTCTCTCTCTCTCTCTCTCTTTGTCTCTCTGTCTCTCTGTCTCTCTCTGTCTCTCTGTCTCTCTCTGTCTGTCTGTCTGTCTCTCTCTCTTTCTCTCTGTATCTGTCTCTGTCTCTGTCTCTGTCTCTCTGCCAAACCATTTCTTCCTCGTTGTGGGAGGCTGTTTTTTGTTTTCTTTCACATTAACCAGAAAAACTAGCAAAGCCTCTCAGGCTGGTTCATAACTCACTGATTGCTAACTTAAACAGTAAATTGGAGAAAAGAGTTGGGAAGTCGGGAAGAAGCCCAAAAGGATAAAGCTGAAAAGACCATGGCAAGCTAAATTAGTCTTCTTTTTGTGTTTCCATGGGAGTCTATAAATTCTGCAAAGAGACATATTTGAGGTGAACGCCAGCCAGCAAATAACTGGCAAATGTGTCATGCTGTCTCCGAAGGCAAGCTTGGCTCCAGGAGCACCTCCTTGGAATGGGGTTGATTTGGGTATAGTTCACACTCTATGGGCTCATGTGGGGCAACTATTCTTTTGGAAGAGATATGGGCATGTTCTAAGCCTCAGTTTCTCCAAATGTAAAACAGAGGCTTGGACTAGATCATCTCTAAGGCCCCTTTCATTTCTGATATTGTATGATCCACCATGACTAATTAGTAACCAAAAGTGTTGCACCTCTTTCGTTGGCTGATGGCTGATTGAGGAGGCAGCTTGAAAAGGGCCTCAAGAAGCCACATACTTTGTCCTCCTATTTGTATGTAGGCTTACAACGAAATCACTTCAGACAGATGAGATTTCATTTTGGTTAGGGGAGCCATGCAACTTTTCTCAGTTTTTGTGTATGTTATAGAGTATTTCTAAGTCAGGAGTGGTCTTCCTTGGCTCGAGCCTAAATTCTTCCTGTTCAGTGTTCACCCATTTCTGTATTTCAGACCCCATGGAGATGGAGACCAGTGGGTCACTGTATCTTACTTCTGGAACACAGGAGGATTTTTCAAATTCAACAAACATTTACTAAGCACATATTGAGCAAAAGGCCTCAAGGTAGGGCTGAGACATTGTGAATGGATTCAGATGATTTATGGAGGAAACAGATCTTAAATTTTACTATTTTTTTCTCTCTACTGAAGAGACATGAAATCAGCCTTACAAGTTCAAATTGGGGAGTCTGAAAAAGATCTGGTGGTTTTGGTGGGCCATAAGCTCAGTATCAATCAGCAGTGTAACAACATGGCAGCCAATAAAAGGTAATTCAGTCTTGGGCTTCGTTAAGAGAGGCATGGTGTCTGTAAGAGAGGTGAGAGTCTCCTGTACTCTGTCCTGTTCAAGTCAACAAGCATTTTTTTTTTATGTGCCAGGCATATCTGGAGTGTTTGCTCAGTTCTAGTGACATTGATAAGCTGAAGAGCAACCAGGATAGGAAAAGTCCTCAGTCATATCACAGAGAGGAGAAGTTAAAGGAACTGGGAGTGTTTTGCTTGAAGAAGACAAGACAAAGGGAATATGATTGCTCTCCTTACATACTGAAAAGCTGTTTGTGGAAGAAGAATTGATCTTGCTCTGCCTGGTCGATAGAGGAAACATACAGGAGCTTTCTGATAGGGAGTTTAAAGGCAGAACTACCTGAAAATGGATTTCCTCTTGACATGAAGGCAAATCTTAATTATTAGAGTTCTTTCAAAGTAGAAAGGTTCCCTTTGCACTGATAATACTGTTACTGACATGGTGATCTCTAACCCCGACAAAACTTACTTCAAGAAGTATGGCAGCTAGGTGGTGCAGGGGATAGTTAGGAGGACCTGAGTTCAAATCTAGTTTCAGACATGTACTAGCTATGTGATCCTGGGCAAATCACTTAACCCTGATAGCCTCAAAAAAAAAAAAAAAAAACCAAAGCATGCCACGCAGCAGCCTCACAGAGTGACTCAGTAAGAGATTGGTAAGTACTCCCTCTGTTGTCGGGGGAAAGTCCCTATACCCGGAAGCAGTGATCAAGCTGGTGATCAAGCAAAGGCAGTAGTCCAAATAAAGACCAAGATCACTGAGAAGAATGTGTTGAGCCCAGTTGCAGGTCTAAGAGGATTTTGTCCATTAAGGAATATAAACATTTTGTACTGGGAGGAGACAAGAAGAGAAAGGGCCAATGAACCACTTTTATTTTGTTTTCATAATAAAACCAATGAAAATGTTGAAGCTATAATACATACATACATACATACATACATACATATGTGTATATATATGTATTTTAATGGAACAGGTTGCCCAGATGCATAGTCATTTCCCCTCATTAGAAGACTCAGGACCCACAAAAAGACTTACTTTGTAAAAAGAAATTTTTATTCATATGTGGGTCGGCTAGATACCCTGTAGGGCAGCAAGGTGGCTCAGTGTTCAGAGTGCTAGATCTGGAGTCAAGAGGACCTGAATTAAAATCTAGCCTCAAACACTAGCTATGTGACCCTGAGCAAGTCACTTAACCTTGTTTGCCTTACTTTCCTCATTTGTAAAATGATCTGGAGAAGGAAGTGGCAAACCACTCCAGTATTTTTGCCAAGAAAACCCCAAATGTGGTCACAAAGAGCTGGGCATGACTGACCAACAACAACAAACGGTCTCTGAGGTCCTTTCCAATTCTGAGATTTTGCGATTCTGAATGAGGGGTATGACATGAGCTCTGCTCCCTCCAGTCATCTTGTCCATTGGATTACAGCTCTCTTCCCTGGTGTCAAAGCAGGAACAATGGATTTGGAGTCAGGAGACTGACCTAGGTTAGGATTGTGTCTCTTATGTTTATTAGCAATGTGTCTTTGAACAAGCAATATCTCCCCTCTGTGGATCTCAATTTCCATACCTGTCCCATAAGGAAGTAACCTAAACAGTTGCTTCTAACTCTAAATATGAAATCTCAAATGTGTACAAAAGTAATTTTTAGGATGCGAATGCTCTGTCCTTTTGACTGAAACAAAGCTAAATCCACACAGCTCCGTGAAATGCATGGACGTATAAATTAAGTGAAAGGCAAGCTTGCTGTGAGGAAGTTGTCACATGAAGGCTTTAATTTGAGTTTCAACCTTGTTTGAATTGGTTTGTATCCAAAAAAGCTGCACCCGGATTTTAGTATGTTGTCACCAGGTGGCAGTAATTTGCTATTTTATTACAGGCCCTGACAGGCCTTTCTGGGGACCTGAGATGCTTGTTCTAACTCAATTCCTACCGACGAATTACACAGTTTTGTTCATATAAAAATAGATTCCTCTATTCAAATAGCTAAATTTAGTTAAATATTAATGAAATAACAAAAACAGCTAATACTTTGAGGGCAATTCTTTTTTTTAAAAAAAGGAATTAAACTCCAACATGTACATTTCATTCATTTTTCTTTCCTTCTCTAGAGCACTGGTTTCAGGAAGGCCTGACTGGGCCCTGGCTGTGTGATTCTGAGCAAGTAATTTAACCTGTTTGCCTAGGGTCCCCATTAGTAAAATGAGGGTCATAATGGCATCTACTTCTTGGGGTTGTTGTGAGGACTGAACAACAAGATGATAACTCTAAAATGCTTAGCCCAGTGCCCAGCTGTAAAAATGTTGGTCCCTCCACTGCTGGCTTGCTAGCCTTTGGGTTTTCTTTGTCTTTAGGGAGAACCCTAATTAACCTCTTCCAGTCAAATCAAAAGGGAGATAACAATTTTCCTTCCTGTTCCTCTGGCTCAGATTAAAATGCCTACGTCCAGATCTGCCACCGTAGGCTTCTCACTGACCACCTATCTCAGGCCTGCAGAAACCAGATCTGAAATAAACCCATGCGTGTTCCACATATGATGTATACTCTGGGTAGAGCTTAACCTGCATTATCTGGGCTGAAGCTATATAACAGGCACTCAGTGTGATTTTAGCCTGCTTCTTGGGGACTAGATCTCCAGAAATTTATTGGCCAAACCTCCCCTTTGAACTCCCGGATACCTTCACCTTCCCACCCTCCATTCCCCACCCTCTTATAGCTCCCTGGTGTTTCATGAAAAAATAGCTAACCACCCCACCTCCACCCTTCATTGCCATATGTCCTTCTGGAAAGTAGTGATTCAAATAAACTGGTATTTCCATAGTCCTGTTATTAGTAGATTCACACCATCTGGATCCCTAATCCCTGAGGTATCACTTTCTTATTTAAAAATCTTCAATGGCTCCCCATTGCTCTTGGATAAAATACTTCTTAGCCTGGCATTTCAGGGCTTCCAGAATCTGGCTCTTAATCTACCTTTTCAGTCTTACTTGATACAACTCCTTTTGATATATGATGTAAAAGAGTAAAAAAAAAAATCCAGAAAAAAAAGAAAAACGATTTCAGGGAGACTTCTGAGTGCTTTGGAAATCAGGAGATGATTATTATTTGGAATGTCCGCTGAGGTCCCTTCCAAATCTACCAGAGAAACCAGACAACTTCAGTTGTCAACAGACCTGAGAGAAAGAGAAAGCTCTACCTACACTGGAGATAGAATCAGGGAGGGGAAACAGTAGATGAGATTGGTGGTGGCCATGAAAATCTAGCTATGGTGTTAAACCTTGTCAAGCTGAATTGAATAACATAGAACCTACCTATAATTTGCCTGTCCACAAGTAGTTTGTAAGTCAAATCAACAAGCATTTATGAAGTGCCTATACACGCCAGGGATTGTGCTGAGGGCTGGGCTCTGAACTTCGTACCCGGAAATTTCTCCTCACAATAGACTTCTCTTTTGTGTCTGTTCTGGTGAAGATTCTGGGAAGTAGGGATAGGAAAGGGGGAAAGTCTGTGTTCCCAAAGTCAGAATGCCAAAGAGCTTTCTATCTGGCATATGCCTCTTCTAAACTCTCTAGAAGATTGACCCTCTCCAGAAGCAAGCCTTCAGTGCAGGAAAACCGTGACTGATTCAGAGTAAAGCAAGCACAGAGAGTGGGTAGAAGGCTGGTATACGGAAGCAGGAAATACTGAATAAGATTCAATAATCCCTTTGTTTCATGGTTGTTACATGGCAATAAGTCAGGGAACACTAAAGTCTCTAAAGAAATGAAATTAAGGACTACACAAAGGGGAAGGAAGGGGTATAGAGTGAGCACAGTTTCACTGGGACATCACAATTGTGGGATTATGAGGGAGAAGTGGGATAAAAGATCCTCATGCAAAGAAATATATAAGTGAAAAAAAATGGGCTGGTCCCTTGGTGAGAGCAAGGGCTACCTGATAGACAACCTTGTGCTCTCCTGGCATCCTTGTGATGTCAAGAGAGGAAGGCCCAAGTACACCGGGTGGATTCCCTGTGGGGGCAATGGCAGGATGTGGACAAGAGTCATCCAGAATGGGTGGGTATGGGTGGGCTGCAATTTAATGCAAGGTCCCAGGCGCATTGGAATATTTGAAAATAATGATGTAATGCTTTACATGGTCATGGATGCATCAGTTTCATAGGATAACTCAAAGTAGGTACTTCCATTTAGAACTTGTAAGCACATTGGGAAGTGATAGTTTTCATTGCACTTCTAAGCCCTTTTCCTTTAGATGCTTTGTTTCCACCATCTTTCCTTGAGATCAGAGACCATTCTAATTTTCTATTTGAATCTCTACTGCTTAGTAAAGTGCTTCACACATAGCAAATATGCTATAAATGCTTCATTCATTCAGACAAAAGGGACTCGGGCTGCAGAAAAATTTAAGGTAAGAAGTGTTACTTTGAAGAACAAACTTGTGCATGACAAAGGTCATTCTGAGACTGAGATTTTTCTTAAAGCCTCTGGTCATCTTATAATTATCTCATTGTAGTAAAGATGAGTCCTGGAGGAAAAAAAAAATGCCCAAGATAAATAATAATAGTACAATGGTCTCCAAAGGGCCAATCAAGGAATTGCTGCGCTGACCAGTGTGGCAGTCATGGTTTTAGTCTCATCACAAGGGACATCCATGTAAAAGAAGCTGTCCCATTGACAGCGCTTCAGTCAAGGGCAGTAGTAATTCATGACAGGTTAGTGCTTGTAGGAAGGAAGGCCTTTCGCCATCTCTATCAGTCCCAGGTTCTCTCCCTCCTTTGGAGCTCCCAATGCAGCCCATTGCCTTTTCTCTAGAGGTACATATAACTTGACTGAGGTATGACAAAATATGGTTGGCCCTGAATTTGAAAAAGAATCCCCTCTAACTAGATTTAGGTTAATTTCATTTGAAATTCTGGCCAAGTACTACAGGATTTTCAGTCCCACCCTGAACCTGCTCCTTACATTTGTTCCCATCTACGGTCTGGACCCCAAGTTTGTTTTGTTATTCCCAGTTGTTGCTGTTGTTCGGTCATTTCAGTCCTGTGCAACCCTTTGTGACCCCGTTTGGGGTTTTCTTGGCAAAGATACTGGGTTTGCCATTTCCTTCTCAAGTTCATTTTACAAATGAAGAAACACAAACAGGGTTAAGTGACCTGCCCAGGGTCACATAGCTAGTAAGTGTCTGAGGTTAAATTTGAACTCAGGCCTTCTCTATTCCAGGTGTGCTGTTCTATCCACTGTGCCACATAGCTGCCAGCCTAAAGTTACGCTGCATTTCTGATCTAGACTTACTTGAACTATGAGGCCCTGCCCTGGCCCTTGATGCCACCACACCCCGTTACCTTCCCCCCCCAATTTTATTGGATATCAGGCCATCTTACAGACATTTCCTTCATCCCTTTCTTAAAGCTTTCTCTGGGCTCTGGGAGTACTACCCTTGTCCCATAATCCATTTTCTCAGTTTAGTTTAACTAAGTCCTCTTTGCTTTACTTTGACAAGGGAGAGCTTTCATCATTGCTCTAAGGTAGTATTTCAGCCTAGTCTCCTCAGTGGCCACATGGCTTACAAACGGGACACGAAGGCCAGGAGTAAATGACCTTTTCTTGGAGCCTGCCTTCATCACACCAACTTTATCTTTCTGTTACAAAGACTTTACTCCCTTTTTAAGCCCACTAAGGACTTGTTTCCTCTTTTGGAGAGATAGGTCTACCGCTCAGCTAACTGACAGAGCAGAAATTACTAACAGACCCCAAATTCAGTGAATGATCAAGCTTAAGTTAGCCAGTTCCACCAACTTTCCAAGTTTTTCTTTGATGATGTATGGTAGGGGTAGGAGAAGAGAGAAGAAGAATTACTTTTCAGGTTAAACACTAAGGAAGAGAATCTCAGCGCAAGAAGGGATCTATAGGTACAACATAACTGAATGAGAATACCTTTGAAAACATCATTAAGGTTATCTAGTTTCCACTGAAGAAGAATCCACTTTTGACCTTGTTCCTAAATATATGAAAACTAGCCACACTCAAAATCCCATTAAGCAACATTTTACTGATTTTTATTTAAAACATAATTGACAAATAAGATAAATTTTCTCTATAAGCTTAGATCTGACTTGTGTTGACTTAAAAAACCCAAACAACACTACTTAGGGAGTACCAGGCTCTGCGTATCATTTCTCTGCCCTCAAGGAGCTTATATTCTAAATGATATAAAATACACTCTGTAAAGGGAGAAGGATGGAAGAACCAAGTGAGATGAAGGAATTAATAACATCGAACATCAATAAAACACATGAAAAATGAGGAGACAAATTCTGGGGTGAGTAAACAGAGGAGATCACTGATGGTGTCAGAAGAAAGGTAGATGTCTTCCTGTAGCTGCCACCAACCTGTCCTTGATGCTCCCTCCTAGATCTGCAGTTTGGAAGAATGAGTTTAGGCTTCACAAGTTTTATGTGTACTCCAAAAGACCCAAGTAAGACCACTGTCCCCTCACTTGTCAAACTGAAGCTCTGCGAAGTAGGTCATATTTTCTCTAGTTGTTCATTTTGATAGCTGTTGGGCTCTGTTTACATGTAGGGTGACTAGGCGTTTTTCACCTCAGTATTAATGTTCTTTTCTAGGACAATACTCTCAGTCTATGTCAAATACTTTAGATATTTTTACTTTATGTTTGTTATTTTTAGTTCAAGAAAACTTCAAGGTGGAATTAAGTTATCTTTTGCCCAGACTAAACTCTGCATGACTATACACTGGTCATTGAGTGTGGCTCTTGCTAAGGGCAAGTTCAGTACATGCTGCTCCTTTAGTGATGGTACAATCCCTGGTTATTCATGATTTCTGTGGTTTCTTCTAAATACGTCACACTTACAAGCAAAAGTTTATGGTTAGTTCACAGTTCAGAGATCCAGAACTGGAAAGGACCTGAGAGGCCATCTAGTCCAACCCCCTCCTCTTACAGATGAGGAAACTGAGGTTACTGACTTGCTAAGGGTCACACAAGTTGTTTTAGAGGTGATATTTGAATCCAAATCCTCTCATTCCAAGGCCAGCATGTTTTCCACTGTACCATACAACCCCTTTTCCTAATGTGTCTAGGGTCTCAATAATCGGCACATTATTGAGAATATAAATCTAAGCAAGGTAGGCTTCATAATTCCTATCATCTCCAACAGGTCACACTACTTTGTGGGATACTGCCCAGAGGAAGGTTTGGAGCCTGTCAAAGCTAGAGAGGTAAGAAAGCACGAGCTGTTTCTCATTCTCCCCTTTTCTCTGAGCAGGGGTTGCTGATACAATATTTACTATCATTCTCATTTCAACAGAAGCTTCTTTTAATAAGAGATTTTTCTTACCATCGTTTGAACCATATCTCCCATCTATGGATTTCCCCCGGAATCTGCAAAGAGATGCACACAAACATCTTTAAGGACAGAGAAAACCACAGAATTTCACCTTTATCAAGAATTCCTCCCTATGTTTGGCTGGATCAGCAGCATTGAGGAGGTTAGTGGGTACCAATCAATACACTGATATCTGTATTTCATTCTAGTGAAGGGTCATGACATGTCTGTTGGTTATAATAAAAATAATAATGGACATATATAGTGATTTAAAGTTTGCAAAGTACCTTACATGATCTCATTTGAGCCACACAACAACCCTGTGAGGTAGGTACTATGGCCATTGGGCAGTGAGATGGCTCAGTGGTTAGAGAGCCAGGCCTGAAGTCAGGAAGACGCTTACTAGCTGTGTGACCCTGGGCAAGTCACTTAACCATTTGCTTCATCTGTAAAATGTTCTGGAGAAGGAAATAGCAAACCACTCCAGTATATTCACCAAGAAAACCCCAAATGAGGTCACAGAGAGTTGGATACAACCGAACAACAACCCAACTAGGGCTGTTACTATCTTTATTTTACAAGTAAGGAAGCTGAGAGTCCCAGAGGTTAAGTGACTGGTCCCAGGTTCACTCAAATAGTAAGTTGTAGATGGGTTATTCAAACCCAAGTGAGTCTGACTCTAAGAACTTCTCACTGAATGTGCACAGTTCTGTATAGTGACCATGCCTGTGGCTATGGAGAACTGTATTCCTTACTGGTCTCCAAAAGATCTTGTCCAGCCCACTCTTGTTTGTGCTACCAGTCTTTGAAAGGCTGTGATACGCTTCCAGAGCAATAATGATCCTTAGTATTTATTCCATCTTCTTTTATCTTCAAAGGTATTAAAAGGAAATCAGTTAATTCGCTTTATGTCATTAATTAATTTCATGAGACCCATGCCTGGTTTGCTCCTTGGCACTAATGTGTTTATTCAGTTATGGCACATTAACAGATGGAAATCTTTTCTGGAAGGAGTTTAGATTTGTTTTGTCTGTCAGTGATCTCTGTGATAACTAGAATATCTGCCTGTCTTAATGAGCGTTCTGTAAAACTTAAATCGCTATGCAAATGTAGAGCTGTTTATTATCACAATGCCTGGGTGACCAACTGAGCAAAAGGAAAAAACAACATAGGAGATTAAGAAAGAAAATGAGCCATAGGCAGGGCCACGTGTCTGAATCTGCTTTGGGAGAAGGCATTTGAGGATCTCATCCCATTAGGAGAATTTAGATTTAGAGCTGGAAGGGATCCTGGAGGTCTTCCAGCAAGACCCCTTATCTTACAGAAAAGGGGAAAAGGACACTGAAGCACAGAGAATGGGAGCCCAAGGTCATACAGGCAGCAAACAGCAAAGCAGGGATTTGAATTCAGGTCCTCTGGTTCGGGTCTGATGCTCTTTCATCTAATTCATGCTGGAAGGGATGGGCTTCTTTTGGAAGGACAATGGATAAACCAGAGAGTCCAGACACGGGGTCCAAGATGGCAAAAGGCCTCGAAATCAGGCTTTGCAATAGCTGTTTGAAGAAACTAGGGATGTTTGACCTGAAGCAGAGAAGAGTTAGGGGAGAATGTAGTTGTGTTTAAATATTTCAAGGGCTATTATGTGAAGGAGAGGCGAGATCTGCTTTGCTTGGCTTTAAAGGGAAATATTAGGAGCAATGGGTGCAAGCCATTGAGATGAAGATGAAGTGCGATTTCTTAATGAGTAAAGAGCTGTGCCAAAGTGAAACGGGCTGCCGGGGGCAAAGCAGGCTCCTACTCCCTCCAAATCTTCAAAAACAGAAAAAAAACAAAGCTGGCCAGCCACTTGGTGACCAAGAGATTTTTTTTTCAGATATAGGTTGGATTAGTAGATTAATAGAGATCTGATGGCTGTTACAGTGCTGAAATTCTGTGATCTAAAATTTAACATGCAGAGCCTAATTACTTATTGACTGAATCAGCTGCTGTCCTGGATGCTCCTTTCATTATCCCTTCCCACCCCCACCCCACATTAAGGAAATAGAGTATTTCAATTAAGTTCTACTATGATGCGTCATGTGTTATGTGTCATGAAGTCAATCTTGGGTTTATAATGGCAGCTGGGTGGCAGAGTGGCAAAGAGACCTAAGATTGGAGGCAGGGAGGCCTAGGTTGAGATACGACCTCGGAGACTTGCTAGCTGTGTGATCCTGGACAAGTCACTTCATCTCTGTCTGAATATCTCCGTTTCCTTGACTCAAAACTGAGGATAATAACTGCACATACCTTACAGGTTGTCAGGGGGATCCATGACATAATATTTGTAAAACACTTAGCACGTAGGTGCTATTAAAATGCTTATTCCCTTCCTCCTTTCCCCTAGTAGGCAAAAGGACCATAAACTCTTGTAGGTCCAACCAACCAAAAAAAGCTTCAAGCAAAGGGCTGGTCACTGAATGTAGGTCTATTGTAGAAGTTCATAATGTTAATGCCCATTCATAGGCCTCACAGTGGAGCCCATTAAGGGAAGCTTGCTTAGGGGAGGTTTGCTTGTAGGAGGCTTGCTTGTAGGAAGGTTTTCACACATTTTGCTAATTTCTAATTAGGCACTCAGTGCAAGGGTTGTGAAGGAGGCCTTCTGGCTCTGAGAAGTGTATATATATTCTGAGTTGGTATTTTGCTTTGGGGGTTAGCTTGTGAGGATTTTGTGTTTTCCTGGTTGAGATTCTGAATGATCGTATGTTCAGAGCTCCCTTCCTGCTCAGTTGTAAAGGCTCTCTTGATCCAGGGATGTATGTAAAGTATATAGCTGATTCAGACAATCAAAATCCTGTCTGTTGGTCTTTATTACTCTGCTTGTATTTTCTCTATATTTTCTCTCAAGTTCAGGATCCTAACTTTTCTCCTGAATTAGTGAATGTAATTTAAAAAAATTGTTGACCCCTTAAACAATTATCTTTCCAATAAAGCAGATTTAAGAACCTGTGCTAGCAGCCATCTTGGGTATGCTAGTGTGTTGCTACTACAAGGTCCCCAAACTTATTTGGCCTACTGCCACCTTTTAAAAAACCCCAACACATTTACTCAGCACCCCTGGAAATCTTACAAACTAGGAAAGAAGTCTCAGATTAAGTGCACAACTGCACCCTCCCTATTCTTCCAGCGCCCCTCAGGGGGTAGTATTGCTCACTTGTTGTCTGAAAGTCCATCAACTTAATTTTGGAAAAGTTTTAGCATTGGAAGGTTGGATGCTGGATATAACATTTTTGGCCACAGCAATGCACCATGACTGTCTACTAAGTCATGAGTACTCTCATGGTAAAGTCATGGAAATCTGATATATAGAAGAAAGATACAAATCAGTTATCAACACACCTTGGTAATCTAATAGGTGTGGTTGCACCAAAGTAATCTTAAGGGAAAATGGGTACAGAACATTTTGAGAAGACTAGACTACTTCAACAAGATCAGCAGTTCTTAAAGTATGGGCCAGAAACCTATAGAAGTCCTTGAGACCTATTTGGGGGTTCACAAAGTCAAAACTTTTCATAATAAGGAAGATGTTTTCATTGGTAATACAGAAAATCATGATAGATATAACCCCACAGAAACAAAAGCTCTTTGGATGGTCCTCAAAAATTTTCAAGAGTATAAAGGGGACTTGAGACCAAAAAGTGTGAAGACCACTCAACTAGTTTATGGGCTCATAAAGCTGGAAGACAGCCTTTGAAATCTTTCTTTCTCTGTGGTTCTGTGATTCTATAGCCCACAAAATAAAATGGCAACCGGGTTAAGGCATAAGAAAAAGTTCCTTAGCACATCGCAAAGGGATTTGGGGGTTATAAATATTTTCAGGATAGGGAGCATTTAAATAGATATATGGATAGATAGATAGATAGATGGATGGATGAATGGATGGATGGATGGATGACTGGATAGAGAGATGGATGGATGGATAAAAAGAGAAAGATAAGATAGATGGATGGATAGATAGACACATGTGTGTGAACATATATGCATGTTGATATATAATGTATATATATATAATATAGGTAAAAGCATACCTATGTGTATGCCTTTATATCCTTCTGTCTATATAGAAAGGAATCTATACACTATGAAGATTTTATAAACTCTCCCCCCACAATACACAGACACACACATACGTGCATATGTATATTTTACTCTGACATTATAACTTCTGCTACAAGAACCATGGGTTGTAAATAAAGATCTACAGAGCAAATGTTATTAGACCTAGAAAATTTTGCACTGTTTCTGTTTGGTGCAGTGAAGCAAGAATTTTCCTCCTGTTACCAGTTTTTCCTCATTCTATTTTCCTATTTAGATTGCCAATAGGCCTTATGTCTCCAGATTTCTATTTTCAGTTTGTCTATATTTGGCAAAGATCTCTGCTTGTGCATTTAACTGCAGTAAAAATCTGGCACCTTGACAATTCAGTACAGGGCCCTACAACACAGTTGAAAAAAAAACCTTTTACGTTCCTCAGTAGGTTCAATACGAACCAATGGATCTTCACACAGTAGTCATGTTAGTTTTTGTCTTCCTGTAAGGATGTTACTGATGAATGGAAATCATATCCATTAAAAATGAACATCTTCAGACCAAAGCTTCCTTATAGCCAGGATCCTGGAATTTCTCTTTAGAATCTGACAAGGCCCATCCAGAACGAAACTGCGAAGCAGGCCAGGTTTATCTCTGGCACCCTCTTTGCTTCTTCTGTGATTTACCTGTCCATATTCATAGTCCTCATCTGTGACCTGACACAGTTTGCTCAGAGTTCCTAAGATTATAGCAACCCCAGATTGTTTTTGCAAGTAACTGAGGAAAAATAGAATAGTAAGTAAAAGCTAAAAAAAACCTGACTTAGCAACCCAACCTAGACTTTCCCTTTCCATCTCTTTAAAAGTCACCAGCCCCTCAGGATTCTCTTCTCTACTGATCGGATTGACTCATGTAGCTGATATAATATTGGGCTGATGTGTTACCTCTTCCCAGTGGCCATTATCAGAATGACAATCATAATGGCCTGTATACATATACAGCTTTCATGTCCATTATCTCGTTTGATCTCCGAGACAGGCAGGCAGGCAAGACAGGGATAACTCCTCCCATTTTTTGTGAGAAGGAAACTGAGGATCCAAAACTTTAATTGATTTGCCCAAGAGCACACAGCATCAGAGCGGAACCCAGGTTTACTGATTTCTGATTTGAAAAGTGTTTTGATTTTATTTATAATCAAGAATAGTGATGCATATAATTAAGAAAGTTTAGATATACATTATCTAAACAAACTACTGAAAATAGGAAATGGGAGAAGGCCAACATGAGTGTTATCAACACTGATTCAATTTCATCCAGAAGTTAAACTAATGTAAATTAGTACAAGTAAAATTGCTACAACAAGGAGACCCAAAGAGCCCAGAAATCACGTTAGTCAGCAAACATTTGACTTACTCACCAGAGAAAGATGGCAAAAAGGAATAGGAATATAAACTCATTTATAAAATCCTATGAAGAAAGACGATGGATGCTAATGGCAGAAGCAGTTTAAAGAAAGCGGGCAACATATGCAACTAAGCAAAGTCATCCCAAGAGCACTCTAGGATGAAACAGAAAGAGGGCCACAAATGGAAGAAAAATGGAAAAGATTTGCAAAAATCATTAAATCTTCTCCATCAAGAATCGTGGAATTACCACACTTGGGTTCTAATATGACGGTTCTTGAGGAGAGAGAACACAGAAATGCCACTAAGAAGAACAAAGGTAAGAAAGTGTGTGGGTATACATGCAGATATTATGTGTTTGTGTATACACACATATCTATATTGAACTAGAGAGAGACAGAGAAAGTAGAACCAAGCTGGAGAGATACATTTACAAGGTATCTAAGGAAGGGGGAGATAGCAAAGTCATGGAAAAAAATCTCAGACTTTACTGGTTCCAAAAAAAGTAACCAAGAAAACCTCAACTACAAAGCTATGTGCCTACACTCTTTATTCTCTCTCTCCCTCTCTCTCTCTTTCTCTCTCTCCCCTCCCTCTCTTCCCTCTCTCTCCCTCTCTCTCTCTCTCTCTCTCTCTCTCTCTCTCTGTCTCTGTCTCTCTATCTCTTCTGTATTATATATGTATATGTATATATATATATACACATACACTCATATATATGATATATGAGCATTTGATTCTGTATGCTAACATAAACACACATACACACACACACACAAACACACAAATATTCCTGAAAGTTATCTACCAGGGGCAGAGTGGATAGAGTGCCAGGTCAGGGATCAAGAAGACCTGAGTTGACTCTGGGCAAGCCATTTAAGGCCTGTTTGCCTCAGTTTCCTCATCTGTAAAGTGGGGATAATAGCACCTACCTCCCAGGGTTGTCGTGAGGATCAATGAAAGGTAATAACTGCCGAGTGCTTAACATAATTCCTGACCCATAGTAAATGCTAATTAAATGTTTATGATGATGATGATGATGATGATGATCAGAGCAACCCCACCTTTCAGAGAATCTTCTATGACTTTGGTGTGTGCTTGGGAGACGTCATTATAGGGAAACCTTTAAGGCAATATATTTTTTCCGCCGAATGAGATGCTTTTTAATAGTCACAGAAAATATACCCAATTGACTGTATTTTCTGTTCCTTCCAGTCAATTCTGTGACTGCCAGATGTGAGCTGCTATAGAGAATCTTTTGCAAAGGCTCGCCCATTCCATTCTTCCGTCACCATTAGGGATGCTCTTGATGTATGTGTAAAGATCTTGCACAGATGAGAGAAAGGTATGTGAGTCACAGTTATTGATAGAATCTTGGTCAACTTTCGTTTTTTTGGTGATAATAAATTTTGTGATTTTTTTCCCCAAGTTTTTGAATCTTGCCTTTAGAATCAACCTCTCAGTGCCCTCAAAATTGTATTGGTGCTGGAGCAGTACTATGTATACATATCATGCGTGAGAAATATTAACAACAATTCAAATGTGGTAGTTCCCCTGTCATTGCTGGGTAAAGTGGCTTGTTATAGAAATCTTTACAGACCTCTTCCATTTTTCAGAATTTGGTAATTTTATCTTTAAGTCACCCTGGGATAATGGATGGGGGAGGGAGGATGTAATGCCAGAAGGCAATGCAAACTTGTTTTATCCACTGTTCTTTTGCGTGTGCATGTGTGTGTGTTGCTACCACTCTTTCTCTTCTACCATTCTCTCTTAGATTGATGCACAAATTTATGATCTAATTAAGAGGTTCTTAACCTGTGGTTCTTGGACTTGCTAAAAATTTTGCCTTTTTTTTTTTGGAGGGGCATTTGGGGTTAAGTGACTTGCCCAAGGTCACATGGGTAGTAAGTGTTAAGTGTCTGAGGCTGGATTTGAACTCAGGTCCTCTTGACTCCAGGGCCGATGCTCTATTTGCAGCAGCACCTAGCTACCCCCTTGCTAAAAATCTTGACAAATGTATTTCAGTATAATTGATTTCCTTTGTAATGCTATATATTTTATTTTATACATTTGAAAACATTGCTCTGAAAAGGCATCAAGAAGCCTCACCAGATGGCCAAATTTGTCCATGATTTAAAAAACAAAAGAGGTTCAGAATTCTTGGTAAAAATGGATGGTGCTCTCTGCTGCCGTATCTCTCGGCAAGGACATTGAGAGGCTGATCATGATCAGGGAGGTGAGGAGTAGCCTGGGCCCTTTTTGCTCCTCACTGTGGTCTTCCAGGCACCAGTTGGACTTGCTTAGAGAATGATAACAGCTGTAGGATACGTGCTCTTCATCCTTTTGGTCGGTGTCGCCTCAGTAGCATCCTGTGTCTTTTCATTGCTCTTCTTTCTTCCAGCCTGGTATTTATTTTGACTGGCTCTAACAAGTTAGTGGTCTTCATGATACCGATAGAGCTGAGAGCCAAAGCAGAAGCTATTCCATGACAGTAACCAGTTGTTTCCTGTCTATTAGTAATTAATTTTATTTTATTTGGTACTTGTTGTGTCTCACACCACTTAGTTTTCTTCTTGAAGATTCATGATAAATAAGCATGAAGCTTCTGTAAAGTCTACATGTTTTACTCCTGAGCCATGTTTTCCAACACTTTTTTTACGCCGACTTCCACCGTGCCCACCTTTGCACTGAAGCTGTTGGGTTTGTTTGTTTCTATTTTTATTTTCTTTTGGAAGCCAGCAAGTATTAAAGTATGTGGTAATTTAATTTGGAGGGTCTTACTGTGGGCTTTATCGGTACAGCACAGTGATTAGGGCACTAGATTTGGAATCAGGAAGACCCGGGTTCAGATTCTACCTTGGACACTAGCTGTGTGACCCAAGCAAGTCACTCATCCAATCTCTTCTCAGTTCTTCATCTGTAAAATGATGGGGTTACACTCAATGGCCACTAAGGTCACTCCTAAATTCATAATCCTATAGTCTTTGAAGAATTAGTTCACCTTCTCATCCTCTGCAGCAGCTGATGATGGATAAGCTGTAGTGATCTTCATGGTGGGCTTTTATATATATATATATATACATATATAAACACACACGCATATATACACATATATCTTTTATATATATATATACACACTTACACACATACACACATATACACACCTATATATACACATATGTGTGTGTGACTAATTTTGTGTGTGCCAGCACTATGATTTGAACTGACCAAGAATCCCATGAATGATGTTTGCTCTTGCTTTGGGGTACATGATCAGATCCACTCTGCCAACTCCTTTATTTGCCTCTCCAGGGAGAATGTGTAAATAGTATTTCAGTTTTGCAGTAACTTCCTTTTTTATTTTGGTTTCACAAGAAAGTCAAGAATGATAGGAGTTGGTTTTCTCTATAGGACATTCCCTCACTGGCTATTCTATATTTAGAGTGTCAACAATTGAGCTAATGTTTACAGTCTAAAAATGTTTTTTTCATCCTCTGTGCTGCCTTTGCCACAGTCACTGCATGAGTGAAAGGGAGCCCCACAAAACTGAGAATCCCCCTGTATTTTTCTTTGCTTTGTCAAGTCCTGAAATAAATCAAAATTATGAGCTGAGGAATAAAGTGTCTTTAATAGACAGTACAGGGTAGCAAGTGGATTTCCCAACCAAAGAGGCCCAAGAAAATGTTTTTATAGTTTTTTAGGTGGGGGGGAAGCTGGGAGTTATGAGATAGCAAGATCTGACCTTGAGACCCTGGTGACCCTCAGCAATCTGGGCAAGAAAAATCACTCCATTCTGGCTGTTCTGCCTTTCATGCCATGAATCCCAATGGAAGGGGGCAACGATACTAGAAGTTGAGATTCAGCTTGAGCTGGGCTCCCCACAAAGCAAACTCCCTGAGTGGGTGGGGGGACCAAGGGTATAGTTCAGTTCAACCCAATCAAGAGTAAATATCTTAAGAGAAGGAATGTAAGAATCTTACTGAAATTCTGACATTACAAGGAACATATAAAGAAGTGCCAGTCTACAGTACATTTGGTATTAATTTCTGTCATTATATTAACAATCAGCCTAACAATTCTGTCAGCTTTGTGGATTGCCATAGCCAAAAAATTAGTACCAAACAGCTAGTCTACTGGTGAGGAGCCTTTCCATATTTAACTGACTTTGTCTTTATGAGGAGAGGCAGTCTTCTGGAATGACTGTACTTGAAACCTCTGTAGCATGGAAGGGCCCATCGGTGCTTACACTCTGCTAGCATGACTCTGGAGCATCCAGGGTCACCTCCATGCATGATGACACCTCAGAGAAGAACTTGTTTGAATTTTTTATGCTGGGAAGAATTTCAGATTTTCTATATTCTGACTTACGGTGACAGTTCTAAGGTCTTGAAAAAGAACAAGGTCCCAAGAGGATGACCTTCCCTCCCTTCAGAGAGAATTGTTTCCAGGCCATTCACATATTGATTTTGAAGTTCCATAAACTACACTAGAAGTTAAAGCAGAGACTTTTACAGAAGTTCTGTACTTACCTGACATAGTGTACAAAAGCAACAAGCAGAGACCCCAAGTAGAAGGAGAAGAATATAAGGAAGCTGAGTAATATAGCCTTCACATAAACGGATTCTGAAGGAAAAAAAAAACTGAGTCAGGTTTGGGGAGGGAAAGGGAAATGGGAAATACTTTCTAATCAGAAAGCTTTAACACTTTAAAGACTATTAGCCATTTTGCTTGGGGGTATTATTTCCATTCACAAGGCCAACAGTGATGTCTGTTTGGAGACAGATACAGTCTCAAAGTTCCTTGAGCTCATACACAGACATCATAACCAATGTCACTGCCTTCGTCAGGGACTCTTTCTGCAGGAAACAGAATCTAGCATTACCATAAACAGCCACCCAATTCTTGCTCCTTTCCTTTGGAAGAAACAGTACGAGGCAACTTAGCGCTCAGCTTAATTAAATGAGTTTAATCAATCTCATATTGAACTAAAATGAATTCCCAAACCAAAAAGCCCACAGTTCTTTTGATCTATAATTCTGTCATGTACTTGGTATCCCAGCTGAGAAAAGGAAGAGGTGGAACTGAAATTGATACTGTGGCTCCTCAGGCACCAACTGATTTTGGTGCCATTCCCCGGAGGCAGAACTGACCTTTAATGGAGGGAACAATGGTCACTTTGAGGTTCTTTGTTCGCTGAAGATTCCAGGTCTGGTTTTCCTTTTCTGGAAAGAGAGAATTACAAATACATTCAAAACTCTGACTTCTGGTCTCTTGTATTAATAGCTGCCCAAAGGAATAGTGTCTATTGACTTGATTTCTCAATCCGTCAGTCAGTAAGGACTTATTAAATGCCAGCTCTGTCCTAAGCACTGTGCTGGGGATACAGATTTAATTTAGTGAACAGATCTTATATCCTAAGAGCAGAGGCCACAGGGATGAGTATGATGCGGATGTAGAATAATTAGAAGTAAATACAAAGTTATCAAACAGGAGGTAGTTTGAGAAAGGGCATTAGAAATGGCTGGGGTTAGGAAAGGCTTTCTCCCATACATGGTGGTATTAGAGCTTTGTATCAAAGGAAGGAAAAAATTCTTCAAGGCATGAATGAGAAAGTGTGTGGTCCAGGGGGCCTGAGAACCCTGAAATTCAAGGGCAAAAGGCATGGGTCCTGCCTCAAAACTGTGAGAAGTGGATGGGACCTTTAAGAAGCAGCGCTATTTGTGACACTTGTATTGACCAGCGAGTCAGGCTCTTAAGGACTCTGAGCAATTCAGTGGGGCACAAGATGGATTTATATACAGAAAGACTGGGGGAAGATCTGGATATGATCTAGGAGTGGTCCATAGCTTTGGGTGACTGGGAGGTAAAAGAGAATGTGACCTGACTGCATTAGGGTTTAAAAACCTCACTTTGATTCATCTTGGTGGAGGATGCTCCTTTCCCCCAGGAAGGGAATAAAGCTTCCTGTACATCTCATGTCTACTTCTGATTCTTAATTTTAGGGTAAGTGGTTTTCTGACTCACACAGGAAGGGAGTATGGATTTTGAGCTGTCCATCTCTCAGACCTTTCTGTTAAAACCTTCATTTTCTTGTTCAGACTGAAATTTAGCAGGGCTGATTTCTAATGTATGCTAATGTATACTTCAGTCTCTCCTTCAGTCTCCAGTATGTTATAGTCTGGAAGAACACTGATTTTTCAGTGTGTTTTTCTAATATTTCTCATTCCAACAAGCTATGTCTTATTCCCACCTCATTTTCCTACCTTGCTTGATCTTAAGGTTAGGGGTGAGAAATCAATCAGATCTCACTGAGCAGAAGCCCTCATCTCCTTATAAAATTCCTGGAATGGCTCTGATCCAAGAGCTTCCTGAACTGACCTTAGGAGTCCTATTGAAAGCTTGGTGCTGATCTTGGGATCAGCCTCCTGAAAGACTGTCATGGACTCTTTACTACTGTCATAGCCAGAAGGTCATCATGCTCAAAAGTCTCAGGCAACACCCTCAGTTGTATCCTGACCTCTCCTAGTCCAGCTTTAAAGATGTCAGTCAGGGCTTCAATGTGAGGGGAGGTTGGTGAGTTCCTCTAGTAAGTTTTTCTTGTCCCCTTGGTTTCCCTTGGGTGTCTCCAACGAAGCCATGTGGGCTTCTCTTAAACATATTAAATAACAATAACAATCATTTGCATTTACATAGCATTGTAAGGATTTTCTAAGTACTTTATCTCATTGGATTCTTACAAACAGTCCTTATTATCCCCATTTTACAGATGAGGAAGTAGAGGCTGAGAGGTTAAGTGATTTGAGTAGGTCATACATCTAGTAAATGTCTGAGGTGAGACTTGAACCTTAGGTTTTCTGGAGTATAAATCCAATGCTTCTATCCACTTTCCCACTTTATTTTCTCAGGGCCAACTGCTTTCACCTTTGATTGTTCCTTATGATTCTAAATCTCCTTTGGTCACCTCAACCCACCCTACTTCCCCTCAGACAGGATCAAAGAAGATGCACTGGAAGAAATGTTGGTTCTGGAGTCAATCCTGTCTCAGTAATTCACTACCTTTGTGACTTTGGGATGGTGGTTGGATTGAACGACCACCATCAGCCCTTCTATCTCCAAATCAGTGGTTCTATCTATTGGGAACATTGTGGAAGGATCAATAAACCACATAAATTTCATGAGATCTGCTGACAAAGTGGAAATTAGAAAGCTACCTTTCATTTGTGATTTTTCAAGTCAGTAAAAATTTCTGTCTTTATAAGGTCATGACAATATATATTGGATAACATGAGCAGAATCTTCATTTAAGTACCCAAGGAACCATATCAAAGTCATGGTAAATCTCCTTCAGCATCCTGTTATCATATACCTACTCATCAGCTACCAACCTAGTAGTTTCTCAAGGCAGTAATTGGGTCCTATCTACCTGTCATCATTCCAGATGAGTTACCACACTGTGATAGACACTGTTGATTTCTTACTGACTATTGTGTGCAATGAGTGAAAACTTATTAATTTGGGTTTGTTAACCTTCCCTTCCCCCCCTCCTGCATGGCTGCTGTCAATCACTTTTACCTTCCTTTGTCTGTTTTCCTGCCTTGGTGGGACTCTCCCCCCTCTCTTCTCTTGCTATCCCAGTTGGGAAGAATTTGGTGAGGTGAACCTCTCCACCAATGAGAGAGGAAACAGTGTGGAAAGGGGACTTGACTAAGTTAAGTTATAAATTCTGGTTCTGCCCTTTGTAACGTGCCTCTTCCCCATGATGTCTAATGGGGCAGACCACCCTCTTCTCGCCAGGGAAGAGAATAAACTCCTGTTCTTATCCTAAGGCATCTCTGTGTTTACTTTTTTTTTTTTTTTACTAAATTAAGGATGAAGGGTATTTTTCAACCCAAATACTATGAAGGCTTATCTTTAGCAATAAGAATTTAAGACTGAATTTTCCTTCTCTACCCAAGACTAAAATGTACAATGATAAATGTTGAGCATTTTGTTTCTACCACCTATCAAGGGAAAAAATTCTGGTCTTTTGATTTACCATATAAGAGTTCTATTCCTTGATATACAAAAGTACAAAGATTTGGAAGGGTGTGTTACACTAAAAACACCTTTGTAAAAGGAATATATTTGTATTCTTGTCATTTTCTCTTTTTGCCTTTCATTGCCTTGTCTCTGAGACTGTCTCTGAGTCATTGTCTCTCCTGATTCTTCCCTTCTGGTGAGAGATCATTTACAGAGAGCTAGAGGCAGTCATCACAGGCCAGTTTGCCTCTCCCATGGGTCCTCTTGTAGGCCAAGGATCTGCCACCATGTCTTACCCTGGATGAAGAACGATCCTCCACAAGCGTAATCTTCGGGCTTTATCACGAACACCACAAAGAACTGTTCTCCTGGAAAATCCTTCTTCTGTACAAGACATAACAGCCTTATGATAGGTAGAGAAGAAGGAGAAAGAGAGAAACGGGGAAGCAAGGGAAGGCGGGGGAAGTAAAGAAAGAAAGAGGAAAGTCAAGCTCACCCCCACCCGAAATCCCTTCATAATTAATTATATTCACAAAATCATGCAAAATCTTGATGTAGTTTCTATTCTGTGGTTTGGAGGGTAAAAAGATACATATGTTCTTATGACTTCTGTCTTGTTCCTGGACACCATGTTAGGAATTATACAAACTAATGTGTCAGTAGGCAAAATGTAAAATTTTAGAGGCCTTAATGACTATTAGCTAACCGTTGTGAAATGTTTTTAATTTTAAAACTGAAACTAAATAACTTGAGAACACATAGTGAATGATTATTATTTTAAAAATAATTTTAGAGGGGGAAAGGCAAGGCAGTTGGGGTTAAATGACTTGCCCAAGGTCACACAGCTAGTAAGTGTGTCAAGTGTCTGAGGCCACATTTGAACTCAGGTCCTCCTGACTGCGGGGCCAGTGCTCTATTCAGGTGGCTGGTGCCACCTAGCTATCCCTGGGAATGACTCAATGGGATTTTTTTCCCAAGTTTTATTCATGTGTCTTGTTTTTACATTACAAATACTTCCAGATTATCCTCTGTTGCTGTTGTTCAGGCATGTCTGACTCTTTGTGACCCCATTTGGGGTTTTCTTGGCAGAGATACTGCGGGGGTTTGCCGTTTCCTTCTCCAGCTCATTTTACAGATGAGGAAACTGAGGCAAACAGGGTCAAGTAGCTTGCCCAGGGTCACACAGTTAGAAGGTATCTGAGTTAATATTTGAACTCAGGAAGACATGAATCCAAGCCCAGTGTTCTATCTGCTGCACCTCCCAGCTGCCTCCTAGATTTTCCTCTACCCCCTGCCACTGTAGTGAAGTAGGGCAACACAGGACTAAGAATGCTCCGGGTGCTCTGGGTTAGAGGCCCGGCTCTGCCACTGCATGCCCTTCCATCTCTGGGTCTCAGTTCGCTCATCTATAAAACAGGAGTTTGGGCAGGTTACTTTTTCAAGTCCATTCCAACTCTGAAATTTTTTATCTTGTTCTGAGTCTAATATTTAGTCCGCTGACTCAAAATGCTACACCATGGATATACCGTTGGTTCTAGAGAACGGGACTCAAGCCTAGAGGTGATACTCCCAAAGGGGATGTCCCTATTAAGTACTTCCAGAGTGAAACTGTCTAGTACATCCGCATACTTCGTAGATTCTTAATTGCTTGGTAACATAGATGCTGTTAAAAAAAAAAAAAGGAAGTGTTCTACTGTTCTCATTTTTCAAAATTTCCATCCTTTCCCATTTGGGATCATCGGTATAATTGTGGAGACACTTAGCAAAAAATAAACAATAACAGAGAAAAGAGTGGAGATTTGGGGATCAGATCTGAGGTTTCGGAGAATGAAAGAGAGAGAAAAGGAAGTGACAGAGCAGCTGCTCAATCAGTAATGAACCCTTCCCTACTCTTTCATTGCTGTTCAAGAAATAGCACCTTTTCTCCCAGCAGACCAAAGTCACTTCGCTACTTCTCTCTGCATCCAGCACTTTGCAGATAAAACAGATGCACAGAAGTTAATTAAACTGTTAGGATTGGAAATCCATCTTTGCAGATCCCAAGCAAAATCTATACACTCTAGTGGTTCAAACAAATGCTGAATGATGGCAAAAGAACAATTCCAGCCCTAGTTTGGTTGCTGACAGTAGATCTAAGTGTTAGAATACTTTTGGGGAATAGGGACTAGATCTGGGATTTCTTTTGGTATAGGGAATTCCCAGAGGGAGCAAACTCCCTCTCCCAATTCAGGTCAGAATCTTCTCTGCAACTTATAGAAACTTCTAGGGAGTTGTCTTGAGCACCTAAGTTAAGAGACTTACCTAAGATCACAAAGCCAGTACAGATTAGAGACAGGACTTGAACCCAGGTGTTCTTGGGCTTAAGGCCAACTCTATACATGATTTGATGCTGCCCCATAACCTTAAAGTTTCATAAGCTGAATCTCATCTTAAAGCAGCAATCCCCAACTAGGAGATTAGAATCTAGTCATTTGGAAGAACCTGAAGTCTTATGTAGCAGATAGATTTTTCACACCCTTTCCTGTGGATTTGTTTCTGTACATCCCACTCTGCACAAAGGTGGTCAGGATGCCAAGTGGGGAGTGGAGCAGGGCTGGCAGTACAATTCTTTTTTTATTTAACTCAGGGACTTCTACAGTCAGTACCCCTTCCCTCACTTTTCTGCTCTGATCTCCGGGCTTAGAGACACTGGCCTTTAAGCCATCTTTGAAAATTAAGAGAGTATTTTATTGTTTTTCCAATTATGTGTAAAGATAATTTTTAGCATTTCATTTTTACAAGATTCTGAGTTCCAAAGTTTTCTCCTTCCCCTCTCGTCTTCTTAAAATGGTAAGCAATAAGACATAGGTTATATGTGTACTATTGTGTAAAGCATATTTCCGTATTAGTCACAGTTGTGAAAGAAGAAACAGACCAAAAGGGAGAGAAATGGGAAAAATAAGTGAAAACAGCGGGCTCTGACCTGCACTCAGAGGCCAGCAGCCCTAGACTAGTCTTGAAAGCAGGAGGTTGTTAGTTACATCATTTGGGGATGTCAGAACATTGCAGATACTTTATTATAAACCATTTTGTCTGATAGTCATAGAAAAAGGAAAGCTACTGTGAGGGAAAAGTGTCTCACCTGTACAGTGATAGCTGCTTTCTTGGTCATGGACTGATAAACACCATTAAACTCCACATTATGGTCAAGATCATACACTGGGCACTGTGAAAGGTTCGGGGGAAAGAGAAGAGGCCACATAAAACATTGCCACACTTGTCTTGGCCCCTGTACTTATTATACAAGCACAAGAATGTCTGATTGAGGACCTTGAAAAAATGTAACAACCCTCTTAGATTTCTCCCACTTATATAACAGGCCTCTAAGGCCAATGATTTTTATATCACAGACAACTGCAAAAACATAATCTATAATGTTGCATAACTTAGTACACTCCTTTAATTGTTTAATATAGTCTGGGGAAACTTTCAAAATAGCAAAAATGTACCCATTTTCTTTTTCTCGTGGAGCCTTTGTCACATTTGACCCAGCTGCTCCCCACTGCCCTTTGTATCTCCTTTCCTTCTTCCTCCCTTTTAATTTAAAGTCTCTTTATGTTCCTAATTCTGATGACTAAAACCCTGAAATGTCTGTTGTACAAGTTACTGTATTAGGGGCTTGGGAATTGGGAAAGGGAATAAACTATATAAGAGCACATGATTTCTGTTCTCCTCCTTTTTCCTTTCACTTTGTAGAACATAAGGACTCCCTGCTCTTCAGGTCGTTCTATATGTGTGTGTGTGTGTGTGTGTGTGTGTGTGTGTGTGTGTCTGTGTGTGTGTCTGTGTGTCTGTGTCTATGTGTCTATATCGGTGTCTGTGTGTATTACACACACACACATCCATAAATATATAGTAAGTTTATAGTATATCTACATAAGTATAGATACATCAAGATATATGTACAATGCATATATATACACACACACGTATACATATTTATCTGTCTATACTAATGTCTAAATAGATTAACAAGTTATTTGGACTTACCACAATGTCCTGAACTGATACAACTGAACATGGATAGACCATTTCAGATGCCACTTTAATGATAACAGAGTCCACATCTTTAGGAAACTTGTATAGAAAATACTGAGAAAAAGAGAAAGAGATAAATTCATAAATATTCACATTCCTCCCCCCTAATTAGAAACATAATTAAATTTCTGTTCTTTAAAAAAGTTTTATCAATGTGTTTTGTTTTTATATTACATTTACAGATTACACCAAGTGTCTTATAACAAAATAAAATAATTAAGTAAAACTAATAATACTGTGACCTCATCTGAAAGCGCATGAAACATTCCTCATCTCTAGTGTCCCATCCTCACTTCTCTATTTAAAAAAAAAATTAACAGAAACTTATTTTATCTCCCTCTCATCTCCCGCCCCATTGGGGGGAAAAATTCCTTGTAACAAATACATATATACATACATATACATATATACATATGTGTATACATATATGTAGCAAAGAGCAACAAGTTTTCTCATTGGCTGAGTATATATACACATGTATGTATGTATGTACGTGTGTGATTCTGCTCTCTCTCTATATATCGCTTCTTTGTCAGGAGGTGGATAGTATGTTTCATCATTGGCACTTTAGAACCACGGATGGTCATTGTATCGACCGCAGTTTTTAAAGCTTTCAAAGCTGTCTTTCTGATACTGTTGTTACTGTGCAAATTTTTCTACTGCTTCTGCCCATTTCATTCTTCATTGGTTTATAAAAGTCTTCAAAAATTCTTCTCTTTAATAGTATTGATGTCATAATATAGATCATTCTCCTGGTTCCGCTTCCTTCATTCTGTACCACTTGACATAATTCTTTCAGTGTCTTTTTGAAATAATCAATTTTCTCATTTCTTACAGTACAGTAGCATCTCATCCCACTCATGTAGAGCTTCCTTAGCCAGGACATCTCTTTAGTTTAAGTTTTTTCTTCCACAGACAAGAGCTGTTGTCAATATTTTTGTAGGTACAGGAACTTTTCCTGTTCCTATGACCTCTTTTGGGTACTGGCCTAGTAGGAGCTTAGTTAGGTCAAAAGACCCAACTATACACTGCTTGGTAACTTTTTGTCTATAATTCCAAATTGCTTTTCTGAATGGTTGTATCTAGTCACAGGTCCACCAACAAGGCATCAGTGTATCTGCTTTTTTCCCATAGATTCTCCAACATTTATTATTTTTCTTTCTTGTCATCTTTGCTAATCTGATATCATAAATAGAAATTTTGTGCCCAGGACAAGTCCTGTCATGCACATCCTCAGTTAGGATGGAATATGGGACTTGGGGGCTGCAACATGGTCTTGGAAGGAAATAAAGATCTGGAACATTGGCACAATGATACTAGGTGGAGTGGTGGGAATAGCACTGGGAGAAGTTCATCCTAGCCTGCCACTTGTTAACCTTCTATTTTAACTAACGTTCCTTGCTAAACGGGCAATAATATCTGTTGTTTCAATGTTGTGGAAGGTCTATCAGCACCCTCTAAATTTAGTGCCCTGTAGCAAAACTCCAGTTGCCCTATTCTAGTTATGTCTCTGAATAGGATAGACCCTAGGAATGCTAAGGACTATTCCATGGCATCAGGCAAAAAAAAAAAAATTCAAATACCTATCTCTAATGGCTAAAACTCAAATAACTTTGTATTACTTTTCATCTAAACTAGCAATTACTCCTCCTTGTTTATTTGCAAGCAGACAAATGAGATTTTACATGGCCATTTTATTGTATTAGATTATTGTATTAAATGTATTAGGACATTTGTAATCAACCAACAAATCAATTAACAAGCACTTAAAAATAAGTTTCTTTATTTTATTACTTCTGACTTAAAATTTTATAATCAATGTGACAAATTAAACCTATAATCAATGTGACAAATTAAACCAGGTAAGCCTGTTTTTCTAGAATCTTTAATAATCCCCTTTACCTGTGCCAAATATGATTGCTACTCTTGCATATTTTACTGGCACTTTGCTAAAGAGTCTCTCTTGCTTGGTTTGCAACAAGGATATTTTTCTAAAAAATATTTTGCAGGACAATGGGTTCTAGAAGTGAAAGGGACCTTAAATGTCACCTAGTCCAGTTTCCTCATTCTACAGATGAGGAAGCTAAGGCTTGGAAAATTGAAGTGAATTGCCCATGGTAAGATGTAACATCTGTTCACACAGCAATTTGTACAGTTTCTGACCAGGAATGAGATAACCTGACTTGAAGTAACCTGGTGCCAAGATGGCAGAGTGAGGAAGGAATTCTCTGAAGTCCTTCCAAATTCCCCTCCAAACAACTTGAAAACAACCTCATAACTGGTCTAGGGAAGCAGCTTAGTAGCCTGACAGGAAAGGTGTGTCTCACGGTGGTGGGAGGAGCAAGGTCTAAGAGCAGCAGCAGCCCCAGCAGCCAGCATTGGAGGGAGTGGGGAGTTTGGGGGGAGGGTGGAAACTTGCAGCAAGGCACTAAGCCTGAGCATGGCATGGCACTAATCCATGTGTGAGGCCCTGCCCTCCTGCAAACCAGCAGCCCCCTAGGCAAGTGAGAAGTCTGTGAAGCTCAGCAAGATCCCATCCCAGTGACCTCATGCCCAGCACAAGCCACCAGCCAAGCCTTGATGCCATTGCTGACCAGTAGGGAAGCCCCATCCCAGGGCTTACCAACAGCAAGATCCCTCCCCTGGGGCATGCCAGCAGAGAGACCCTGTTTCCAGCAGCAGGATCTCACCCCTGGGGCAGACTAGCAATAAGATTACTCCTCCAGGGTCTGTTAGTAAAGAGGCTCTGTTTCCATAGCAGCTCAGGAGCAGGGTGCCATCCCTGGGACAGACCAACAACAGGATCCCTTCTCCAGGGCCAGTCTCCAGAAAGACTCTGTTACAGTAGTAACCCAGCCCCAAGGTCCCACCCCTGGGGCAGGCTGGTAGCTAAACACCACACCCGGGGGGAGACCAATGAGAAGGCCCCTCCACCTCAGTACAAGCCACAAGGAAAGCCTACCCTCCAGTGAAAGCAAGGAACTAAGCACTGAAGCCCATTGAAAGCCAGCATTAAGACCCTAAGGCCCAGCCCTAAGGCTCAGCATAAAAAAACTTGGGACAGTGCAGTACCAGAGCCCAACTCTCACATAAAAATACCAAATCACAAAAAAGGCAGAAAAAATTGAGCAAAAACCAAAAAAATGCTCGACTATTGAAAGTTAATATGATGATAAGGCATATTAAGACGTGACCTTAGAGGAGGACAGCAGGGTCAGAATGTCAAAAAGTGAAGCCACAAAAATACAATTTGGTCTCAGGCCCAAAAAATTCCTGGAAGGGCTAAAAAAGGATTTTAAAAAGGAAATTAGAAAAGTAGAAGAAAGACTGGGGAAAGAAATGAGAGTAAATGTAAGAGAATCATGAAAAAAAGAGTCCATGGCACGGGAAAAGATATATGAAAATTTACCAAGGAAAATTAATTCTAAAAAATAGAATTGGCCAATGATTTAGACATAAAGGGTGAAACTACATGCAAATTAGGAGATCGATGGAGAAGGGAAGAATTTAGAGAACATTATGAAAAGCAAAATGGATAATTTTGATTACATTAAATTAAAGTTTTTGCACAAACCAAGCAACCAAGATTAGAAGATAGGCAGAAAGCTGGGAAACAATTTTTACAGACAGTGTCTCTGATAAAGGTCTAATTTCTAAAATATATAGAGAACTGAGTCAAATCCATAAGAATACAAGACATTCCCAAATTGAGAAATTGTCAAAGGATACGAACAGGCAGTTTTCAGAGGAAAAACTAAAGATATCTAAAATCATTTGCTTTTTTCTTTTTTGGAGGGGGGAAGGCAGGGCAATTGGGGTTAAGTGACTTGCCCAAGGTCACACAGCTAGTAAGTGTTAAGTGTCTAAGGCCAAATTTGAACTCAGGTCCTCCTGACTCCAGGACCAGTGCCCTATTCAGTATGTTACCTAGCCACCCCAATTAAAGTCTTTTGAAAAAATGCTTTAAATCAGTATTGATTAGAGAAATGCAAATTAAAGCAACTCTGAGGTTCAACCTCATGCCTATCAGACTGGCTAACATAACAAATCAGGAAAATGATAAACATTGTTGTAGATGTGAGAAAATTAGAACAGTGATGCATTGTTGGTGGATTTGTGAACTGATGCAAACATCCTGGAGAGCAATTTGGAACTATGCCCAAAGGACTAGAAAACTCTACGTACCCTTTGACCCAGCAATAGCACTTCTAGTTTTGTACCCTCCAAAGATCATAAAAATGGGAAAAGGACCCACATGCACAAAAATATTTATAGCAGCTCTTTTTGTAGTTGACAAGAATTAGAAATTGAGGTGATGTCTATCAACTGGAAAATTCCTGAACAAATTATCATATATGAATGTAATGGAATATTCGTGTGTTATAAGAAATGAGTCAGAAAAACTTGGAAAGACTTCCATGAACTGATGCTGAGTGAAATAAGCAAAACCAAAAGAACACAGTAACAGCAACAATGTGAGATTACTAACTTTGATAGACTTATCTCTGTTTAGCAATGCAAGGATCTAAGACTCCAAATGACTCATGATGGAAAATACTATCCACATCCAGAAAAAGAACTTTGAAGTCTAAATGCAGACCAAAGCATAGTATTTGCTCTCTTCTTTTTTGTTTTTTTCTTTCTTGTGGCTTCTCCCACCAGTTCTAATTTTTCTTTACACCATGACTAATGTGAAAATATGCTTAGTATGAATATATATGTAGAGCCTGTGTCAGATTGCACTCCATCTAAGGGTGGAGGGAGGGGACGGATGGGGAGAAAATTGGAACTCAAAATCTTATGGAAGCAAATGGTGTAAACTAAAAATATAAATAAATACATTTTTTAAAATGTCTGCCAATCAGGATTGCCTTGCCTTTGCCAGGGGAGGTCCCAATGATGTACTGTCAGGCTAATCAGAAGGAAAACACATTTAACTTTAAGAAGCTCTTTCACCCCTCATGCTGGGTTGTAATGGTAATGGAATTTGAAGATCCCCCTGTATTGGCTTGGTTTTCAGCTTGAGTGTTATATTATAGGAATCTGAAAATCTTCCCTGCCCCTAGGCTCTTTGATAGGATTAAGTGACTCTGAGAACCTTCCCTGATTTGAAAATGTACTCTGCCCCCTAATAGGCTGAATGTGGTCATGTGAAACCTGTGGCAGGAGGCTTGTTCTTCAAGAATGCCCATGCCTTATTACTTTGTGATTGGGCAGTGGGTCAAGAGGGCTGTGACATTCTCTGATCTAGGAGAAGGCTATATATACCCTGATAGGAGTTTTTGCTTTGGGGCTTACTTTGAGAAGAGATGTGTGATTTGTCCAGACAAGACTCTGGGCAGCCATTGAGCCCCCTGGCTTTGAAAAGCCAGATGTTGGTGCTTCCCTCTTTGGTAACTAACTAGGTATGGATGTAATGGTCAGACAGCTGGAAGCCCTGCCTGCCGATCTGTTTCTTTGTCTGCTTGTAACTTCTGTTTGTATTCTCTGAAGTTCAGGGTGCTGACTTTTTCCCTTGAACTAGGTAAATGATATATGTTTGATTGATTAAAGTGAGATTGTTGACACACTTTCAGTTACTTTCCTTTAGAAAAGCAGATCTAAGAACCTGTGCTAGCAGCCATCCTGGGTAGGCTGGGGTGCTTGCTGATACGTGAGTCTTTGGCACAAATGGAGGTAGGTCAAAGACCCCTTTATAAATAAGTTCATGCCCTAGTAATAAACTGTTATCTTGTTTGGAAAACAAACAAACAAAACAATCAGAGGGCAAAATAGAAATTGAAAAAAACCCTGATCCCAACCTGAAAGAGAACCCAAAATGAAAACTCCTGGAACATCATAGCCAAATTCAAGGAGAAGTAGTGCAAGGAGCCAAAAAGCATCAATTCAGTCACTATGGAGCTGTAGTCAGGATTCCACAGGATTTGGAAGTTTCCACATTAAAGAATTGGAGGATTTAGAATATGACATATTGGAAGGCAAAGGAGTTAGGATTATAACCAAGAATCACCTGTCCAGCAAAATTGAATATAATATTTCAGGGGGGAAAATGGATATTTTACTAAATAAAGAACTTTCAAGCATTCCTAATATCTCAAATAAATAGAGATATGAGTCAAATTTATAAAAATACAATTCATTCCTCAATTGATAGTCAAAGGATATGAACAGGCAGTTTTCAGATGACAAAATCAAAGCTACCTATAGTCATATGAAAAAATGCTCTAAATCACTATTGATTAGAGAAATACAAATCAAAACAACTCTGAGGTACCACCTCACACCTATCAGATTGGCTAATATGACAAAAAAGGACAATGTTGGATGTTGGAGGGAATGTGGGAAAACTAGAACACTAATGCATTGTTGGTGGAGTTGTGAACTGATCCAACCATTCTGGAGAACAATTTGGAACTATGACCAAGAGGCTACAAAACTATGCATGCCCTTTGATTCAGCAATAGCACTGGTGGGTCTATATTCCAAAGACAGCCCCCCAAAAGGAAAAAGAACCTATTTATACAAAAATATTTACAGCAACTCTTTTTGTTGTGTCTAAGAATTGGAAATTGAAGGAATACTCATCAATTGGGAATTGCCTAAATAAGCCGTGGCATATGATTGTAATGGTTTATTGTGCTATAAGAAATGACAAGCAGGATGATTTCAGAAAAATCTGGAAAGTCTTACACGAATTGATGCAAAGTGAAGTGGAACAGAACCAGGAGAATGTTGTGCACAATAATAGCAATATTGTTCAATGAACTATAAATGACTTAGCTATTGCAGCAATACAATGAGCCAAGACAATTCCAAAGCATGCTATGTGCTTCCAGAGAAAGAACTGACATTACTTGAATACAGACCGAAACATGACATTTTTCACTTTCTCTTTCATTTTTTTCTTTTATTTAAGTCTACAAAATGATGAATACGGAAATGTTTTACCTAATTGCACATATATAACCTATATCTGATTGTTTACCCTGTCAGGGAAGGGGAAGCAAAGGGAGGGAGGGATAGAATTTGGAACTTAAAAAAATGTTTAAAATTTTCAAAAAGGAACAAGGTAACCTGAAAATATTACTAGAGGACTTCCGAGATCTGAGAATGGATACAATGATGAATGTGATTCATTTAATTTAGAATGTGAATCTATTCAATGGAATTTATTTAATAACATCTAAACTACTCTGTTGTTTGATGGACTGATTGAATATCATTACAGCATTTATTCAGGATAAAATGTGACATCTTTGCCCAACTATATCATCAAGTGTTTGGTTGAGAAATTTCACTTGAATGACATGGAAATGACTCAGATGAGAAAAGGTGTGTCTGTTTAATTACTGCAGTCCATTCAGTAGCATTTGCACAGTCCTGTACTGTCTTCAGCCTTTCATGTGATAGCCACCTTTATTTGCTCTCCTTATTTTATGTATATTGTCATTGTCACAAGTGAATTTTGCAGCTCAAAAATAGTATCCCACAATGTCAATAAAACAAATACTTAAGAAACAAGGTAAAATATTTTCACATTGAAATCTCACTCAGCACATACTCTTAAGTAACCTGATTTTGGGAAACAGGGCAAAGAAAACAGTGTGCTTTAATAATTCTCAGTCTTATTTTTTTTTCAATAGGGGAAAAAAACCCCTCTGGATTTACACATGGGATTCATTTTCTGAAAGTGTATTTGTGTCTCTGAACACATGCTATACCTCCAAACCCATCCGCTTCATTTCAGTCCTTCATTTTGAAGCACTATTCAACACATAACGAACAAGACTGCCCTGTAAGTCAAGGAAGAAGAGTAGAGAGCCATGAAGAGAGCTGGCTTCTTAGGAAGGAAAATACTTTATAAATCAAGAATATTGTTGTTCATAAGTCATTGGATCATACATCTAGAGCTATCTCAGGGCTCCAGACAGCCCTACCCACTTCCTTTTACATATGAGGAAACTGAGGCCCAACGGTATTAAGTGACTTGCTTAGGATCACAAGCAATAATCCTCAAAGGTGAGGTGTGAATTAGGCTCTTTGGATTCTAAAGTCAATGTTCTTTCCACTACATCATACTTTCTGGTTACCACTAACAATAATTAAATAAATAATAAATTAATATAATAATTAATAAAAATATCATAATTAAAGATCTTGTTCACTTAGTGGCTGTTGACTGAAGACCTGAATGAATACTTTCCAAAGTATTGTAAACTCACTTTTTTTGTAATAAAATTAGCCAGGAAATTTAAATAACTGGATCGCTGGTATTTCTGTCTCTTGGTATGTTCCACAGAGGATATATTCAGCTTACTTTTGAAGGCCTTTCTCTAGGTCTCCTTATGTTTCACAGTTACCAAGGAGAGACTAGTTGTCCATCTCTTCTCACTGGCTCCTGACATATGACTAGTCATCTTTTTCCAGTTGTACATTTAGTCCATGATGTGCCTCATGCCAGCTTTTGCATGTGGAACATCTTATTAGAAAAATATCATAGCCTATTTGCACATACCATGAATCTCTCCATGGGAGAGATTGGGCCCATAGGCAACTTTGGCTCTTTGGAGATTGTAGTGTTCTACTATACGGCAAACCACTCCAGTATCTTTGCCAAGAAAGCCCCGCAGTGGGTGGTAAAGACTCATACATGGTTGAAAAGACTCAGCAACAACAACTGAAGTGTTCCAAAAACTCACAACCATATGAGAACACAGGTGATGAAGAGATGAGATTTTTGTACTGGGAGCAGATTGGGGTTACTGAAAGCATGCCCCAATACAATCTCTTCTTTTAATTCTGGACCTAATTTATTGTTCATCTGAGGACCCTGATAGCACGTGGGCACCAGTTGAGCCAGAGGTACAGCCCTGTGTTATCCCTAGCTCCCCCCACATAACCAGCCGATCTCCTTTTCCAGTTGTATATGTCTTCCTAATGATATTTTGCTTTACTGCACAGTTCTTCCTTGAGAAAGAACTGAAGGCTATTCACACTCACCATGCTCCTTTCCAATGCTCTTTGGTGACTTACGTTTTTCATTCTTTATTTATGATTTGCAGCTATCTCCACCTCCTGGCTTCTAAGCTTTCCTTTAAGTCTCAGCAGAAATCCTATCTTCTACAGAAAGCCTTTCCTGATTTTTCTTTAATGCTAGTTCCTTCCCTCTATCGATTATCTCTGATTCCTCTTGTATATATCTTGTTTGTACAAAGTTATTTTCCTATTATCTCTCTCATAGAGTATGTGTTCTTTGAAAGTGGGAACTGATTTTCCTTCCTTTGTATCCCAGCATTTAGCAAAGTGCCCAGTTACATTGTAGGTGCTTAATAAATGTTTACTCACTAGAAGGACTCATATTAAAAAGATGGCTTTTTGTTTCAGGGAGAAGTTTTAGAGTCACTGAAAGCCTTATACAGTTTTCCAAATACAATCTAGCCTGCTTATTTCCTCCTATTTGATTCTGGGCCAAGTTCATTGTCCATCTACAGTGTCTGTTCAAGAGGCTAGCTTTTTTGACTATGCATTCAATTGCATATCATAATCTGGAGAGCAGGCATCTTTTCATCCACTTGGGCTTTCCTGTGAGGATGAAACTAAAAATCCGATAAATATGGGTTTGTTTGGGTTTGGGGTTTTTTTTTGTGATTACTAAATATTACTAAATTAGTGTTTACTAAATATTACTAAATACAGGGATTATGCAGTGGTCTGGGGGGTTATGTAATTGGCATATCACTTGCAAATAGGAGCATTTGAAGAACCTCACCCTCAATAGGGAATCTTTCTTTCCTTTGGGTTCTATATTGGTTTCCCTCCATAAATGTGGCCAAGATCCACTAGCAAGAACATGTGTCTCTGTTTTATGTACCACGTGGCGTTAATAATCTAAAGTTCATGTATGATCCGGCACAGAGTGAGGTGGACAGAACCAAGAGACTCAGAGTTACTGTCTTTCACAATTGGGCATCTTTACAATATTGTTGATACTGTGTGCTCTACTGTGTACACCGTGAAAGACTTAGTAAAACTGATCCATCCACAGATCCAGCACAATCCCAAAAGGCTCACGATGAAAAATGGGATCTACTTCCTGATAGAGAATTGATAGATTCAGAGTGCAAACTGAACCATTTTTTCTTTTTCTTGCCTTTTTTTTTTAGAACATGACTAATAAGGAAAAATGTTTTACATGACTTCATACATAAAATGGGTATTCTAATGCTTGCCTCCTCAGTGGGTAGGGGAGAGGATGAAGGGAGGCAGAGAATTTGGAAATGAAAATAAAAATAAATTGAATTTTGCATATGTATCAAAGAATCCTGCATGACTTTGACATTTACTTTACTTTATTTTATTTTATTATTTATTTATTTATTTTTTGACATTTACATAGGAAATTGTGCTGATTGATGACCCATCACCTGATAGGAGCTGAATGGACCCAGGAATTATTTGGAATATTTAGTCCCCAGAGCAGCAGGGTGTGGTCCCTCAGGAAAAGGATACCTGGCCCTGATGTTAAAGAGAACTTTGTTAAACTCCAAAGAAAGGCTGTGTCTCCAAAGAGAGGAGAATACACAAAGTCTTTGCTCTAGAATAAGTCTGTGTATGTCCAGATTGATGTAAGCTCCAGTGGATGAACTATACAAGGAAGGAAATTTCTATATGAGGAGGGGAAGCATTTCCAAAGGGAGCATTCCCCACCTTGGCAAGTCTTTGGTTTGGTCACTTATTCTTAAAACTATGACCTTTGCAAGGAAGACCTTTAATTCCTGTCTAGACAAGGAAAGAGACTCTCAGTGAGGGGAGTCTAATCCCAAATGTTTTGTTGTTCAGTCATGTCAGACTCTTTGTGATCCCATTTGGGGTTTTCTTGGCAAACATTCTGGAGTGGTTTTCCATTTCCAGCTTATTTTACAGATTAGAAAACTGAGGCAAATAGGGTTAAGTGACTTGCTCAGTGTCACAAAACTAGTAAGTATCCAGGGCTACATTTGAACTCTGGTCCTTCAAATTCCTGGCCTGGTGCTCTATCCGCTGTACCATCTAACGTATCCAGGAAAATAAGTGGCTAGTGAAGAGATGCTGGGAGAACATCCAAGGATAAATGAGGGTAATATTTATGCAAAGGAAGCCAGAGGAGCTACTATCTGAGGGGAGGGTTAATAAGCTGCCACTGTGGAGGACATTGGAGACAGCATGCAGAAGAATTGCTCACCAGAGACCAAAGATAACAGGCGACAGCTAAAAGCAGACAACAGCAAGCCCCACAGCAGGGAGGCCACAAAGGCTTGTGGCAGTGGAGAGTAAACTCTCTGTGCTGATTGGTAGAATTCACAGAGTGACAGGACTCTTGTGATGGATTTCTAGGAGATCAGGAGACACACTCAGCATGGGGCTTTGCTCATGAGACTCAACTCTTAGAACTCACCACAGAATAGATGATTCTTTGATTCCAATTTTCTTTTAATTAAAACTTTCTTTAGCTATATCATAGCCTGTGTGCTTGCAAATACCCTATTGCATAGCCCAGTCAAGAGATTTTCTGTAGGTTTTTAAGAGATTTAAGTTAAGAGAATAGTGAGACCCCTCAAAAATAATCTAGGCCCTTCTTACCACGGGTGCCTCAGATAAGGAATGCAGAGATTCAGAATTGGATCTTTACTTTTATGCTGTATTTATGATTTATTTAAAATCAGGTCCTTAGGAATACAACCTACAATTATAACTTTGTTCCTGTGGTAAAATACCATCTGTCTTATAACTAATTTCCAGGAATTCAATATGGCAGAAAACAAGAACTATATTAAATTAGGTTCAAACCACTGACACAAAGGCATTTTTGTTAGTGCTGTGATAAAATAAATTTAAATGCTTTCAGTTCTGATTTGAATATTTAAAATAGAAGAATCTCTTTGTGTCTTGAAAACAGTTGTTAGGAGGAGACTAGCAAAATTACTACAAATCAGTAAATAAAGCACATGAATAGGTGGAGAGACATTGAAGGATGGGTGTTTGCTGGCAGACCTAAGTTACCCAGTGTCTAACTAATGGAGTACCTAAAGGCTGGGACTATGTCTGAAAGAGAAGTCTCCCATTTTCTCATCCTAAGGGAGAAAGGAGAGCTGAAACCTCAGGAGAGATACGAGGAGTTCTGGCAGAATAATCCCAGGAAGCTCCAGCACCTGGGCAATGTGATGGTGTGGGGAGGCAAGGACTGCTGCCCTCTCCTATCATGACCTCCTCTACCAAAGAGGCTTCAGCACCATTCTCACAAAAAGCAGGAGCCTGGGCCTACTTCCTGTCCATGCCACAGCCTCAGTGATTAAGGAGCTTAAGCCACAAAATTAAAAGCAGTTAAGAGGAAAAAAAATGCTGCTCATGTGTCATTTGGGCTGAGTGTAAGCCAGATAGCAACTGCTGTGCCCATGCTACTGTAGTGATAGACAAAACTTTCATCCTCTCTGCCTCTTTCTATCATCTCTACGGAGAGATTAATCTGTTTTATTAATCCTTGTTAATTAAAGGCTGTTAGCTTTCTGTTTTACCACTTCCTTTCAAAGAAACTGGGTTTTAAGAACATATGGTTGTTATTACTGCACTGATTTATGTATGTACTCGGTGGAAGGGGTGCAAATGGGTGGCCAGGTATCTAGGAAGAGAGGTACAGTTTTCATAACTGCTGGGAATATTTCCAGCATAGGGGTTTAGATTGAAAAGATATTTTATCAATTCATATTTTATAACTTCCCAAACATAAAGAACAACCAAGTAGAGGCAGACCAAAAGAAACTCAGGCACAACTGAGCTTTCTAGTAGATTCTATGGAGGAAGGGCTAGATTAATTTTATTGAGGTCAGTTGCTTCAGGTACTATGAGTTTCTTGTTTTTCTGTAAAAGTTAAAGACACTTCCTCCCTGCTAGGGAGGGAGCTAAGGGTTTTGCTTAAAGAGAATATCATACTTGGGAGAGAAGTTGGGAACATGGAGCGCTGCTCCACCACTAAGGTGGAAATCATTCAAGGGAAAATAACTAATTCTCCTGCAAACCTTTCATTTTCTACCCACACACTACTAGATGCAGATAAACCCACTATTACAAAGTGTTAGGTTTATGAAATGTCAAATACGAGATGAGACAAATACAAATTAGGTTTTAATGATCCGAGGAGAAACAAGAAATTGTAACAGTTGGAGAAAGACTATATTGCTTCACAAACAAGGAAACTGAGCTGGGAGAGAAGCTATCAGAATGTCAGGTTTTTCTTTAAAGATTTGCTATTAATTCTTTGCCCCTGCATTTACATCAGCCAGATGTTTTTACCTACAAGGATTAGCCCATTTCCTACAATTGGCACATGCCCTCTTGGAATATCTAGAAATGGAAGGGAAGCTGTTTCCATGATCAGACGTTCCTGAAATTGATGTATGGGCCCATCTTATTTCCTATCACCCTGACTCCTTAATTTGACTGTAGACCACTTGGGGCTTAAATTATATTGATAGAACACATAAATGCTATAAGTATTTTTCAGACATACATATAATTTCACATTTGGCATTTTGGAAGAAAAACAGTAATATTATAATATTCATATGGCATCCCTAATTTGAGATCTGCGGAACAAAAGGGCTCTGTAGAATACCATTTGGAAAACTCCATAGAGAAGAGGGTGAATAACTAGGAAACACCAATATAACTATCAAACACTCTCTACTTTGTTGTGCCAATTTGTTTTAAAATGCATCACACCACGAAATTTGAAGTTCATATATTCGTTGCTTGAGCTTTAGCTATTTTAGACAATTTCTTCCCTTCTGGTTGCCAAGTATGTGGGTTGTTTTGAACTATTTCCCAAGAGTCATATGGGATAAGGGGCAATTTGCCCAACTCCCTGAGAAGCCATGAGGTCAGGTCTTAACAAGGTGAGCTTTTGAATGGATGCCAGGCTGCCATTCAAATGAGTACCCCAAAATGGATGTGTCCAGGTATGGAAGGGATCTTGCAAGTTTGAAAGGCTAGGAGACTCCACAGATTCTAAAGACAGATAAAATACATCTGAGAGATTGTCCAACAAGAGGACTGTTTTATCAAGAGTTGGAAGGGCAGTGCCAAGCAGAGGTGAAATAGAAAGTCCCTAACTAGCAGTACTGATGGTTCTATGTCCCAATGAAGTTTAAATATCAACTTCCCAGAAAATTATAACAGTAGTTCATTTTAATTGTAATTTTAATTTTAACCATTCTGCTAATGAGAAATAATAAATTAACTCTCCCTTATTGGATTAATTTTGTATATTAAGTATTTCTGGTTAGGGGGAGATTTACATGCAAGTTATCTAACTCTTAAATTTCCCCCAAGGCCACCTGATTAGGGGATTTAATGAGCCAAAGAGTATGAGAAAAGGGAGTCTAACATCTATAACTGGAGTAAGGCTCCTCCCAGGACAGAACCTGATCTAAACCATACGCCTGGGTTCAGGATAGGGAACAGTATAATAATATCCTGCAAATAAGTATCATTTCTTCTACTTCACATTAGTTTCAGAAGTAAGGTTAAATTCTCTGTGCAAAACTCTGGAAAGTGAATAAGGCACATGTTGATTATATGTAGCTTTCTTAATTTGCAACAGTAGGTGAATAATAAGCATCCTTCGCAAATGTGACTTACCTGAGGTTGAGAGGGGCTGGCAGTGAAATGAAAGGCAACATTTGTCCTGAGAAACAGAACAGGAAAAGGGAGAAGGAGAGAAAAATATGTAAGTAGAGTTGCATTTACAATCACTTTAAACTATAACAGAGAACAATAAAACATCACTTTTTGGTGTTTATACACAGATAACTTTGCCCTAGTTGCTTCAGTTCTCCAGACCATAAGGACAGGAGTCAGATAAGACAGCATTTTTATGTCTTTTAAAGTATCGAGGTAATAATACATAAAAAAATAATAAAGGTGGTGCAGTGGATAGAGTGTTGGGTCTGGAGTCAGGAACACCTGCATTCCAATCTAATTGCCGTCGCTTACTACCTACATGACACTGGGAAGGTCACTGTCTGCCTCAGTTTCCTCAACTGTACATGGAGATAATAAGCACCAACCTTGTAGGGTTTTAGCATAGATCTAATGAGACAACTGTGAAAAGCACTCAGGACAGTGTCTGGCACATGGCAGGCATTTAATAAATGCTTATTCCCTTCACTGTGTACATCATAATAGCGCTTGCTACTACATGTACAACCCTGTACATAGGCTTCCCATCACTTCTGCCTTCGGGTTCTTTGGCAGTAAAGGGGGAGTATCTTGATATTCTTCCCCCATCCCCAAAATTTAAGAAATGCTTAGTTCGGCGCTCTTGCTAAGGTAGGTGATGACGACAGAAGATTTGTGTGTATGTGTGTGTGGAATTCAATCCAATAAACATTTGTTAAGCAAGATATCATACGAGATATCGTGTTAGCCGGTAGTGATGCCAAAAGAAAAACAAAACAACTCCTCACGGAAATTAGATTCTGGGAGAGCCGGGGAAATAAGAGTAAATGCAAATGGATAATAAATTATAGAATATAAATTAATATGATTAATAAAATAATATAAGTAATGAATGAATGAATACAAAGTAATTTCAGAAGAGAGTATTTTCCACTGGGGTTATTGGAGGGGTTTCCCATAGCTGGAGGCATTTGAGCCTGAGTTTTGAAGCAATCTAGGGATTCTGAGATGGAGTTGGCTGAGGATGGAGCGCATTTCAAGGTTGAGAGAGAGCCTGGAGCAAAGGCATGGAGAAAGGAGATGGCACACCAAGACCTGGAAATAGTAGGCCAGTTTAGCTAGAATACAGATTCCATGAAAAGTATTCAGATAAAATGGATCTGGAAGCACAAGTCGGCACATGGATTATGAAAGACTATAAATGCCAGGTTGAAGAAATGTGTTTTGTCCTAGAAGTTACTTGGACCTAGGAGGCAAATATAGCTCATGACAATAAACTGATTCATGACCTTAGATATTTGCTAGAGATAAGTCCAGATGGTCAACTGGCAAGTAACAAATACTTCTCAAGTCAATAGCTAGGTAATGGGATCCTCCCTCCATGTTGGCGGACCAAGTCCAGTCAAGAAGCATTTGTTATGTTTCTTCTGGGTGCCAGGCACTGTGATAAGCATGGAAGATATAAAAAGGAAGAAGAAATGAGGCCCTGATGTTAAGGAGATCACAGTCTGATGGGGGAGACAAACAACTATGTACAAAAAAGATAGAGAGAAGATAAATTGGAGATAAACAACTGAGGGAAGGCTCTAGAATTAAGGTAAATGGGAAAGGCTTCTTGTAGGAGGTGGGATTTTTACTGAGATTTGAAGGTAATCATGGAAGCAGGAGAGATGAGGAGCAAGAGAATCCCAGGCACAGGGGTCTGCCAGTGGAAATGCCCAATGTCAGGAGATGGAATGTCTCATTGAAGAAACAGTAAAGAGGGCAGCATCACAGGATCACATAATATGCGGTAGGAGGAAGCCAAGTCAGGAGGAGCTTTGATTGCCAAGCAGAGAATTTTATATTTAATCCTAGAGACAAAAGGAAGCCACTGGGACTTACTTAATTAGAGGTGGGGTGAGACTGGGAAAGGGATGACATTGTCAGACCTGTGCTTTAGGAAAATTAATTTGATAGCTGAAGGATAAACTGGAATGGGAAGAGATTTAAAGGGTACTGCATTAATCAAGGTATGAGGTGTACCAGGCAACGATGTTATAGGAGAAAAGGGAGTGTATACAAGAGATGTTGTGAAGGCACAATTGACAAGTCTTGGCCATGGGCAGGGTGAGAGAGAGTGAGGAATCTTGGGTAATACACAGGATGTAAGCCCAGGTGACTGGGAGGATGTGTGACCCCACATGAGAGAAGTTTCTATATAACTGTGAATGTATGAAAGGTGAAAGGATTACTAAATTTTAAATTTAGTAGTGCCTTAAACATTGAAAATTGAATTCAGTTTAGGTGTATGGGAAGAAGTCACTGTATAACTTTTTAAAAAAACATTTAACAGACATACACTGCTCACTTTCCTGTGGTGTGTTTAGACAACTTCTCTGAGATTCTTATAGACTGTCTATAAAGACAGGTCTATAAGATAAGTTTGGTTTGACCTAGGGTCAGAAACTCTGAGGAATCAACCAACCCTTAGTCCCCTTTTGGGAGTTTCACTTCTTCCACAATTTTCTGAGTTTTTTTTAAATTTCTTTTTAAACAAGCTGGCTTTCCTATTGAGGAGTGAGTTTGGCTCTCCATTTGTACTGTCCTATGTGCTACAGAGATGCCTTGGTGAGATTTTAGGTACCCTATGTATTTCAGGGACTCACTGGAATTTTTTCTGCATGTACCTATAGCTGAAATTCCCTCTGTGTTATAATGATGCAGAAGAATTTCCATCCTGGACAGTTTGATTGCTCACCTGAAAATGAAGGGGTAACTTCTACTGAACCCCAGGTCCTTTCTCTCTATTGGGAGCCATCTTGTCACCAGACTTTCCCTCAGAGGGGGAAGCTTGATTTTCTTTTCCCTTTTCATTTCGTTATTATCTTTGGCCTTCGAGAACACTAAGGCAGGCGGTTATCTATGAGAATTTTGTAGTTATGTTGGTTTATTAAATTGTATAGCCATGAATCTGGGGTGTGTAATTTCTGGCCCACCAGCAATGGTAGGCCTTTTCTCTCATGAAAGCATGTTAATTTCCAGATTGTCCAAGAACTGTGCCCCATGGATTTTGCTGAAGCTCTTTAATACAAGGGACTGAGGAAGGTACTCAAAAGAATAATGCTTCAGCCTCTCCAAGTCATTTAGAGAACTATTCATAATGGGAATACGGACATATGTGCCAAAAAAAAAGCCTAGTTGATTTGCTGGGGATAGTAACTGTCTAACTGGAGTATGGGAAAAAGGAGAATCTATCAAGGAATGGTTCTTTGCCTCCCTCTGACCATTTGATGTTATCAAAGGAATTAAATGGCAGATAGGTGTTAGATAAACAAGGTATTAATGAGTTAAATGAACTTTAAGGACTTGTTGTGTTACTTAGTTCTCCCTGATACAATTAGAGGGGTAGCATGTCACTGACTGGCTAAAGATTGGCCACACTACCAGAGGCCCTTAAAAAGAAAGCTTTCCAAAACAGTGAAGGCAGGAGGCAGGTTTGTGGAATGTGATCTACGTCCCCTTCTGTGGGGAAAGAAGATTGAAACAAGACATGAGTGATGAAAGGGAAGAGGGAGAGAAAAGGAGGAAGAGAAAGACAGAATGAGAGAGAGAGAGAGAAAGAGAGAGAGAGAGAAAGAGAGAGAGACAAAGAGAAAGAGAGAGAGAGAAAGAGAGAGAGAGAGAAAGAGAGAGAGAGAAAGAGAAAGAGAGAGAGAGAGAAAGAGAAAGAGAGAGAGAGAGGGAGAGGGAGAGGGAGAGAGAGAAAGAGAAAGAGAGAGAAAGAGAGAGAGAGAGAGAAAGAGAGAGAGAGAGAGAGAGAGAGAGAGAGAGAGAGAGCAATAAGTGTCTCTAACACGTGACCCTTGGTGGCTAAGAAGAGAGTCAGCCATAGATTCAAGAGAGCCTGGGTAGTCAGGAGTCAAGATGTGGGGAAAAGCAGGTCTAAGGAGTCCAAAAGAGCAATCTCCTATTGAAAATCCTATACCCAAGGGAGAAAACGCTACTAAAAGAAAAAAGACACAGGGAACCTGTGGGGACAAACCACGTGAGTCATCTTGGTCACATGTGTTCTCTGGATGTGTGCCAATATTACCAGCGTATTCTGTGTCTCTGCCTACTCTTCCATTCATGCCGCATGCAGCAGATTTATGAAAGGAAGGTTTTACGGCTGCTCCTCTTGGGACATTGTCCCAGTAAATGCTTTACTTTGGGTTAATTGTATCTGCTGGCTGGATATTAAAGCATAATGGAGTTTGTGAGCTCTAGTTTTAGGAAAGCAGACCCACAAAGTACCCTAGAAGGGTGTTTATTACTACTTACTACTACTGAGGTAGTTGCCTTCCTAAGGACCCAACTGGCAATCTATGAATGTAGAGTTGGGAACATATTCCCAGAGGGGGCACTACAACTTAATTAAATTACCCAGGTTTTTTTTTTTTTAATGGACTCGTAATTTTATTTACTTAGTAAACTCCCAGGGAGGAAAGTGCCTTTATTGAAGAAGATCAGCAGTTGTTTCCCAAGTTAGAGAGGTGTCTGGGGTCCTGAGAGTTGACGTGGTCCCAATGACAGCATATACCCACATGAAGGACTTGAACCTGCATCTTCCCACCCTTCTTGAAGAAACCAAAGAGTTAACTTGATAGAACTAGACAAAATAATAACAAGATTTATTTAGTGGAACAAAAGGTCGAGAATGTCAAGGGAAAGAATGAAAGAGAAAAAAAAAAGGAACAGGTCATGCCAGACTAGCCTTATTTCCTTCTGTGACAGTCACTAAACTGGTAAATCAGGGGAAATGCTCTAGACAAAAGAATTTCAGCAAGGTCCTCAGTAGAGAAAGTATTGTATTCTGTTCTTGGGAAGAATGCAGAGATAGGAGCTAGATGATAGTGCAGTTAGATTACTGCACTTTAGAGCTAGTTCAGTGGTCAAACTCAGAGGGCAGGTAGGTATTAAAGCTTGATGTCAACTTGAAGGCAAGTCTCTAGAGGATTGCCCTAAGATCTGTATTTGGCCCTGTTCTACCCAACATTTTCATCAATAACATGAATAAAGCTATAGACAGCATCCTTATCAGGTTTTCAAGGGACATAAAGCCAAGGAAAAGCTGACATACAGGATGACAGAGTCAGGTCCCAAAGGTATCTCAGAAGAAGAGAGAACAGTAAGTTAAATATAATAGGATGAAATTTAATAGGGATAAATATAGAGTTTTAGACTTGGGTTCAAAAGACTGACTCCACAAGCATAAAATGGGGAGGAAATATGTCTAGAAAGTTATTTGTTGAAAAGGATTTTGTGAGTCAGTGATGTGATCAGATTCTTAAAAACTAATGTAATTTTAGGCTACATTAGCTGAGACAGCTAGGTGGCACAGTGTATACAGCACTGGGCCTGGAGTCCAGAAGACTCATCTTCCTGAGTTCAAATCCAGACTCTGACCCTTGCTATCTATGTGATCCTGGGCAAGTCACTTAGCCCTATTTGCCTCAGTTTCCTCATCTGTAAACTGAGCTGGAGAAGGAAATGGCAAAACCACTCCAATATCTTTGCCAAGAAAACCCCAAATGGGGTCACAAAGAGCAAGGCACTACTGAAATGTCTCAACAACAAATAGTCCAGCTATAATACTCTTCCCTAGTCAGATGATATCTGGAGTGTGGTGTTCAATTCTGGGAATCATAATTTAGAAAGGACATTGATAAGATGGAGAATTTCCAGAGGAGGGCAATCACAGATAGAAGACATCTGTGGGTCCATGCCGTAAGAAGTGATTGGTTGAAGGAAGTGGGGATTGAAAGCCTGGAACACCGGCCTTGAAGTCAGGAGGACCTGAGTTTAAATCTAACCTCAGACAATTAACACTTACTAGCCGTGTGACCTTGGGCAAGTCACTTAACCCCAATTGCCCTGCGTCCCCCCTCCGAAAAAGCAAAAAAATAGAAATAAAGAGGCAGGGCAGGAGAGCTATCTTGCAAGTATTTATTTGAAGGACTATCATGTGGAAGAAGACTTGGACTCATTTTTAGCCTCAGAGCATAAAACTAGAAGCAATGGATGAAAGTGTCAAAAGCGAAAGTTTAGTTTAATATCAGGAGAAACACTATAATGATTAGAGTATCTAAAAGTGGGATGGGCTGCCTTCATAAGGGGTATGTATGCTCTCATTGGAGGTTTTGATCAAAGGCTTGGCTAACCACTGTTTAGTGGGGTTATAGTGAGGATGCCTCTTGGATATGAAATGGACTAGATGACTGGTGAAGTTCCTTACAACTGTGAAATTCTGTGATTTTGATTCTGAGATTCAACCCAAAGACTTTTCAGCCTGGTACAGCCTGATGCGGCTTTTCTGATGACACTGCTTTCAAAAATCCAAGAATTTCAGGAATCCTCCATATCACAGGACTTTGTGGATTTTGGTAGAAATTAAAATGTTTAAATCAGCAGTTTTCAACTTATGGGTTATGTTCAATTTGTAACAATGAAAATACATCCTGCGTATCAGATATTTACATTAACATTCATAACAGGAGAAAAATTACAGTTATGAAGTAGCAACGAAAATCATTTCATGGTTGGGGGGGTCACCACAACATGAGGAGCTGTATTAAAGAGTTGCGGGCATCGTGGCATTAGGAAGGTTGAGAACCACTGGTTTAAACGAAACATTCTTTAACCAAAGGTATAATAGAGAAATTTGCATATGAGATTTTTGTACTTGGGAGTAGAGTTAGGAATGAAAAGAAATCAAGCATTATTTCTAAGGATGGTGACACATTTAAAAAAATTAGCAGTAGACTGAGTCACATTGACTTCATTTCTTAGCATTGGCTTTCAGATAATGGAATTATTTTCTTATTCCTTTTCTTTAATCAAAAATCCCATTTATCAGTCACCATGAACTGCAATTGGGAGTTTTGGCCTTTTGTCATGAAAAAAAACCCAAAGTCCACATTAAGGTTCACTTTGTACATCCGATCCATGCATGTGTTTACATGGCAGGAGTTGAGCAGACCTCCAGGACTGCCCTTTCCTGGGAGGACTCAGCTCAACCACCTGAGCACTGCACTTTTAACAAAGTTTTCAGTGTTAGCCACTTCATCAGGTGTTACCCAGGAAACCGATCACTCTTAACTGCCCTTTGTCAGGTTGTAGGAATGATGGGGAACTGACCTTCTTGGCAGGCCTGGATCACCCTGGTATTTCCGGGAGCAGTTTTAGCTTGGCCAGAAATTTGTTTTCTAAAGCTTTGCTTGACAACCTTTGATTTCCAATTATTTCTCTGTGTACATACATATATAATTATGAGGTTACATTTTCGCCATTATTCTCCTGAGCACGACATGCATAAATTCAGGAAACATGTTGTTTTCTTAAGACCGCCCCGTTTCTGTCATCCAATAAGGATTATGACAATACATAAACTATAAATTGATTATTTTGGCAGATGGCATTGTGTAAACATTCCCCATTCCTCACATCTCTTTACAATAGTGATAGGAAATCTCCTTTATAACAAGGTCCATTGTTAGGGGAAAAAATATCACGAAGAGTCCATATAATATTTTTTCAATTTAGAGAAATATGAAATGTTCAGTTCTCTTTCCATAGTTACATATTATGGCTGGTTTGGGAGAAGGTAAGTATGAAGGAGGAGAGCAAAGGAAGGCTAGGCTATCAGTCTAAATCTGTAATCAGTAAGCCAGATTTTTTCCTAGTGTCTAACCCAGTGGTTCTCAACCTTCCTAATGCCGCGACCCTTTAATACAGTTCCTCATGTTGTGGTGACCCCCAACCATAAAATTATTTTTGTTGCTACTTCATAACTGTAATTTTGCTACTGTTCTGAATCGTAATGTAAATATCTGATATGCAGGATGTATTTTCATTGTTACAAACTGAACATAACCCACAGGTTGAGACCACTGGTCTAACCTATTAAACAATACTACTAGGTTATTAAGAGGCAGCTTGGTACAATGCAAAAAATGGTGGCTTGAGAAAGAAAGAAAGAAATCTAGCCAGTAAATCTCAAGTTAAGTGGGCAGCTTCTGGCCATCAAAATTTGCTTTCATTGGAGAGGATAAGGATAGGGAGAGGGAGAGGAAGAGGGAGAGGGAGAGGGAGAGGGAGAGGATGAGCTGAGTTGCCCAACTAGATGGGTCCCCATTTAGGTAGCTTGGTCTACTCACAGGTTGTATTTCTCCTTTGTTTTTGAAGAGGACCATGGCATCAGGAGGGGAGAGGGTGCCATGGTCAGACTTGTACTTTAGGAAGATCGTTTTGGCAGCTGAGTGGAGAATGAACTGTCTTGGGGAGAGACTTAAGGCAGGAAAACCAAAGTGAGAACCTGAGAAGACCTTAGCCTATTAGGGCCAGGGTCTCCCATTGCATTCTGGGCCACCTCCAGTCTTCCTGATGAATATCTGGCCACTGGCCCCAGATGGCTCTGGAGGAGAAAGTGAGGCTAGTGACCCTGCACTGCCCTCCCTCACACAAATCAAAGTCAACTGCAAGTCATGTCCTCATTTTCCTGATGCCAGGGTCCTCTCTGAAAAAGAAGGGTAAACGCAACAGCTCAGTAGACTCCAATGGCTCTCTTTAGGATCATGTAGATAAAACTCGATTTGGTTTTTAAAACCTTCATGACCCATCCCCCCTCCACCTTTCCCATCTTCTACCCTTCATTCCCCTCACCCTCACTCCATGACCCAGCAGTAATGGCCCTTTTCACATTCCTTGCACATGACATGACTCCATGAGTTCTCACTGCTGTCTCCTCCCCTCCCCATCCTGGTTTCCCTGGCTTCTTTCAAGACTCAGCTCAAATCCTAAATTCTGCAAGAGGCCTTATCTGGTCCGTGCAATGTTCCCCTCTTCCCTCAATCCCCCACCCCTCACCCCAGTTCCTAGTGCCTTCCTTCTGATATTACTTTTTATTTGCACTGTATAGAGATCATATATACTCTTTTTTTTGACATGCTGTCTCCTCCATTAGAATGTGAGTCCCTTGAGAGCATGGGCTGTGTTTTTGCCTTTCTTTATATCTTCCCCTTCCACCCCCAACTTCTCCCCCCACTCCGCAATCTCTAAAAACTTTTTTTTTCCTTCCCTGGCTCCCATGCCTTTCCCATATACTTGTTGGTTTTTTTCATATTTTGATGTTTCCTGTTTAAGGAATGCTTGTTGCCTGACTCTGGGAAAATTACAAAACTACTCTCTCTAATCCTTCATTTTCTCATCTGTAAAATGGGGAGATTAGACCAAATGCCCCTAAAAGGCTCTTCTAGCTCCAAACTTATGAGTCTATGAAATACGTTTCCCTAAGCAACTAACTCCCTAGGAGGTGATAGCTTAGACAGGGACGAACTTCATCGTTTCTAGAGGCAGAAGAGGGAGGAAGGAAGCAAGCATTTCATAAGCATCTTCTCTGTGCCAGACACTGCACTAAACACTCCAGAAATATCATCTCATTTGATGCTCCTAACAACCCTGGGAGAGAAGTGCTGTTATTATTCCCATTTTACAGCTGAGGAAACTAAGGCAAACAGAGGTTATGTGACTTGTCTTGAATCATGCAGCTAGGAAATGTGTCTGGATTTGAATTCAGATCTTCCTGACTCCAGGCCCAGCACTCCATCCACAAACCTATGATGACAGGACGTTATCCAAAAGCAGAGAACCATCTTTACCCATTGTGATGAGCATTTCTGAGCCTGAGACCCTTTTTCACCAGGAACAAGATTGAAGATATCAGCGTGAAAGGGTCGGGAGATCTAAGCACGACCCTGCTCCATTCCTAATTAGTAGGTAATCTTAGGGAGGAAGGAACAGGATAAGCATTTATTAAGCACCTGCTGTATAGATAGTACACTGGATAAAGCACCGGGTCTGCATTCAGGAGGACTCATCTTCCTCAATTCAAATCTGACCTCAGACATTCACTAGCTGTATGACCCTGGGCAAGTAACTTAATTCTATTTGCCTCAGTTTCCTCATCTGTAAAATGAGTTGGAGAAGGAAATGACAAACCACTCCAGTGTTTTTGCCAAGAAAACCTCAAATAGGGGTCATAAAGAATCAGACATGACTAAAAATGACTGAGCACAGGGCCATGTACTCTGCTAGGAACATTTACAGATATTATCTGTCTCTCTTTTTTTTTTTTTTTTTTGCTTTTTGGAGGGGAGGAAGCAGGGCAGTTGGGGTTAAGTGACTTGCCCAAAGTCACACAGTAAGTGTTAAGTATCTGAGGCTAGATTTGAACTCAGGTCCTCCTGATTCCAGGATCAGTGCTCTATTCACTATACCACCTAGCCTCCCCTACAGATCTTATCTCATTTGATCAGTACAACAGCCCTGCAAGGTAGGTGTTATTATTATTCCTGTTTTATAGTTGAGGGAGCAGGGTCAAACAGAGGTTAAGTGACTTTCCCAGGGTCACACAGTGTCTTAAGTAATTCTATGGACCTTAGTGAGAGTCTGATAACCTCTGTGGAGGTCATTAAGGGAAGCTTGCTTAGAGGAGGCTTGATTGTAGGAAGGCTTTCACACCTTTTGCTAATTTCTAATTATGCAGAGTCAGGAGGGTTTTGATGCCTTCTGGCTTTGAGAAGTGTTTATTATACTCTGAGTTGGTATTTTGCTTTGGGGGCACACTTAAGAGATTCCTTGTGATTCCCTGGTTGAGATTCTGAGTGGCTGTATATTCAGAGCTTGCTGTTTGCTCAGATGTAAAGGCTCTCTCCCTCCAGGGATGTACATAAAGTGCATAGCTGATTCAGGCAGTCAGAGCCCTGTCTGTTGGTCTTTATTTCTTTGCTTGTATTTTCTGTTGGTATTTTCTCTGTAGTCAGGGTGATGACTTTCCCCCTGAACTAGTAAATGTGATTAAAAAAAGATTGTTGACCCCTTAAACATCTATCTTTCCTAGTAAAGCAGATCTAAGAACCTGTGCTAGCAGCCTTCCTGGGTATGCCAGTGTAGTTACTGCTACAACTGCTACTGTTGGAAAAATTTCCAAGGTGCTGCTTCTGCAACACTGTAGTCAGGAGAGGATGTTTAGGTAAAGGTTGAAATATGACAGTATCTGAGTGGTCTTTGATGACTTTTTTCAGCTCTTATAGCCCAGTTCTCTTATTCTACCTATTCTCTCTCTTCCTTTTTCTCTTCTACTCAGATATTTCTGTGTATATTTCTACTATGTGTATACTACTGTATTTCTAAAAAGGAGGAAACTGCCTAAGTACTGAGAAGTAAACTGAGGCAGCTTGCTCAGAATCACGTAGCCGGCGTGTGGTTGGAGGCTCTGAGACCAGTCCTTTGGCCATCGCACTCCACAGCCTCTCTCTTGACAGTGTGTAAGCTCCTTGAGGGAAGGGACTATTTTGTTTTTGTCTCTGTTTCCCCAGCTCCTAGCACAACACCTGGCATGTAGTAGGTACTTGATAAATGCTTGCTGATTGTCTTTCTTTCCAGTCACTTCCTTATCACTGCTGTGTTTCATCTTCTTTTAGCCGACTTCAGTAAGAGTAATAATGGGCTCTTCTGACTCATCTACCTCACTCTGGATCAAAAGTCCCTCTTGGCAGTTTATCCTTAATTCTATTTGGGGGCTGACTTCGCACAGAATCCTAGTATCTTGAGCTGGAAGGAAGCTCAGCCCGGCCCCCTCAGTTTTCTGATGCCCAGAAAGAAAGAGTTGTCCAAGAATCAGGATCCAAACCCTGCTAGCTTTTCTCTTAGTTCCTGGCTTCTCTTTCCTCCAGCAGAAGAACTTTCTAGAGAGGCAGAGACAGAAACATCACATCTCCTTCCTTTTAACTCCCTCATCTAAGATCTTTGTTTTCCCTTCTTCCAAAGTCAATAGATATTAAACGTTCATCTATGTAGGACACGGGAAAGACTTATGATTAAGTTGTACTTCAACCACAGAACATTTCCTTTGAGTTCATGCAACAAATATTTATTGAGCTCCTACTGTATGTATATTATGAGTGTACTGTGCTAAAATGCCAAGAGGTATAACTAAAACTCTTTTGTTCAAATATATTTGGAATATTCTAAAGACAGGGGGGAAATGGGTAAGCCTTTTAAGAAGTCTCCGGCTAGGGTTGGGCTGGAGAAAATATGCTGGTAGGAGATGCATAGTAGTTTGAGAACTGACCAACATCTTGGGATTTGTCATTCAGAGGGACAAACATTTCCCTCACCCTTTAGAGGGATTTGAGACTATGCCATCTTTGAGGGAGATAGATTTGAGTCATGACCTGGAGTTCTTAAAGAGACGCAAAATCTGTGAGAAAGAGACTCAGGGTGATAAAGGGGAGCTTCAAGAGCCCGGCTGCAGAGCTGGAGGCATGGTGCGACAAGAAAAAGGAGGGGGGAAAAGTGGGGCTGAGCTCCATCAGATAAAGGAAGGATGGAGGGGGGCTCCCAGCCCCCACCGACATCTCATAGGAGAGGACTAAACCGACCCAGCTGTACCCACCTCCTCCAGGGCTGAAGGAAGTTCCAAGGAAAGGTCTGTTCCTTCCCCAACCTGCCCTCCCAGGACTTGTCTGTAACTCTAACTCTGTAACAGACTTTATTCATTTTTTTTGACCCTGATGTTTTCAATAACTTGATTTTCACTTCAACTATCAAAGAAGACAGAGGTTAGAGACAAACATAAAATAATATTAGAGAAGAAAGTCACATTGCAGCCTGTATAGTAGATATTTTCCTAACTGGGAAGCTCTGCAATAATATGTCTACTCTAAGATTTTGTTGAGTATAAAATCTGTAAAGCAGCAGAGCAGAGGACCATGTGGACCAGAGGTGCCCTTGGTGAGGTTTTGGGGATGGCATCAATGCCGAAGGAAACTTCTCCCAATTAAAAAATATCATTTTGCACAGAGTAAGAGTGAAGAAATATGTCCTTTTCTAATTCTGGAAGCAGCAAAACTGTTCTTAATTGGGGAAAGTCAACTTCTTCATCTGCAGAATGTGCTAGATGGTTCTGAAGGTCCTTTCCACCTGTAAATTCTGGGATTCTAAGATCACAGCTAGCTAGGCAGAGCTGAGCACTTGTTAACATCAAGAGCCTAGGTTATAGAGCATTGGCCAGAGAAAATATGTTGGAGGCTTGTTGTGAGGGCATGGGCAAACCCAGGGCTGAGTGTTCTTAGATTTTTAAAAGTGTAAGCTGGAGAATGTAAAAGTTTTCCTGAGAGAGTTAAACATTAATTTGGGGGGGAGGGGTTTGTAAAACCATTTTATTTTTAAATCTCGCCTTTAGCCAACAGTGGCACAAATGCCTTCAAGAACAAGCATCCCCCAGAAATAGAGGAGGGAAATTAGAGTTTAAATGAGGAAGTGGTTTAACCAGTTGGAGGAAGAGGGAAGGATAGGATTTCTAGACCAAGGGCAAGCAGCCATGGGGAACTGAGCCATGGGAAATCACCCCAAGGGAGACAGATGACAGGCCAAGGCTAAAGCTATGGAGTGAGGAGCAGAAGAGAGAACATATGTGGGATCTGAGGGACATTTTCCGCATGTCTGTGATTCCTGACTAGGCGGGTAGAGTAGGGTGGGGTGTAGGGGTCGGGGTGATTAGAGCGAGAATTAGAGTCAGAAGGGAAGAGGAGAGGCCATAAGGACATTTTGCTTCTACTTTTAGGAGTAAAATAGTGGTTTGGTTCTAGGATCCAGTACCTTCTGCACATTAGAAAATTAAGTTTTAGGAGGAAAAGAGAAGAGAATAGTAATAGTGACTAAGGGAACTGATTATAGTCAAGTAAAAGGACCTGGCCACTGGGCAGTGATATTGTAAAAATGAGTGTGGCCATATATCTTAATGGTTCATATCAACTTGCAAAGAAAATAATAACTTTATTAACTGTTGAATAGGAGGATTATAATAGACTGGACTTTATTTGGGAATCTGCATATTTTTCAGAGATCCCAGGCTTTTTTTCATTAAAAAAGGAGAAGGGAGGCAGTGAGCTATAGAAAAAATGTGTGTGTGTGTTTGTGTGTATGTGTGTGTGTGTGTGTGTGTGTTCTAGAATCAAAGGCTCTGAGTTCAAATCCTATCTCTGACATTAATTCTGTGACCTTGGGCAAATCATACTTCCATGGACTCAATTTAAATTAGGGGGATATGACCTTTGAGGTTCCCCTTACAGCTCTACATCTAGGATACTTTGACATATATTCTCCTGGTAAAGCTTGCAAAAGGAAGTCGGATAGACTGTGGACCTGAAGGCTAGGGTTCATATACTAGCTCTGCCACTTACCACTTGTGTGAGTGTGGGCAAGTCACTGAATATGCCTAGGTCTCTGTTTCCTCCTTAAACATTAATTTTTAACAGTTATTATCTAGCAAAAAAAAGGGTTCCTAATTAACCTGTGATGAAATGACCCTGCCCAGTGACTGGGAGTGAGAATATGCAGCTTCCCTGAGTGCTCAGGCATGTTTTATTATCTTTAATGTTGTAACAACATCTAGTCTTGAGGATCCACACCCCGGTGGAGGATCCTGTACATTTTGGCTGGTACTTAGAAGGTGTAGAATTTAATCTGAAAAAGTGAAAAGGGCCTCAGTTTCTAATGAATCTAGGGTGTGTTTGTCTGCTCAGCTAACAAAGCGGAGTTCATGGGGAAGCACATGTAGCAGCACAGGTACATAGGATTTACAACTGGAAGAGAACCTGGAGATGATCTGATCCAACTCCATTATTTTACAGATGAAGAAACTAAGGCCCACAGAACTTGTGACTTGTCTAAGGTCATTTAGGCAGTAAATGGCAGAGCAAGGATTTGCACCATTGACTCCAAGTTCAAGATTCTTTTCAGTGTGCCACAGCTGCTCCTAATTCAGAGTCTAAGAGCCCATTGGTCTGGAAGGAGAAGCCATATGATGAAGGCATGGCGACCAAAGCTCAGAGGCACCAACTATGCACCCAGACCAGCAGGCCTGGATTGTGTCTGATGCAGGCATGAGAAGTGACTTGCCCACCAAGGACCAAAGCAATCAAATATATTAGACTATTAGTCTAATTAGTAAAGTTTGCCTCAGGGAATCATCCATAAAAGTCATAGGGCACGCAAATAGGGGATAAAACATGAAGCCCTTCTAGAGGAAGGGGGAGACTGGCAAAGCTAAAGCTCAAAATTGGGAAATGTCATATTGGCACCCAGATAGGGAAAAGTCCTTTTGCATTTTGGTTCTGAAAGGGGGAGAAGCTCCAGGGTGCCAAGGAGGAGGAGGCTCAGAGAGAGGCATCCTGAGAATGACTGAGGTGGGAGCTCTAAGGAAAATGGGGCTGCATATACCCCAGACTCCCACAGCCCACATCTGAGGACTAGAAAAGCAGATTCTAGAGAGCTGAGGAATTGTCACCTTGCCACCTAATTTCATGACCAGAGAGCAAGAACAAAGTTATTATCAAGGTCCAAACTGGGAAGAATTTGAAGCAGGAGGAAGCAAAAAAAGAGTAGGCTGAAGCAAGTCAGCCTTGCCAGGTGGGATGTTGGGGGAAGCCAGCTGTTTCTCTTGACCTGCAGAGCTCAGGCTGTTCTGTCTTTTATGGCACTAAAACATGCACTTTTCTATATTCCCTTTAAAATTCTTTGATATTTGTATCTTGACAAATTTCCTATGGAGTTATTGATTAGTGAATAGATAATTTTTTAAGGTTTCTTAACAAAGATTTAAATTTTCATGTTGTTCAGTTACTTAATCATGTCTGACTCTGCATGGCCCCATGGACTTTGTCTTTCTTGGCAAAGACAGTAGAGTGGTTTGCATTTCCTTCTCTAGTGTGTCTCCATTTTATAGTTGGGGACCTGAAGCTAAAGGGGTTAAATGACTTGCCCATTGCTAGCAAATATTTCAGGTCAGATTTCAACTCAGATCTTTCTTACTCCAGGCTCAGTGTTCTATCCACTGTACCACCCAGCTGTCCAATTGTTATACAAAAGGCAATAAATGATTGGATCCTAAGCTAAATGCTTCAAACCTCAGGTAACTATGCTTGGGGAAAACCTAGGCAATTGGTTTAAATTGCTATAACCATTCAACTAGTAGCAATTACTTGAATAATACATAGGAGGAGTTAACCAATCTCTGTAGGGTTTGCCTGTCAAACCCAAATTTATAGGCGACAAATGTCATATAATCATGCAAATGTTTTATAATAATCTATCATTAGGATTCTTACAGTAAATACTTCCTAATTACACCCCATCTCCCATCTAATTAACTTTGATGCAACAAAGACAGATTGTATAACACATTAAACATGTAATCTTATTTGGAATGGCACCAGTGTCTTAGACACAGATAAGCTGTGTGCTCCAAGTCATGAGGACCTCACTGTTTTACTCGGCTTCCTATTGTCAGGAGTCTGGGACTCCAACGGTGGGGTCTTAGGTTGCTAATGAGAAGATGATATTCTTTCAGAAAATTGAAGCTTTTCTATGAAAATCAGAACTAAAGTCCATACACACGCTCATACACAACACTGATCAGGCAGAGAGAGAAGGACCACGATGAATCCTGCTTACTGAAGCTGGAAGCTCTTGATTTTGGTAACCAACAGGTTGTACTGGGCCCCTCGGGGAGCCATGGATGCTACATCTACAAATATGAGTTGCTCTGAAGGTCTTGTTTCATTGGTGGGTTCAGAAGGGCACAATGTTCGGCTCACTTCCTGGTAGTTATAGGTTCTCTGGTACCTGTTGCCCCCATGGGGGGATAGAGAAAGAGGGAAGCAGAAATAATAGCAATAAGATTTAGTAAATAGGCAGTAAGAAAAAAATCTATCCAATTCTACTTCTTCCAATATACATTTTTTTCTTCATTAGGTTTTATATTTCTGACCGAAATATGAGACATCTTTTTGAGACTACTGTCTTGAGGGTAAAGACTTCTGACAAAATAAATTTCAGGAAGTTAGGAATACAAGTCTTGTTCAGGCCTGTCTGGTACATTAAACTCATACCTATTTAAGCTGGCCGTTTTCTGGGTTATACCTATAATACCCCAGTTGTATGGAGGAGCCCTGCATACAGCAGGCACTTGGGACACTGACCCAAGATCTCCTCATTGGTGTATCCAGAGAATGAATCATTACCCATTTGAGATACAGAACATTTTGGAAAACGAAAAGTTTCTTTAAGAGTTCTACAGAACCATATAGCTTTCATGCATGTCTGAAAAGCAAAAAGAATGGAAATCTGAAGTTGGCTAGACAGAAAATACAGTATTGTCTAGGTCCCTGCATACCCAGTGGATTTGTGCTTAGCATACATAAAGTGATATGTCTTATTTTCCCTTGTAGTGAAGAAGCAAAGGCCCGTTCTGAGGTCTAGTAGTCAGTGGAAGAAACCTAATATCATCATCCTCTATGGAAGAATAATCACTTACAGTCCTCGGAAGAGCAGAGGCACCTGCCAGGACAGCACCCCTTTTTGCTGGCGAACCACAAAGAGGACAGGATACTTCAAATCCTCGGATGAACTGTTCACATAAACCCGCACAGCATCCACCTGTGGAACGGGGCAGAAAGAATTTGAAAAGTATATCTTCCTCCCTCCTAAGGCCAGGTAGTTTGGTGCAAAGAGGGTTAGACCCAGAGGCTGCAGACCGTGATGAAGTCTACCTTGGACATTGACCTAAGTGACAAATCATGTCACCTTGTTGATTGAGCCTCAGATTTCTCATCTATTGAATGGATACAAGGATATTTGTACTACCCACTTCATAGGCCTGTTGCAAGGAATACACTTGGCAAACTTTAAAGCTATATAGAACTATAGAGCTATGATTGCTGGAGAGTTTGTCTTCTGCGACTGAGCTGCAATTTTGATTGCTAATAGTAATTTGTCTTACTTGTATTGATCTTGTCCTATTTGCTCTACTGTATCTACTGTACACAGAGAGTTAACTATACTTTGGAACTTTTTTGGGGGGCAACTGGGGTTAAGTGACTTGCCCAGGGTCACATAGCTAGTAAGTGTCTTAGGCTGGATTTGAACTCAGGTTCTCCTGACTGTAGGGCCAGTGTTCTATCAAATGCTCCACCTAACTGCCCGTCTTTGGGAACTTCTCAACTTGCCCCTAGATCATGGAAAAAGAGAAAGAAAGGGGTACTTTTTGGAGAAAGAACTTTATCTTGTTGAATGGATAGTCATATGTTCCGTGAGTAGTTTCCAGTAGACTATTCTTTATGAAGAATGGATGATTTGGGGCAGGAGTGGGGTGGACATAATTCTAAATTTTGATTTGTTCAACAGTTTGGATTTTCCCAAACTAGGCTTGATTTTCTAGAACAACCACTTCCCCTCCCCCATTTAGTGCTTTGACATTGAGGTGACTTGAGTCCTTGAACAAAACATTTTTTGCAGGTTGCCCTTCCAACCTAGAACTGCCTCCTTCCTCATCTCTGCCTCTTGGATTCTGTGGCTTCCTTCAAGTTTCACTAAACCCCCCTATCTAAAAGCAGTCACTTAACACCAGTGCCTTCCCCTTCTCGATTATCTCCAATCTAGTCTGTGTAACTAACTCTCTTTTGCACATGACTGTGTCTCCCATTAGTCCCTGAAAGTCAGGGATGGCTTTGTGGATTTGTTTTGTTTTGTTATTGCTTGTGTTTATACCCCCAGTGCTTAGCACCGTGTGCTTGGCACACAGTTGGAGCTTAATAAATGTTCACTGACAGAACGACTGACCAACTAGAAAAGTGGAAAGCACGTTGGATCTGGACTCTAGAAATCTGCTGCTTCGTGCTAACTCTGACATTTAAAAGGTGTGCAGCCCAGCTGTGGGGGAGTCATTTCACTTTCATATCCCTTGATTGTCTCATCTGTACTATGAGGATAGATAACACTTGTGCTACGTCACCGAGCTATTGTGTGTGTGGGGGGGCAGGCTTTCTAACCCTTAAAAGAATTTATGTAAATACTTTCCCATTTAATAGGTCTTTTCTTTTAAAAAATGACTGAACAAGAGTAATGATCATCAAAGGTATGCCCTTTAAAATAAAGCATTTTATTTTATTTTTGCTTTTTGGAGGGCAGTTGGGGTTAAGTGACTTGCCCAAGGTTACACGGGTAGTTTTTTGTGTTAAGTGTCTGAGGCTGGATTTGAACTCAGGTACTCCTGACTCCAGGGCTGGTGCTCTATTCACTGCACCACCTAGCCACCCCTTAAAATAAAGCATTTTAAGCTTCAAAGATATTTCACTCTATTGAAATTTGAGGAAACTGAAAAGCTGGACATTGTCCTGTGAGAGCAAACATCGAGGCCAAATCCAGCAGAAATTAGGTGTTTATTAATCCAGACACTGTGCTAAGTGCTGGAGATACAAGTGCAAAGAAGGAAGGAATCCCTACTCATGAGGAACTTACGTTCTAATGGGGGAAACTCCAGGCACACATAGAAATATCTGTGTCTATATCCATATAATCTACGTATCATAAATTACCAAAATTAACAGTAATTAACAAAATTAACAGTACAAATATGCACAAAGTAGTTAAATGCAAGGTAGCTTGGAAGGGAAAGCTCCAGCAGTTGAGGGAACTGTGGACAGACGATGGTGCCTGAGCTGTATCTTAAAGGAAGAGAGGGTTTCTAGGAGGCAGAGGTAAAGAAAGTGGGCATTGCAGGTAGATGGGGTGGCCAAGGCAAAGGCCTGAAGACATGAAGACTGACGATGAAGAAATTTGAGCCCAGTTTGACTGAATCACCTCGTATAGAAGGGAGAGTAATATCCAATGATCCTGGAAAGATTATATAAGGAAATCAGGTTACGTAAGGCTTCACAAGTTAAACAGAGGAGCTTATGTTTGATCCCAGACCTAGAGACATTCAGTTAATTGATTTGATTTGTGCTTAAGGGAAATTACTTTGGCAATATGGAGGATGGACTGAAATGAAGAAAGGGGAGGCAACAAGATCAATTAGGAGGTTGATGCAATAATCCAGGCAAGAAATGATGAGGACCTCAACTAAGATGTTACCTGGGTGAGTCAAGGAAGAGATGAGAATGGTGGTTATCAGACAAGTGAAGGAAGATAAGAGAAGGAATAGATGAGAGAAATATTGTGAAAGTAGAAATGACAATATTTGGAAACTGATTGAACGTGTAGAGAGAATCCAGGACAACGCTGAAATGAAGTTTGGGGCTGATGGGAAGTCTTCTATCGTAAGACTTTTTAAGATGAAAATCCAAACCGTGCAAGAAGTGAATGTTCAGATTTTTTTCCCCTCTGCTGCATTTCTATCACTATCCACTAACTTACTCCATGCCTTTTTCCCACAGAATTTCCTTCCTTGAAATAAAAATACAGAGCCAAGCAAAATGAATTAACATGTTTGCTGCAACTGGAAATACACAGTTTTGCACTTCCGACAAGCTTCTTGTTCTTTCTATACCGAAATGTTTGTGTTTGCTGATGATTAATTTCATAATCAAAATGTTAAGATTTAAAGATGTGATTAAATTTTCCTTTCTATGCTAACACTGAAACTATGCCCTACTCTTGCTAGTTCATATGGTCCCCACCAATAAGGATGGCCTTAGAACAATCATAAAACTAACGCTTTCATCACCTTGGGTTTCTGAGACCATTAATATTTCTGCAAATTTCTATTTCAAATACAACTGTGTATTCTGCTTGCTTGAATTTTCCCTGCAAGCTTCAGATGAAATGATGACAAGAACTTTAAAAATGTGCAAGTTCAATCTCATTAAATAAAACCCAAATAATTTTTCCTCCTTTCTCACTAAAACTGTCATTGCTGAGACTTTGAGCAAGATTTCATACTGTGATCTGGGTACTCATTTCAAATATAACTCTGATTTGGACATTTTCTAGCATCTTAAATACAAAAATGACACTTATTAGAGATAATAGACTTCATCCATTGCAATTCCATTGAAAACTGTGGGACAGAGGCTCATAGAGGTCTTCCTGACCAATCCGTCTGTTCCTCTAAAAAGGATGAGCTATGCCCATTAATACTTTGTTAAGAGGACAACTGGTACTTCTGAGCCATTTCAAATGACTTTTCTAAGAACTTTTAAAAAAAAGTTTTCTATTTTTATCACGAACTTTAAAAAAGTCAGCAAACATTATATATGAAGAAAAATGAAACTGTGAACTAATGTTCCATACAGTTATTTCTCCATTAAGCATAGCCTGGGTTTGGATTTTTGGTTCTTAGGCCCTTTCGACCTTCCTAATCCTCTCTTCTGTTTATTTTTTTAAGTTTTCATTTATTTCATTTTCACATCCTCATAGTTTACCCGGTATCCCTTCCTTTCCCTGAGAGTCATCCTATATGACAAATAGTATTTTTTCAAGACCGGGGGTGAAAAAGAAAAAGAAACAGAAAAATGAGCACTATTGAGCAACATACAGAAAAAGTCTGAAAACAAGCCTGTGCCATGAGCAACTGTGGACCACTTGGCTCCATGAAGTGGTGGGTTGGGTATGTCCTCTCATCCCTCTTCTTTCAAGGCATGCTTGATCTTTATCATTTTGTTATGTTCACTTGGAATTTGAATATTCCAAACATTTCCATTGCTTTAGTTTCTGTTTTTTTTTTAAATGATTAATTCCATTCTCCTCCGCCCCCCCCCCCCACATTTTTTCTCCTACATTAGAAAGTGAGCTCCTTGAGAGCAGGGGCTGTTATTACCTTTTCATTCCCAATATTTACACAGCAAGAACTTAATAAATGCTTGTTGTCTTGTGCATTTTTTTCCCAGACAGATTTTCCCTCTTCAAAATACAGATAAGCAGGTAGTTGAACAAGCTTGTGCTTTCATGGGAGGAAAGTCTGTGCACCCAGAGGCTATCCCCCGGGGGCTGAATCCAGTCAATCCAATCTAGTTTGGAATTCGCTCTCTTTCATGATTTTTAAGTCAGTGAGTATAAATTTGCACTGTATCTAGCTGGCCCCAGACCACCAGGCCATGTTACTGGTTATCTGCCCTGGCCATATTCTTGTTATCCGCCTGGTTTGTTCCTACCTGTCCTACCTCTTCCTTTCTTGCTCTAGGCATTGTAATCAAATCACTACTACCATTGCTTCTGGAAAGGGCACACCAATCAACTCTAGAGCTTCAATCACCATCCCTCTGACTTCCCAGACCAAAAAATCTCTCCTGGTCACCAATCACTATATGCTTGTCTCTCCCTATCACACAATAAGCTTCTTGAAGGGAGGACTGTCTCTCTTTAATATAGTACATGGCACAGTGCTTGCTATATAGTAAGCACTTAATGAATACTTTTCATTCATGCATTTGAGAATTTTCCTCCCTGCAGGGACTGATAATGGCAACTGTGGGACCGGGGGTTCATTGGAGCTCCATGTGCTATTCCAAAGCTTCTGGAATACAGGTCAGAGACCAGAGATTTGGGAGTAGACTTTTCCAGTCCAAGAGACCCAAGAAGCCAGGGTGTTAATAGAGTTACCATGGGAACACACCGGAGAAGCTGAGCTGTGCTTTCCCAGGTGACTTGAAAAGAAAGTTCATGGATAATGGTCTCAAATTCCAACCCCTTATGTGGCCAGGAGAGATTTCAGCTTTTGTGGGAAGGGACACTTTCCAGCAAGGTGCTATGGATGATGTCTAGTTCCATGGAAGGCTACCCTTTCTGACAAAATTCCTGGGCTTGTCATCTTGTCCAGACTCTGAGGCAGCAAGTGGTGAAGTGAATAGAGTCCTGGGCCTGGAGTCAAGAGCACCAAAGTCCAAAACTCAGCTCAGATGTGACCTGAGGCAAGTCACTTAGTCTTTGTTTTCCTCAGTTTCCTCAGCTATAAAATGGGGATAATAACAGCCTCTACCTTTCAAGGCTGTCAGTCTCTATTTGCCTCAGTTTTCTTAGCTGTGAAATGGAGATAATATCAGCATCTATTTCCCAAAGTTGTTGTGAGAATAAGGTGAGAAAATATTTGTAAATTACTTAGTAAAGTGCCTGGTCCATAGCAGATGCCACATGAATGTTAATAATTATCATTATTATAACTGGGGGAATCTCATCAAATCAAAGTCCCCTTGAGCACACTTGTTACAACTCCATTCTTTATATAATTAGCGCTCATATGGATATAGGATTTGTATCATTAAAAATAATCATGTTTTATTCTGTAAAGTGAAAGCCTGCGCTGTGCAATATACAAAGAAAGGGAATAAATATAGATTCTGAAATCAAAGACGTTTAAGGTTGAACTCCAAAGTGCTGACTCTGATTCAGATATTGTCAGTATGTTGAGCATTGATCAGTCTCTAAATGTAAGCTAATTGTTCTTAATTTAACGTGGATACAAGTGCTACTCATAGGTGGTCTAATGATTATTTTAGGTAATTTCTGTTAAAATTTCCCAACCTATTTCCCAATTCATTCAACTTCTGCAAAGATGTAATCAGGTCCCACACAAAGCCTACAACTTGTTCATCTTGTTGGTTAGAGTCAATTTGGTGAAGTCAAAGTCATGGGCTTTAATCATCACGAAGGTAATGTAAGTTGTTCTGGTTGGTCATTGTGCAGTTACATGCCAGTGTTACAGGGTAGAACCAGTTAAAGAGAACAGATATTTTAGGGCTAATTCATCACCAATACTCGAAAAGCAACTCAAAGTAAAGGATAGGTTAGAAATGTCACTTTTGTGTATGAGAACAAGGCATTATTAGATTTTCAGAAATATGAAGAACTAAGAGATAATAATGGTACATTTTCATGGTCCTTTTTGTTATAGGAATAAGAAAAATAAACAGAACTACCAGGAATCCTTATAAGAAAGTGAAAAATCCCAAAAATAATGAAAAAATAGGAAAAAATCCAATCCATTGAAAAATATTATGGAATAAAAGAGGAAGAGAAAAAAAGCACCCTAAAAAGACTGAAACAGCACATTTGTATCAGAAACAATGAGAGAAATTCATAAAGACACAATAAATTGGGTAACAGACACACTCAAAGAATTAAAGGATGAAATAAAATCAGCCAAAAAGAATATCAAGAGCAATCTTTTGGGAAATGCTACAAGTCAGAAGTATGAAATTAGCAAAACAAAATTTAAATGTCAGCTGAATCTTTTAAAATTGTAACTCACATATCTAGGAATGGAAGGAACAGTTGAAATAAAACTCCCAAAATGATTCAATTAGAAAAATTTGAGAGGATAAGGTAGAGGAATATGGCAGATTAAGAAGGAACCTGAGGATTAAGTAGGTTTCCAAAATATTTCAAAGAACATAATCACTGTCTTTTAGAAAATCATGCAAGAAAACTTCCCAGAAGCACTGAGAAGAAGAGATAAATTACAAACAGAGAAGTCACAGAACATCCTTGAGAAGAGAAGCTCTTTGAGAAGGCTGTTTACAACGGATGCTTCCACTTCCTTTCCTCCCACTCCCACCTTAATTCTCGACTCTGTCTTCCAACCTCATTATTTAACTGAAACTTCTCTCTCCAAAGTTACCAATATCTCGTAATTACCAAATCTAACGGCCTTTTCTCAGCCCTCTTTCTTTTTGACCTCTCTGCAGTCTTTGACCTCATCAAACACCTTTTTCTTCCTGATATTCTCTTATTTTTAGGTTTTCCAGACACTCCTCTCTCCTGTCCTTCTACCTGTCTGACAATTGCTTCTTAGTCTTTATAGTATTTTCATCTAGGTCAGGCCTGTTAACAGTGGGCGTCCCCCAGGCTCTGTTGTGGGCTCTGTTCTCTTTTTTTGCTAGAGTAGTACAAGGAATAGAGTCCCGGGCCTGGAGTCAGGAAGACCTGAGTTTTAAATCCATCCTCAGTTACTTATTAGCTGCGTAACACTGGGCAAGCCACTTAATTTCTGTTTGCCTCAATTTTATCAAATTAAAATGGGAATAATAATAGTAACCTCCCAGGGTTGTTGTGAGCATCTGTAAAGTATCTATAAAGCATTTAGCACAGCACACTACACAGTCAGTGCTAGAAATATTATTATTATTACAATTTCACTTGGTAGTCTCATCAGCTTCCATGAATTCAATGATCATCTCTATACAGATAATTCTCAAATTTACTTGTCCAATCCTAACCTCTCTCCTGACCTTCAGTCTTGCCTCCAGTTGCTTATTAGACATCTCAGAGTGCACATCTCATAGATAACTTAAGTTCAACATGTCCCTGAATAAACTTCTGATTGCTCCCTAAAGTTCTACTTCTTCCTCACTTCCCTATTGCTGTCGAGGGTACCACCATCCTCCTTGACACTTGGGCTCACAATTCCTCCCACCTCCCATATCTAATCATTTGCCGAGTCCTGTCCCTTCTACCTTCACATCTCTTGTGCACACCTTCTTCCCTCCTCTAACATTGGCCCTCCTCCCTTCATGCCTTGACCATCGTCATGGTCTGCTGGTTGGTCTCCAGTTTTCCCCATCTCAATCCATCCTCTACCCAGATGTCAAACTGATCTTCCTAAAGCACAAGTCTGGCCGCATCAACCCTATTCAATTAATTCCAGTGGCTCCCTATGGCCTTCAGGATTCAAAAGAAAACCCTTCGGTTTGTAGCACCTTCTATAACCTGCCCCCTCCTACCTTAAGAGTCTTCTTACCGGAGCGGAGCAAAGATGGCGGTGTAGAAGCAGCAAAGCCCCACAGCTCCCACACAACCACCCTAAAAACCCATGAAATGGGACTCTAAACAAATTTTTGAGCTCCAAAACTCTCCAAAATACAGAAAACACATCTGTTGCTGCAGGCAGCTCAGCAGGTGGGGCTCATCGCAGCAGTCTGGGAGCTGTGGCTGGCCCAGCCTGAAACCCCGGCCTACCGGCCAGGCCCCAGAGCATCTGGTGGAGCCGAGTCTATAGGAGACCAGATTGGCTGCACTGGAGGCATAGTTACAACATTTATCAGGCCAGAAGAAAAAAAAGGCTAAGAGAAAGGTCAGTGGATTTTGCTAAATTTGGGGGAGAAGAGCGGTCCGGCTAAATTGCTCCCTGGGCAAGGAAGCGGCGGGAGGCAGCTGTGGCAGCAGGAACCGCTGAAAGCACAGCGGCCTCCACTGGGCTGCTTCAGAGCCCCCGGCCTGCAGATAGCAGGAGGGCTGAGGCGATTGATCAGGGCCAAGGGCTCTTGTGTTGAGAGGCCTGGATCTGGATCATGGTCTTGAGTGGTGGTCCTGGGGTGCGCTTTCAGTGAGAGAAAGCTAGGGGCGGCTGCAGCACCCCACTAATAGCTCTGGTAGCTGTGAAGGCCCCAGCGATTTGGGACAGAGCTTCCCCCCACCCCCAGGAAGCAGAATTCCACAGAGCTAAAAAACCAAGC
>CM053596.1:248043854-248075780 GCA_028646575.1 Pseudocheirus occidentalis | reverse complement strand
AAAAAAAAAAAGAAAAAAGAAATGAGGAGTGCAATGAACCTAGAAAAACAGGGACAGACTTGCATGAAATAATTTAGAGTGAAATGAGCAGAACCAAGAGAACATTGTATACAGGAACAGCAATATTGTTTTAGGAATGACATTGAGCAAATAAGTAATTTTGACTATTAAAAATATCCAAATTAACTATAAAGGACATATGAAGAAAGATACTATCTGCATAGAGAGAAAGAACTGTTAAGTAGAACTTTGGATAGCAAAATTTTACATAAACATTTGTCTCTAATTGTCACAATCTCTGAATGGAGGAAAGAGGAAAAAATTATTATATTATATATTTAAATCACTTTATTATATATTTAAAGGGGATTTATTACATATTTAAATTATATTATATATTTATATAATCACTTTATTATACATTTATTTTATAGTTTTAATATTATATCACTTTATTATATATTTATTATATATTTAAAAGGGCAACAGCAAATTATACATAGATTTATGGTCTTGTGTGCAATCAAATTTTTATTACATTGTTATTGAAATGCTCATTTATTCCATAAATTAAAAATGAAATAAATAAATGTAAAAACAAAAAAAGGTTTCAACTGCCATTCAGAAAAGTCCCGTGGTCCTTAGGGTAAAGCTGCATAGAAAAAGGTAATGCATCCATCTTCTTTAAAGTTATTTCCGTGGATAAAATACAATTAGTGTCTGATATTGAACCATTTGACAGTGACAAGGACTTTGGTGGCGTGAATATTCTTTTCTGGGCCTTCAAAAGCCGTGAATGGCTACAGCACCCACAGAAGCCGTTCTCAAGCGGTATCTCCATGGGGTTGATGGCAGCTGGAGCAGCACCAGGGACAGTCTGGAGGATGCCACTGCTCCCAGAGCTCTTGGGTTTCCTTGACATCAGTGGCACCTGGTATTTCTTGGAGCTGAAGCAGACGGGCCCCTTTTCCACAGCAACTGCTCTGTGATGGCTACAGGGCCCGGGTGGAAGTAGCAGTGAACTAGGGGGCCCTCCTGGGGTTCAGGATTTGAGTCTATCTTCATCAAAGTCCAAGTGGATGTAGTACTTGAGATGGTGATAGTGGTTTGACCTTCCTGTAACACATAGCCTCCAGTCTCTCCCTCAATGTGTACTTCACATAGTAAATCCTCTCCAAATAATCATAGTAGTATTTATATAGCATTCAAAGGCCTTCTAAGCGCTTCACAAGTATCATTTCATTTTATCTCACAATAACCCTGGGAGGTAAATGTGATTTTTATTCCCATTTTACAGATGAGGAAAGTAAAGCCAACAAGTCTTAAGTGACTTCCCCAGGGGCATATAGCTAGTGCATGAGGGTAGATTTGAACCCACATCTTCCCCACTCTCTCCAAAGCTCTATGCACTGAATGACTTAGCTGCCAGTCGCTATTGTTCCTGGCACTTAGTGAACACTTAATAAATGGTACTTACTGACTTGATTGATGTCACCCCTTACTCTGATTCAGCCAAACTGTTCTCTTCTCTTTGCCTCCTCTATTGACATCCACAACGACTTTTTAGTCTGTGTGAAGGGTGACAACCTCTCAGTTCCATCCCTTTTTGACTCAAGGTTAGGGTAACTTTAGCTTCTTTGCTTTTGTTGTTGGTCAATCATTTCAGTCATATCCAGCTCTTCCTGACCCTATTTGAGGTTTTCATGGCAGAGATACTGAAGTGGTTTGCCATTCTCTTCTCCAACTCATTTTGCAGTTGAGGAAACTGAGGTAAACAGAGCTAAGCGACTTGCCCAGGGTCACATAGTGACCTAGTAAGAGTTTGAGGCGAGACTTGAACTCAGAAAGATGAGCCTTTCTGACTCCAGTCTGGGTGTTACAGTGTTAGACTTTCTCTAACCTCTAAGTGTATGTCTACACTGAGAGAAAGTAATCTAATTACTCAGAACTACTCTCTATTCCCTAAACATGCACTTTCTTGTCCTGGTTCTCTATCTTTATCTGCTGAGCTCCCTAACTGTTCTTTGCTGCTAGACTCTCCCTAAGTACAACTTCTCAGAACACGATGAGGTAAGGTAGGATTAGATAAAGTGGAGGTGACTCTGTTTCTGTCACTGTAAAGAATTCTGTCCCTTGGGGTTTGGATAACATGATGATTTCTCCCACCCTCAAAAAAATATGAAGAATCAAAACAAACCCTGGGGCAAAGCAAATAAGCGAGCCCACTAGCTCCAAGCCTTGAAAGACTGCTTGGGCATTTTAACCTCTCCTGCCCACTCCCCAACTTGCTTATGCCTCTCCATGGAAGCATCCCATTGCTTAAAAAAAAATCACCTTACAGGATGTGTGAGAAACTTCTTCTTTCTTAAATGGCTGACTGAGCAAATTTAACTGAGCCTGTTACCCACTGAGTTTCTTATCAAAGCTCAGAGGTCCAGTTTTCTTTGAGTTTTTGCTTTCATCTGGAATCTCTCGCCCCCCTGCCCTCCCTGCCGCCTTCAGCAGCACAATATCAAACAGCTGGAGTCTGGGCAGCCCCAGCTTCAACAATTTCTCAGTCTAACATGTGAAGGGGGGAGGAGAGAGGTAGGGATTTTCATGTAGGACCAGATGGGGCTGAACTGGCTTCAGGATATCCCATAGCCTTGGATGAGCAAAGACTCTATGTTCAAAGTCAACTTACCACACAGGGATCCTTCTTTTCTTTCATCTGGGATATCCCAGACCAATCTAGTTGGATGCCCCCCCGAATTGTTTTGAAGTTAGGATTTTTTTTTTAAATTGTGTCATAGGTTCCGTCTCTGATTCATAGTTATGTCTCTCTAAGAGCAGTTTGGTGGTCTCTGGTCAAAAAGTTGGAGGTTTAAGGCCAATTCTCTTTGATAGATATTCCCATCAATTATAACCCATAGTTAAGATTTACACTATGGCTTTTAGTCATAGAAGAAAAGTCAACCCTATTTAGTTATACTTGTTGGCAAAGTAAGTAGCACTGGGGCTAAGTCTACAATTGTGTTGGTAGCCCAGCAATTTAGCATTTAATTATGGATTCACTTGCATTCTCTGCTAATTGTTTCATGACTATTAGTCTCATTTGTGCCTTTATTTATTCAGTCGATTTACCAGCATCATCTTCAGAAGGTGTAATTCTGATTGTATAACTCCTGCTCCAACTCTTTCAAAGACCACTCCCTGCCAATAATTAATTCCAAACTCCTGAGACTGGCATTCAAGGATCTCCATCAACTGGCTCCAGTTTACCTTTCTAAATTTATCTTTCTGTCATTCACCCCACCTTTCTATGTGCCTAACTTAAGTCTAGAAACTATACATCTACACTGAGAGAAAAATCAGCTTCCCAATTACTCTGAACTCCTCTGTTTCCTAAACATGCACCTTCCTGTCCTAGTTCTATAGCTTTACTCACCCTTCCATCTGTATCAAATGCCTCCCCAAAGCTCCCTACTATTCTTTCTGTTCAAGTTTTGTTCAATCTTCAAAGTCTAACTCTAATGTTGTCTTTTCTATTTCATTTTTATTGGTTCCAATTGCCAACAGTAACCTCTCTTGCATCTGCATTCTCATGGCCTTCAGTTTATGTCTCTCAATATAGTTACATGTATACTTGTTCCCATTAGAATGACAGCTGCTTGAAATCAAGGGCTGTTTCTTCTTCTTATCAAAGGTGCTATCAAACATTGAGTCCTTTCCAAACCTTAAAACACTAGGTAATTGCTATTTTCTTCTTAGAATAAGACAGAGTATGTTTTATATATAATAATATACAATATATATTAATTATATTATATATATTTATTAATTATATTATATTAATTATATATTAATATAATATACATTATATATTATAATATATAAATAATATATATAACATATAAATGTTTTGTCTTTGCTGTTTCTTGAGTGCCTTCTGTCAACAAGGGACTTTTTTATCCCCATCCCATCACTTACTACAGGACTGACCATATCATAACAAACCTCAATCAATGATTTATTAACTATTATTTATTAATTATTAATTAAAAATTATTAATTATATTATTAGCTACAACACCATACAGAACAATTATATGGCAGTTAATATCCATGTCAGCCCCTCTGGGCTACCTAATATATCCCTGGCTTTTTCACCTCTATACTTTAATCTCCTACTCAAAAACTTTCAATAATCCTTATTACCTACCAAAAAAAAAAGTCTAAACTCCTTAGCCTGACATTCGAGGCTATAACCTACATTGGTAATATAAACCATTGTCTGCAGGAAGATAGGAAAATTAGCAAACTAACTGAATTTTAGCTCATACTTTAAAAAAACCTGAATATTTGTTATGTTATATATACATGTGTACATATATACATTTAACGTATATGATATCTATGTCCTCAGTAAGTGAGAATTGCATTTCAGTTATTGAATTTCATACCAGAAAGTCAGACTCACAAATACTTTCATGCTCAACATTACCAATACAGTGAAAATCCTTTTTTCAGAAAATTAGCTTTGCTAATACTCATGTAACAACAATAATAAATTACATTTAAAGGATCCTTTAAGGTTTTCTCAGCATTTTTCATTACTTAAGTCATTTGATCTTCACAACAACCCTGGTGAGGTAGGAAATGTTATTATCCTCATTTTCCTCATGCTGAGGCTTAGAAAGGAGTGACTTTTCCAAGGTCACATAGCTAATGTCCAAGGTGGGACTTTAACTCATATCTCCTTGACTTCAAGACCAATACTCTATCCAAAAACTTTATGTATATGAGGAGTATATAACTCAAATTTCTCTTTCTTTTGTGGACATTAACTCATGGTTCTTTTGCATCAAATTGCTTACTTTGACTAACAGTCTCTTAAACTGGTAGACATGGGCAATGCTGTAAGCATACTTTGCCTATCTATTAGCAAGACTTTTGCTAAATTATTTCATACTATTCTAAGTCAACTCTTCAGATAAAAAAGAGCTGGGAGGGAGAGCTAACATATTGGATTATCAAAGTCAGGATCCAAAAAGATCTTTCAAGATTAGGGCTGAATTTAAGAGGATGAAATTCAGGAAAGATAAGTGGAAAGTCTGATATTTGCTACAAAAATAACAGCTTCCTAAGTACAAGATGGGAGAGATTTGGTTGGAAAGTAATTAGTCTAGGGGGAAAAAAAGGTCTGGGGGTTTTAGTGAATTACAAGCTCCATTTGGATCAGCAGTGTTCTGTGGCAACCAAAAAAAAAAAGAGTAGCCAAGGAAACCTTAGGTTGCATGAAGAAAAGACCTAGCTTCCATTTTTTTTATAATAGCAAAGAATTGGAAACAATTGGGAATGGCTAAACAAACTGTGGTACATGAACATAATGGAATATAACTTTGCTATAAGAATTGCTGTATGTGATGACATGGAGAAGCTATACATGGAAAGCTATACATGAACTGATGCAAAATAAACAGAGCCAAGAAAACAATGTATACAGTAATTACAATAATGTAAACGGAAAGAACAATTACACACCAAAAATCAAATGAATGTAGCAAAATTATAAAGACCAACAGAAGCCACATGAGAGGATATCCCCAACCCACTCCTTCATGGAGGTAGGAGAGTCACAGGTCTAAGACATTGCATGTTTTAAACTTTTTCAATGTATTAATCCATTGCGCTCACTTTTTTTCTTCTCTTAAAAAAAACACAACAAATTTTGTTCAGTTGTGTTAGACTCCTCATGATCCCATTTGAGATTTTCTTTGCAAAGAGTGGTTTGCCATTTCCTTCTCCAGCTCATTTTTCAGATGAGAAACTGAGGAAAACCGAGTTAAATGACTTACACAAGGTCACACAGCTAGTAAGTGTCTGAGCTGGATTTGAACTAATTAAGATGAATCTTTCTGATTCTAAATCCAGTGTGCTATCCACTGTGCCTCCTAGCTGCCTCTAAAAAACAAACAAACAAACAAAAACCTTACTATTTGTTATATGGGATGACTTTCTGGGAGGTGGAGGGATACATGGAGTAACTTCCATGATAATATGAGGAACAAGCAATATCAATATTTTTTTTTAGATACCTAGGTTCTGGAAATAAGCAGGTGATCATCTCCCTGTACTCTGCCCTTATCAGAGCTCCTCTACAGTACTGTGTTCAATTTTGAGTGGCACAGTTTAAGAAGGTCATTTATAAGTTAAAGAATGGCCAGAAGAACAATCAAAATGGTGAAGGACCATGAATCCATGTCACATGAGGATTGACCAAAAGAACTAGAGTAGAGATGTTTAGTTTCTGGGGGAAAAAGTGTCAGGTGCAGCTCGATAGCCATCTTTAAATATCTGAAGAATTTTCATGTGGATAAGAGACTGGGCTTGTTCTGTGTCATATTAGTAGGCAGAACCAGAAGCATTGGCTGGAAGTTGCAAAGACGGTGATGTAGGCTTAATGTCAGGAAAAGTTCTCCAGACAACTAGAACTGTCCAGAAGAGGAAGGAGATACACTGAGATGTGGTTGGATCCTACTTCCTTGGAGGTCAATAAACAGAAGCTGGATGACCACTTGCCGAGGATGTTATGGTGGTCATTGCTTTGGGATATTTGTTAAGAGTAGATGGTTGCTGATATCTCTTACAACTCTCAAATTTTGGGATTCTTTGGTCACCAGTTGAGGCTTTGAGCTAAGCTTTGCCTACTCTTCGGATGTGAATTTAGTCTTTTTTTTCTGTATGGAAGGGGGAAGTTAAGTGTCTGAGGCCATATTTGAACTCAGTTCCTTCTGACTCCAGTGCTCTATTCACTGCACCACCTAGCCACCCCAAACTTATAGTCTTAATGACAGTGTATCTAAACTCTTCCGGAAGCACTGTGTCTGGTCAACAGCATGAACTTAATGACTTAAGAGTCAGAAATCTGGGTTGAGTTACACTTTGCTATCTGTGTGTCAATAGTAGCTAGAGTACTGAGCCTGAAGTCAAGAAGACCTGAGTTCAAACCCCACCTCAGACCCTTATTAGTTGCAGACCTTGAGGGGGGTACTTAAATTCTGTCTGTCTCAGTTTTCTCATCTGTAAAATGGGTTAATCCAAGTACCTACCTTTCCAGGCTGTTGAGGGGATCAAATGTTGAGATGATAATACCTGCAAATTGCTTAGCACAGTGCGGGGCACTTAATAAATGGGTTTCCTTCCTTTTTAAAATAAGAGTATTGAATTAGATAAGGGATCTTAGCCTAGAGATTGGGAACTTTTTAAAACATATATTTAAGTAAGTCTATTTCCAGATAATTGGTTTCCTTTTGTACTCTTGTGCATTTTATTCATTGTATTTTCTGAGAAGGGGTCTATAGATCCTTCCTAGAATACCAAAGGGGTCCATATCACAAGAAAAGGTTAAGAACTCCTGGACTAAACGATCTTCTAACATTCTGTGCGTCTACAGAGATGTTTTCATAAAAGTCCCTAGCAGTCACAATACAGATACAGGCACAGGAGGATGATCGATCAGGAATCGTCTTTTATATGACTCATCAGGCTCCTGCTGTATTTCTCACCCCTCTCCTTATTCTAATTTCGATTCATTTCCTGATGCCTGACTGAAGTCCTGACTGAAGTCCTGACTGGATTTAATCACTGAGAAATCCTAGCTTTTCCAAGATGGAAAAAAAAAAAAAAAAGGAGGAGAAGAAACTCAGTAGTTCTCATAATGCTTCCATCCTGAGGGACCTCTTCCTTCAGGGAAGTACCCTAGGCATTGGACAAAAGCCACATGTAGCCTTCTAGGTCCTTGGGTGCGTGCTTCTGACTGGGTTCAAGTTTTACAGAACAAATACTTTTAAGGGGGTTTGTTCTATGAAGTTTGGTTTTCGTCCAAGTGCCGCACTTGAGCACCTAGAGGGAGGGTCGCATGTGGCCTCGAGGCGGCATGTTTCCCACTCCTTTGCTAGAGACTCCATTCAACCACTCTCAAGGATAAGATCAGCAGAAGGGGACAACACAGCCCAGAGGCTTCTCTCAACTTGTCTCCCACAGCCAGAGTCGGATAAGAACTCAGAAGGCAAAGGAACGGAGAATTTAGACAAGCCCGGTGCAGCCGCCCTCAGGCAAAAGAGGGAGAGTTCAGGGCTGTAAAGTTGTAACAACACGATTGTAGTAATAATAATAATAACAATAATCCCACTAATAATAGCAATAATAAAACAATAAACATCTATTGAAGCACCAGCAGTGCCCTTGGTGATGCTCTTCTAGGGAGACCGTCCTGCCAAGGGCATCTAACAAGACAGGAAAGGCAGTCTTCGGGACAGAGACCGTGATCTGGAGTAGGGGGACGAGGGAGAGGGGTCGTTCTCCCCGAGGTGAATGCACCGGCAGAGTACTTTGCCTTCTGTCCTTTTGGGTCTCACTGGATCTCAGCCCAGAGCTGGGTGTCAGAAAGCGCACTAGGCTTTCGAAGGGAAAGCAGAGAAAAATCCTGCCGATAGAAAAGGAGCAAGAAGAGGCTTAGGGAGGGAGAGAAAAGATGAAGCGGAAAGGGGAGAAAGTGATGAAAGGGGAGCAAACTGATGTGCCCATCTGCAAAGCTTAGCCGATGTCCCAAAAATACTAAGGAGAGAGCGGCATTCACCGCCTTGCTAAGAAGGTAATAGAGGGAAGTCAATTTGAGTGTCCAGTGTGCTCATTTTAATTTGTTTTAAGGCCTTTTAAATAATCTTTGTTTTTATGTTTGCACATATATAACCTATATCAAACTGCTTACCATTTTAGGAAGGGGAGGGGGGAGAGAGGAAGAAAAATATGGAACTCTAAATCTTGTAAAAACAAATGCTGAAAATTGTCTTTACATAAAATTGGGGGAAAATACTATTAATAAACAAAAAATATGACCATTCATTTCTCGATATACCCTCAACCAGTGTTGTCAGACTCAAATAGAAAATGATCCCTGTCAGATTAATTTAGAAAAACACAAATTGGGGTGGCTAGGTGGCGCAGTGAATAAAGCACTGGCCCTGGAGTCAGGAGGACCTGAGTTCAAATCCTACCTCAGACACTTAACACAAAGAAAACCTAGAGTGTGACCGTGGGCAAATCACTTAACCCTAATTGCCCTCCCTTTCCCCTCTGCAAGAAAAAAAGAAAAACACAAATTAACATTATCTATGTTGTATTTATTTGGTTAAATATTTCCTAATTATATTTTAATCTGGTTCTGATTATATCTGTGTGTTGCTGCCTCTAGGCAGAGTTTGATGCCTCTAGCCATCCTCTGCCAGTGAGACGGAGAGGGGGGGAGAGGAGGAAGGGGGAGAAAGGAAGAGGGGGAGGGAGGGAGAGGGAGGGAGAGGGAGAGAGAGAGAGAGAGTATAACATGCAGTATCCATACTCACTCACCTCTGTCATCTACCACCCAGACTAGTCATTGCATTAGTTTGGCTTTAGCTGCCTTTTAGTGTTGTGAGGTTTTTTTTGTTTGTTTAATTTACACACCTTTAGTCATTGTAAATATAGTTCTCTTGTTTCAGCTTTCTTCATTCTGTATCAGTTCACACAAGTCTTCCCATGTTTCTCTGAATTTATCATATCTGTCATTCCTTATGGCACAAGACTATTCATTATATTCCTATAGCATAGTTCATTCATCTATTCTCCCATTTAATGGACACCCTCTTTATTTCTAGTTTTTTGCTACCATAGAGCTGCTTTGAATAATTAGGTATATCACATGAGACTTTTCTTTCTGTCTTTGACCTTCTTGAGGGTAAATGTGCAGTAGTTGGTTGCCTAATATGTTATTTTATCATCTGCAATAATAAGTGCTCCCCCATTCAGGACAGAACCTTTGCAAAACCTGAAGTTTTAGAATTTGTTCCCCCTACTTTAAAAAAAATTTTTTTAATATTAACTCATTTATTCATTCCCCCTACTTTCAAAAGTAATACAAGGCTAAAAAGTTTTAAATTAAAATCTGACAGGACAGTTCTTAAGAATTATAGGTTCAATTTATTATATATGTATATTTAAAGCAAGCTTTAGATAATAACTAACATTTATATGTGTATATATGTATCTATACATTTATATATACATACATGTATGTATACATATATGTTTATACATGTGTGTCTGTGTATATATGTTTTGTGTGTGTATCTATGTATTGTGGGCATATATGTATATATCTGTATATATACTTATATATACATGCATATGTATATACATATACATTTACAATTTGAAAATAATTTTACTTACGTTGCTTCCATTTGGGGAACCATCCTTCATTCCCCTTCTGTCTGTGTTTTTCATTCTAGAGGACTTACCTACCAATCCTATCCCCATTCCCCAGCATAGGTAGAGTCTCTCTCTTTTTTTTTTTAATCTTTGCTTTTTGGAGGGCAATTGGGATTAAGTGTCTTGCCCAAGGTCACGCAGCTAATTTTTGTGTTAAGTGTCTGAGGCCGAATTTGAACTCAGGTCCTTCTGACTTTAGGGCCAGTGCTCTATTGACTGTGCCACGCAGCTGCCCCTAGAGTCCCTCCTCTGCCTTTTTCAGCTTCTTTTCTTGTGTTGCCTTCCCCCATTAGGATATAAGCCCTTTAAGGGCAGAGACTATCTTTCTTTTTGCTTGGCTGTGTATCCCCAAGGCTTAGCACGAGGCCTGGCATATAGTGTGAATGTCGGCTGCTTGTCTGTCTACCTGCTTGATTTCATTTAACATTCATGGGTTCATGTACAGTTCTATCCTGTTCTACAATCTTTATGGATATGTTTGTCTTAATGTTTAAGTTAGGAATAAAGATAATCCTTCACCATGAAAATTGATTAGATAAATTCTTAAAATTATTTTCTGGGGTGGCTAGGTGGCACAGTGAATAGGGCACCAGCCCTGGAGTCAGGAAGACCTGAGTTCAAATTTGGCCTCAGACACCTAACACTTACTAGCCATGTGATCTTGGGCAAGTCACTTAAAAAATTATTACTCCAGACCCAGAGTCAGGAAGACTGGTGTTCAAATTCAGCCTCAGACACTTACTAGCTGTATGACTCTGGACAAATCACTTAACTTCCATCTGCCTCAACCTAATGAAGAAGAAAATGCCAAACCCCTCCAGTATCCTTGCCAAGAAAATTTCATGACAGTAGGTCCCATGGGGTCATGAAGAGTCTCAACAAACTTACTTAGTGGGATTAGAACAGAGAGCTAGCACAACCTAAGAAGACCTATATTCAAGTGATATCTCAGAGCCTTCTCTGCAATACAGCATACTGCCCCAATAATCAGGCCAGGTATGAACAGCTGAGGACAAAGGCACTGACACCTTGTGTCTCCTGGACTATGAGTCTGACGCTGAGAAGCAGTTCCTTTGGAGTTTCTTGGTTATCACTTTCACTTCTACTCACGAGAAGAGTCAACAGAAAGCGCAAGGACATTCCCCCCAAATGTAAGGGGGGGTGGGAAGAGAGAGAGAAGGGGGGAGGGAGAGAGGGAGAGAGAAAGAGAGAGAGAGAGAGAGAGAGAGAGAGAGAGAGAGAGAGAGAGAGAGAGAGAGAGAGAGAGAGAGAGAGAGAGAGAGAGAGAGAGAGAGAGAGATGATTGAGAGATAATTATAATGGTCTTGGAAACTCTTCTCTCTCTGAGGTCTAGCCATGCTGCTCCTCTGTTCAAAAGGTTTCCTTAATTGCCTACAGCCTGTAAGATAAAATATAAACTCCTCAGTTTAGCATTTAAGACCCTCAACAATTTCACAGTTTCCAGCCTTCATTCACACCCCTCTTCTTTACACTCTCTATTTACCAGACAAAAGATCTGTTCTCAAAACCTGGTCTGAATTTCTCCACCAAGGTGGATTCACACATTTAGGCCAAGCTCACATTTAGAAGCTAAAGTTACCAAGATGGAAAACAAAAGGGTTCTTTCCCCCAAGGGCTCTCTTCTTATCTCTGCCCAGTCCATTCATTTCAGTAAACATTTACTAATCACCTACTGAAATTCTTCAAGTGCTCCAAGGCCAAGTTCAGATGCTTTCTGTTTCAGAAAGCCAAGTGATTAATTCTCCCTCTTTAAACTGTCTTACAGAATTTTATTAGACCTTTCCTTTTTCTCTATCATGTTCTATTTTATAGCCAAAGAACCAATGAGAATATTTTCCCCAATACGTGCTTTATGTGTAAGTCCCGTCCTTGCATCATATTTATTTACTCATACATTTGACATCTGCACCTTACCTTCATCTCAAATAGATTGTAAGTCCTGTTAGGGGCAAAAGCTGCAGAGTTTTGCTTTTTTTTTTTTTTACACTTTTATGTCGTTAACATCAAGCATAGTCCTTCATGTATAACGGGCATAACTAGTAAATGTTGAATTACATTAAAGAGAGAAGTTTGGCTGGTTGGTCTTAGTCTCTAGATAAATGTGTTTGCAGAGGTCGTGGGATTCAATGAAGAAAACAAGTTTTGGAATCTGAGGACGTGGGTTCAAATCCCATTTCTGCTGCTTTCTGTCTAAGAGACCTTGGGCAAATCACTTAAGCTTGTTGGACCTGTCTTTCCTAATGTATAAGAAATAGATAGACTTTAATGTCCCAAGGAATAAGTAGACTTTAATGTTCTTCCTCACTCAAAATGTATGTACGATCCTGTGTATTTGATCTAGGCACAAAGCTGAATCTGGTTAATTTTCCTCAACAAGAGAATAGGAAAGTGTTCAAAAGCGGAAAGTAAGGAGAAATGGGGTCAGAAGAAATCACTTCAGGTCACCAACGCTCAGTCAGAAATGACCTCGGAGGTTTTCTGGTCTACCCTATACCAAGCAGAAATTCCCTCTATGTTGCAGGGAAGTGGGTATCCAGCTACTTCTTTTTTCCTTTTTGTGGGGGGGGGGGAGGTGTGGGGGAAGGCAGGGTGATTGGCGTTAAGTGACTTGCCCAAGGTCACACAGCTAGTAAGTGTTAAGTGTCTGAGGCCAGATTTGAACTCAGGTCCTCCTCGCTCCAGGGCCGGTACTCTGTTCACTGCACCACCTAGCCACCCCCCATCCAAACTCTTCTTGAAGACAACACTAATGGACAATTTATTCCTTTGCCCGGGAATACACGATTATAGAAAGAGAAGCAGAGGCAGGGGGTCGATGGTACTGAGAGTAGTGAAAAATGTTTTTCCATGTCCTTTCTGAGGATTAGTTAATAATAGGTGGGCTATGAGGCTCAATACATAGAGTGCTGAGTCATGAGGATTTGAGGTCAAATGTGGCTTTAGGCACTTACTAGCTGTGTGACCCTGGGCAAGTCACTTAACCCTGTTTGCCTCAGTCCCTCATCTGTAAAATGAGCTGGAGAAGGAAATGGCAAATCATTCCAGTATCTTTGTCAAGAAAACTGCAAAAGGGGTCTGGAAAAGTCAGACATGAATGAAGAACAACTCAACAGCAACAATCTTTCCATCCATTTTACTTCTCACTCTCAGATCTCCAGTTAAGACCTAGTCCCAGAGATGTTCCCAAGCACCCAGGCATATACAACAGCAAGTCTCTGGATAACCAAGATAAAGAAACCAGTGTCCATCTGATTTGCCCAGATAATTAAGGAAAAAGCATAATATTGTTCATAATAACACTTGATATTGTTAATAACTGTAGCTAATATTGTTAACAATAGTATACAATATTGCTGATAATAGTTTACAGTATTTGCTTGGCATTTTTATACTTGAACAAAAAACTTTCATATCTTCGATCTCATTTGGGCCTCACAAGAACTCTAAACACATAGGGTTAACTAGCATAACTATCTTTGTTACAAATATGAGACCCAGAGAAGTATTTCACTTGCCCAACCGTGGCCTTGAAGTTGGTCAAGGCAAAGTCAGATTTAGACATTTATTGCCATTTCTGACTTTCTTCTACCTCAATTCCTAATTAAGTCAGAGAGGACATGTGAAGGAGTTATGGGGTATAATATATTCAGGGAGAGCTGGACTTGGGATCCTGAAAGACAAGACCGAGTTCAAATACAGCCTCAGACACTTCCTAGCTACGAGACCCTGGGCAAGTAACTTAATTGGTACCTACCTCAGTTTACTCAACTGTAAAACAGTGGCAACAACAGCACCTTCCTCCCAGGACTGTTGTGGGGATCAAATGAATTATTTGTACAGCCCTTTGAAAACATAGTGTTATATAAATGTTAGTTATAATTACTAGTAGTCCCAGTTGTCACTAGTTGCAAGATGTATGGCTTTTGGAACGTCCCTTCACCTCAGCTTCCTCATCTACAAGGAGGAAGTTGGATTAGATGTTCTCCACGGTCCAATTCCAGGATAACAGTCCATGATTTTACCCTGGAGAGAAGAGACCAGTCCTGCAGCTGACTATGGGATCATTTGACTCAACACCACCCTGAAACATTTCCTGTCTCAATATTTTGGCTGGGACCAAGCTAAGGTTAAAAAAAAAAAAGGCATGTTTGTCCTTCAAAAGTTGCCTGCTCCCCAAATCCTCCCTTTCCCTTTGCAGCTGTTTCCTTATCCCCTGTATGATGAATTAGACCAGGTCAGGGAGCTTTCAGCTTTGGGCCTCTGAAGACTCCCTTTCTGAAGGTCAGGAGGGTGGAAGGGAGAAGTAGCGGGACCAAAGAGTCTCACCAATGACTTTCAATTGTTATATTCTCAGATTTGGTTCTTTCTATCCCTGGCCACACACACCTCAAAGCCCCGCCCCCCACCACCACACACCCACTAAGAATAGCAACTTTACGTCTAACTGGCTAACGAAAATTTTTGCAAATATAAGGAAAGGTAGAAGAAATCAGAGAAAGGGGCCTGAGAATGAATCGAAGAAGTAGGAGGTAGGGGAAGGATAGAAAACTGAGTGGGGGGGGGGGGAATAGATAGAAATATCCAAGATGAGATTAAGAAGAAGGTGAGGAATAGAAAAGGGGAGGAAGAAAATGTGAGAAGGCTGGAGGCTGAAAGTTACATTTAAGGAAGAAACAGAAAAAATCTGGAAAAGTTCAGGAAAAAAGAAGGATAGCAAAGTTAGGTGCTTTAGGGAGAAACTGACCGACTATTTAGGCCACCAGTTTTTTTTTCCCCCCCTTCAGTTTCCTTTCCAGGACTGATTTTTTTTCTTTCCTCCTTTTTGCTCCTCCCCCTCTTCTCTGCCTCCTCCTCCTCCTCGCGTGGGGAATGGGAGGCTCCAGCGCAGGAGTAGCGAAAGAAGGAATTGTTTGAGAGTTCAGTCATCCAAAAAACCTCCTTCCATATGGAGGGTCTGGGTGCCCTCTGCGCGATGCCTCTTTCCTCCTCCACCTCCTCCGTCTCCTCCTCCTCCTCCTCCTCCTCCTCCTACTCTACCTCCTCCTCCTCCTCCTCCTCCTACACTACCTCCTCCTCCTCCTCCTCCTCCTCCTCTACCTCCTCCTCCTCCTCCGCCCCCTCCTCCTCCTCCTCCCGCCGACACTGCCACTGGTTCTTCCTCCTCTTTGCCTGAATACCAAACCCATCACCCGACACACTTACACTTCCACGAAAACCCTTCCTTAATCACTTCCTACCAAATCATCCGGCCTGGAAATTCTCTACTTCAGATTGCCTTTGTTGCTCCTGTGATTTTCTCTCCATTTGGTGTAACTGTGTGCGTGTGCATGAGCGTGTGTGTGTGTGTTCATGTATGCGTTACCATCCCAGAGCGCCGGCCCTGGGTTCCAAGTTTGCACTTCTCTACACCAGCTGAATAGAGGTGAGTAAAACAATCACAAAGAAGTTTCTTCTCTTTCTTTTTTAAGTCTCGTCTGGGTGTTTTTGTTTGGGGTTTGGTTTGGTTTGCCGGGCATGAAGTGTAGGATGGAGAGTCGGACTTTTTTATTGGGGGGAGGGGGCTGGTTGTTGCATGGAGAGAGTAGCAATTGATTCTCGAGACTGGGGACGATGTGAATTTCTGGTCTGGCCGGCGGCTGGGATCTGAGTTTGGGAAGTTGCCTGCCGGGCCGCAGCCACAGATCTTTGTGTGCCTGGATGCTGGAGCCTTGAGCATCGAGGACCAGGCATATTGCAAAAAGTTTGTCCGAGGGAAAAAAGTTTGCCCCAGGCCGCGCCGTGTCCTTGTCCCCAGAAGGCTGGGGTCTGCGTAAAGGCGCCGGGATCGAGAGCAGGGACAGAGAAGCGTTCTCCCTTATCGCAATTCCCCGGGATCTCTCCCCGGGGCTCCCCAGCGGTCACCCGGCAGCTCGTTGATTTCACTCTGCACTCCACTGTTAGTTGCGCCAAACCAATGGAGGGCCTAGGACTGGCTCTTCCAACCCCTGCCGCTGCTTTCTCCCAACTTCCCCAAAGATTTACACCATTTCTCGGCTTCTCTGTTCCAGGCCGCTGGATACCACTTACCCACAAAACTTTCCACTTTAGTCCTTCACCAGAGAGAGGGTGAATTAATGTCTAAATTGAAAAAAAAAAAATTGGTTTAAAAAGAAAAGCAATGGAAAGACAGAATCAGGGAGATGAAGGGAAGAGATAATATGGGAGAAATCTCCAGTACTAGGTTGTATTTGGGGCCAGGGTGGCACTGAAGGATGGGAGAAGGTTTGCAGAGAAAGCTTGAGGTGGAGTATGTGTGTGCATTCTGCTTTCTGCTAGTTTTGCTTTTCTAGGCTCTTAGTGGATTTTGTTTTGGTAATTGAAAGAAGATCAAGGAAAGGAACAAGTGGGAGAGGTGGAGAAGTGAGCAAGGAAAGAAAACAGTCGCTATTTTGTTCTTGGAGAGCACTTGTGGGTGCTTAACTTGTGGTCGTGCATATATCTTTCTAAGAAGATGGAGGAATTTGAGGTGAGGTGAGTTAGCAAGTCTGAGACTCAGTGTAAGGAATGGGCATGTTTTTTAAAGCAATGTTGAGGAAAAACAGGATTCCTGAAGGGTACTGGCAGTTTGATTAAGATTAAGACTAAAATCACACATCAAAAATCTCCAAAAAGCAACTTGTCATGTATTCAAATTTGTTTTATTCTTTGCAAAAATTCCCAGTTCCATAAAGTGCCCCACAATTACGTCTTTGAGCTTGGGAATGGATTTCCACCATATTTATGTTGTTGACGAAGACTGATGTCCCCATACCCTTCCCAAGTTCTCTGTGTACAGTGGAGTCCACTTTATACTCAATCATTTGCCACCAGGGTAACTTTGGAAGCACTGGCTAATTAACATAATTTTAAAAATTCTTGCATGGTTTGGGGAGGAAGGGAACTCCCAGTGTAGAAACCCCCTTCATTGATCCAGTTTATCAACTCCTCTGAACTTTGTTTTGAGAGTTGCCTGGATCACTTGTCAACCACCATCTAGTTTACCTACATTACTAATAGACTTGAACCTAAGTCTATCCTAATTCCTGTACTGGCCCTTTATCCACTTGGCCAACCTGCCTGCCTCTCTCTACATGTCTTAACATTTCAGATTTACTTGGTGACTAGTCCCTTAACTGCTCTACAATTCTCTCATGGCCTTTTGATGTTTTCATTTACAGCCAATAAATCAGTCTTCATTTCCAGTGGGCAGAAATGCATCAGCAAAAAACAAAACAAAACAAAAAAACCAAAACATAAAAATAATGTCTTTTCTGACTGGGGGAGGGGAACATCTTTAGGGGAAAGCACCTTTTTTTTTTTTTAGCAGCTTATATTCTTTAAACTGATTTGGCTTCAAAGTGACTCTGAGTAGACAAGTTTCCAAGATTGTTTCTGAGGATTTGTAATTGCTTCTACATAAATGAAAGAAAAGAAGATTCTCATACTAATAATGGAGCTTCCTGGGATTAGCAATGACTATTGCAAAGTGTGAGTAGGAGTGGAGTTAAAGTCTTCCAATCCATGAGTTTTAGAAGGGAGAATATGCAAATAAATTATGATTTAAAAATCAGAGCTACTTCATTATAGTCTTTCTTCCAATTATTTTAGTATAAAAAGTTAACCAGTCTGGGTCTTCAAAGAGATAGGAGTTGCCCTCATGAAAAAAAAAAACGAAATGAAATGTGAGGTTTGACAACTTAAACCTCAAAAATCCTTGTCCCTTGTCCTTAAAGGAAAAAAAAAATCTGGAAGAGGGCTTATACTGCACAAAGCAAACCTAACCATTTGTCCCAGGTTTTTCTATTGAGAACAGATACAGGTGGTCCTTATAGGAAAAGATATCAGACTTTTGGCAACACACACACACACACACACACACACACACACATACACACACACAAAATTATGGCAATAGTTTTTTTAGCTTCCCATTGGTTGAATTAGCTTAGTCTGGCTATATGGGAGAGCCCACTACCTAATAGAAATGAGTGGAAACAGCTACCCTATTTTGCCACTTTGAAGTGCTTTTTAAAGTATTTTGGACCTCACCCCTTCAGCAACTTGTTTGTGGCCTGTATAGCCCCAAAATTAATCAATAGGTGATTTTACTCATGAAGTAATTCAGCTGACATCCCCACAAACACCACAGTGGTTAAGAAAGGAGGGCAAGAGGTGAGTCTGGTGGTCACAGCATGCCACAGGATAGCAGGAAAGCAGAGTTCAAATCCTGGCCTAGTTACTGAGTCTGGGCAAGAAAGTTACTGTGCTTCTCTTCTTTCCCCCCACCCCAATACCCCAACCTCCACCACTCCATGCTATAGCACTGGAAAATGTTTGTCCTGAATAATTTTTGTGAAGTGCTTCCCCAAGTTCAAAGTGGTATAATTGGATTTTGGAATTTAAGTTATCTCCAAACCCCAGGACTCCACAGGAGCGGTAAACCTTAGTTCATTTAGTAATGTAACTCTTATCCCACTTGATTGGGTGCTTTAGGAAAGGTTAAAATTGGAAAAAAAAAATCCTTGCACAGAAGGTGTCATCACAGAGTTTCCCATTTTCTTTACAGCTTTGTCCCAGTGGCACCCGCTTTCTTAGCCCAGGGGTATTTTCTTTTAATCAGCGTTTCTGTGACAAAAATCTGAGACAGAAGAATCCCTAGTTGAGTCACTTCTATCCCAAGTGAAAGTTTGTCTTACTGAACTTCTTTGGGAGTCTGCTAATCCATGAAATACAGGAGAGCATATATACCTGAGTTCCCACAACCCCGAAGTATCCCTTTAATGTTTTATGACCAAAGATTCAGAAGGAAAAAGCTTAATATCATACTAAAGCATAAACATTGTTTACCATCCTGTTTCTTAAGAGACTGGAAACTTAGAAGGTAGATTGAATCTCATTTATAGTACTAAACTTAGACGTATTTTCTATTCTTGGGAACAATTCAGATCCTAAAAGTGATTTGAATGGGTATACACATACACTCCAAATATGAAATCGAGTTTACATACTGCTTTAATGATCAGGTGTTCAATCTTTGGAGTACTCTTGTATAGCAGTGTCAGGAAAGAGATGATATTGTTGAGTTCACTTGGAGTAAGCTGGAGAAAAGTTAGAGCTGCCTCTTTTAAATGGCCTGAGATACTACCCCAAGTATTGGGAAACCTGGGTTTGAGACCTGGCTCTTCCTGTGAACTCCCCTTCACCCTTGGTTAAGACCCCTGAATTGATGTATTCCTGAATCTCCTCTTGTGCAGAATGAGAATAATACAACTTTGGCTCCTCCCTTTCCCTTGCCCCACCCCCATGCCCAATCAGTCGTCAATTCTTTTCCATTCTTTCTGTGTCACATTCCTTGTATCCGTCCCATCCTTTCCATTTCTTTCCTACTATCACCACCCTTGTTTAGGTCCTTGTTACCTCTTGTATGAATTTCTGTAGTAGTAATCATCATCTTCCTACCCCTCAAATCAGTCGTTCATTAGATTAGCCTTCCTAAAACTATTTTCGTCATGTCATTCTCCTTTGTCGACCTCACTAGAGGATCTGAAGGGGCCGTCTCCAGTTCTCCTAATCTATATCTGGCCACTGGACCCAGATGGCTCCAGAGGAGAAAGTGAGGCTGGTGACTTTGCACAGCCCTCCCTCACTTAAATCTAATTCACATGCTCATCATTACTTCACTTTCCTGATGTCATGGTCCTCTTCAAGAATGGAGAACAAAGAGCAACAACTCCTATTCAACGCTTTTTGTGTCTACTAATAACCGACAAGGTAAATATCCAGACTCCTGACCTGGTATTAAAGGCCTTCCATGACCTGGTCCCACTTTCTCTGGTCCCCAGTTTCTCTTAGATGAATCTTTTGCTTCAGGAAGACTGAAGATGTGAAGCCATCCTTATTTTGGCTATTTTCCTTTAGACTGTGTTGTACCTGCTACCAGCTATGTTCTTTTCCTTCTTCTCCACTTAAATACAGCCCACATAACTAACCTTCAAACACCAGCTCAGATCCCATCACCCTGGTGAAGTCTTCTATCATCTCCCCAGCCCTTAGAGCTTCCCAGAGCTCCAGGATCATTTACTGGGAAGGTTACTACTTTGTCACTCCTTAGCTACTATCTGGTCTTATCAGTTAGAATTTCATGGGATTAGCTTAGTCTGGCTATAGGGAGTAAGAGAGATTCCACTCTTGTGAAATGGGTGGGGATACCTTTCTGTATATTATTTTGAAAGGGCTTTATCCCTGTGTTTTGGACCTCACCCCTTCAGCAATGTGCTTGTGACTTGGGAAGCATAAGGATTAATGGGTAGGAGATTTTACTCATGTAATAACTCAGTCAACATTCACATAGACCCTACAGTGGTTGAGAAAGAAGGACAAGCAATAATGTAAAGAAAAACAACATCGCAACTGATCTGTAGATGATCTTGACTGGGGACGACCTAAGGGGAAACATGCCTCTCTCCCTTGGCAAAAAGATGGTGAACTCTGCATGTGGACTGAGGAACATGTTGTCAGACTTTTTAAAAGGTGGGCAAGAAATGATCCTTCTGGTCATAGTATGCCAGTACTGAAACTAGATGAGTTTTGCATTTTCTTGTAGTGCACACAGTTCCCTGCCTTGCACATAGTGGGAGCTCAACAAGTACTTGTTTGTTAGGGAATGGATGGATGAAGAAGAGAGTGTCTCTAAAGAGAATTGCCTTGTGGTAAAGGGTAAGAACTCACTTCTAGGGATTTGCTTTGCCATCATGGGCTGCTCATTTAAATGCTAGCAATGATTTTAATCAATATTTTAAATCAATTTAATGGTATTTTATTTTTTTCAGTTACACGTAAAGACAATTTTTAGCATTCATTTTTATACGATTTTGAATTACAAATTTTTCTCCCTCCCTCCTCCCTCAGACAGTAAGGACTTAATCAAATGTTAATTTCAATCCCACCCTCATGCTTTTGAAGCTGTGAGCCAAGAAACTGGAAACTCAGGGGCTCAGCTAGACCTTGGAGGAGTTTGGGGGTTTTTTTCCTCCTGTTTTGTATTTCGGTAAAACAAAGTTGTGGAAGATAACTCCAACTGAAGTTCATGGCCGAGTACCTTAAAAAAACAAATGTCAACCAAGTGTTTGATTGTTGCATTGTATGGAAAGATGAGAGAACTTTCTCTTTCCTAAATTGCAGAACAAACTTCCTGGAGCCTGTGACCTTGACATTTTCTCATCATTCATACTGACAGTGAATAGACATAAAGAGAGGGGAGTAAGAGACAGCAGGTGAGTTTTTTTGGGGGGGGCTGTTGCTGTTTGCTTGTTTTATAATATTTATAGCTAAGTATTACTGGACATTTGTATGTTATGATTTACAATTACAATTCATATGTGTAAGTAGTTAATTTTCTTAAGTGTCCCGTTTTTCTTTGAAAAGAAAAGCATCTGTGGGAAAAATGGCATCCATGAAAAAAGGTTTTTAACACTGGGCTTGGAAGAGTCAGGTTTTTGGGATTCCATCCATAGTTGAGACAGCTTCTACTTTAATACCTCTAATCTCTGCTTGTCAGAGCTCCAGGGCCAGGTATGGCCTTTCTCCGGCAGCATATAATACCAATGCTGCTGGTCTCAGTATGCTGCCCTGGTGGGCCTTCAGTGACAGGAACCAGTTGCTCTTGCCTGTGTTGCTGAGAGCACCAGTGACGCAGATTTATGTCTCAAGTCAGTAGTATTATATAGAGTGCCTTGTGGTATGACTTACTATTCTGTGTTTATCTTGAAAACATAGAGTAACTCGGGCTTCTTCCCATCTTCTGAAATGTAGTTTGGGAGATCATTTGTCTTTTCTTAATAGCAAATTTGGCTTTATCTTCAAAGGAAGCCTTTGATGTTTGGAATAGAGTTGGCTGGGGGTTTGGGGGGGGGGTGCAGTGGAAAAGAGAGATATCATAGCAGAAACTCCAAATCCGCTAACAGAAAGTCCACTCCCTGGATGTCAGAGAAAATGTTGAAGAAAATCTCCACATTCCTAGGAGTCAGCAAAAAGAAGCCGTATGTTCTGGGCAGGGGAAGATGAGTCTGGTTTGCATCAAGTGTATTGCCAAATGCCCTCACTAGGGAGGTAACCAGAGAGTAATATTTTAGAGAAATGTTCTTTTCCCAGAATCCTTTGGCAGAATAAGGATGAGGTAGGCGAGTGTGTGGTTCCCAGTGCGTTTGGGAAACTTTAGTTATCAAACAGGAATGAATAGAAAATTTACTATATTCCCAGCACTGAGGTAGGAACTAGGAGGAATGCCAGAGGAACAGAAGGACAGATCTTGCTTTCCCTCAGAGTGATTTCATTTTAATTGGAGAGACAAGACAAAAAAATACGTGAAATACTTTCTCAGATACTTAGTGGAGTCATGGGGTCTTTTATGCCATGCCTCATACATGTATAAGTCATTATCAGTAACATGTTTATAGCCCGCTTATATATCTTTCATTGACCTTTGACTGTGGAACTAACTAGAAAATTTAAATACATGAGACTAGTACAAAATACTGAAGAAACCAAAATGAAAAACATGATCCTTGTGGAGGTGAGATTTGAAGAAAGTAGCAAAACTCGTCAAGGTTTGAATGATCTTTTTTGTCTGACTTTATAAATAAATATTAAGCCTTACTCTGAAAAAACTCATTCTTCTTCAGTTGGCAACTTACCTCTATGACCCAAATTCAAGGTGGCTTTGAGCTTTAGGTTTGTTAGAAACTGGAATGTTCTGCATTCAAGGAAGTTTTTGGAATGTGGATTTTGGTTAAATTCTTCAAATCAAGAATGTGGATGACACCAACCTTTTAAACCTGGGTGACTGGAAGAAGTTCATGTCTGAGTGGTCATGAGGAGGGTAGGTATGCCTTATAGTCATTTTTGCAGCTTAGAAGTCTTGATAGTGGAAAAAAAAAAACCTTAAATATGCTAAAAAAAAAAAAAAGCCAAGGGAACTCTCTGAATCCTAGCTCTCCCACTTGACAAGTTGCCTAATCTCTCTGGGCCTCCTGTTTCTTAATCTACAAATGAGGGGCTTAGATTCGTTGGCCTCTGAAGTCCCTTCCAATTTTAAATTCTGTGATTTAAAAAAAATTGCTTACAATTAGTCATCTCATCACCTTTAGTGGATGAAGAAAAAAGATTTTTCAAATATTATTGTCTCATCTTCCAGATTATTGCTGAAAAGCCGTGGAAATGAAGGTGGTGTACCTTTCTCTAGTGTCTCTATACTAAGCAGCCCTTTGGTTTCAGTTTAGAGATTCTGCTGGTAATCTTCCATTTTAGATTTCTAGTTCTGTATATTGTTGCAAGGGTTAACAGGTACTGTTATCTATAATATATATTATATATTATTACCTTATGTGTTATATTATATATTATGTAATATATAATATGTAAGGTCAGCCTGACTCTGGTTTTAACAGAGTGGCACGTAAAGGGACTTTTGTGACCCACAATCCAGTGCTCCTTAGGTAATCTCAGCTTAGAATATTCCTTTTCTATAGAACATTATACAGTATACAGATACGCAATATACAAATGCCCATTTCATTGAGAGAAGCAGACTATAAAATAACAGCCATTAGTTTCAACCTAACTAGCCTTCAGCTTACCTCTCTAATCAAAGACCCTAGTTCTAAATTGGGGAGATGTAGTTGTGACCCCAGGATTGCTGCCTGGGATAAAGAGACACCTGGGATACTGATGTCCCAAGTGACAATTTAGGGAGTACCCACATGTCTTTTAAATTTGCACTTTGTTCTGCCTTTGTGTGGAAAGTCATTATAATTTTGGTGGAACATCAGATATTTTCTCTTCTCTGTTGGAATATGACGCCCAGATCAATAGAGTTGAAATTTCAACCCCTGTTGTGCTCTCTCAGTCTTATCTGGATTTTTCTTTTTTTTTTTTACTTAAAAATTTTTATTTATGCTTTAAAAAAAGCCATTGCTGCCATTTACCAATACCCAGTGCCCAATAGAACCTTCCCTCATAACAAAGTAAAGCAAAAAAACTGAACATATTGACAGTGTGTGACCATATACACTTCATTACAAGTCTGTAATCAACCACCTCTCAACTGAGTGAAGAGACCTAACTGTCTTTTTCCCCAAATGAAGTTTCTATACTAGTCTGAATTTACAATTTAAGCAGGTTTATTAAAAGTGGTTCACAACTAATTGGGAGTGGGGTCTGATTTATTCATTTCCTATTAAATCAAGAGCTCTTAATTATTTTACAGATCTCTCTCTCTCTCATTCTCTCTCTCTCTCTCTCTCTCTCTCTCTCTCTCTCTCTCTCTCTCTGTCTCTCTGTCTCTGTCTCTCTCTGTCTCTCTCTGTGTCTCTCTGTCTTCTCTCTCTTTCTCCCCCACACCAGCCCTAGCCCTTTCTTTAATTGCTAATGCTGTATAAAACGAACCATCTTTATAAGTCAGGATTTTTGTTATACAATAGTTTAACTTAATGCTTCACACACTGACACACATCACTTTTTTTTAATCAGTGCTACAGCATAAGTACTGGACATCATTTTTTAATATGAATGAATGTTTTGTAGGCAGGGGTATGTTGTTTAGAACAACATGAGAAGTTGTAAAATCACAAAACCGAGTTGGAGTTGTGTTAATCTTAAGTCCAAACTTTATCAGTTGCAGTCACACTTAAAATAATTGACATTAACCACTGGTGCTTTAACTCCTTTAGGAATTTGCTATTTTCATCCCAAATGACAGAAAATGTACGGGGGCCAGGTAAAATCTTCCACAGTCCAGTTCCTTTATTGCATAGAATTCTATTGTAGCAATAGAAGCCCTGAAGTTGGGTCTGGCCTCAGCCTCTATGACGGTGGCATTCTGCCAGGAAGTTTCCCTGGGTGGTCTTTGACGAAGGCGAAAAGGAGGCAGGGGACATTAAACGCTCCCATAAGGGAGGAAAAGGTGTAGGCTCATATCTCTAAAGAAGGTGACTGCCCAGTTGGAACTCTCCTGGGCTTTTTTCCCTTCAGTTTCTCCTACACATCAGTCTCCTCACTTTGAAAGTCTAGGGCTGCTACACCGTGGTCTTGTATACAAGTGAAAATAGCTGAACAGGTTTCTTGAAAGAGGTGTTGTGATTTGGGATTTATTTTTGTTCCTCATTTTTGTGGACTTTTCCACGAAGAGCCAATTTCTGTGATAATATTTTGTATTTATGTGGTGCCTTCCTTCTAAGAGGGTGAAAGCAGGTTAGCAGCAGGCACCCTTCATCTTCATGTCATCCATGAAGGGAGGACTTATTCTTCTCTATTGACAAAAAGGGAAGCCCACAGAGTGGTTAAGTGGTTTGCCCAATTCATACCGTGAATCAGTGGCAAAGCCAAGAGAGTAGCCCCTCTAATCAGAGCCTGAGCAATGGAGGTGGGTGGTATTCAGCTCAATAAAGTTATTTACTAGTTAGGAGAAGAGGCAGCTTGCAAGAAAAATTACCTTGGGAGAGAAGGAGCTACTGTGACAGGCAGGTTTGCATGACAAGAGTTAGGGCTTTTTGAAGAAACATTCCAAGGGCAGGAGGAAGAGGAAGAGGGAAGGAAGAAAGAAGGAAAGAAAGAGAAAGAAAGGAAGGGAGAAAGGAAGGAAGGGAAACAAGTAGGGTAGAAGGAAGGAAAGAGAAAGGAAAATGGAGAAAAGAGAAAGGAGGGTAGGAAGAAGGAAAAAGAGAGAGAGAAAGAGACAGAAAGAAAGAAAGAAAGAAAGAAAGAAAGAAAGAAAGAAAGAAAGAAAGAAAGAGAAGGAGGAAGGGAAGGAAGGAATATCTTTATAGACAGGGAACTGCAGATCTAGGAAGACTAGGTTCAGGTCCTGCTTCTGACACTGACTGTGTGACCCTGGACAAGTCACTTAACCTTGGTGCACTAGACAATTCTTAAGACTCTTAAACTGTAGAAAAATTGATGACCCTTATTGACAGAGATGGTTTTCTCATCTGGAAATTCCCTTTACTAATGAAATCACAGGTCCAGTTCTCACCTGTTACTGGACCACCACAGTAGTTTGGTTGGTTATGGGTATCAATAAATAATTGGGGGCAGGGTTAGGTAGAGAGGGGAACGTTACAAAATGTAGTCCATTAAAATCCCCAGTCTATTAAATCTATTTCTTTTGCAGTCCATGTAGCATAAAAGGAGTCTTTGTCAGATTTGGGAGGATTGGGGATGGAATGGGGGGACACCAGAATTTAAACCTAGAACATGGATTGGAATGTTTCAAATGGGCTGTCCCATCATTTATCATGTGTTTGCAAGGTTTGGAAGCAAGAGGGGGAGCAATAGACCTAAGCTAGAAGGTAAAGTTGCCTCAAGAGGAGCCATTTCCCATCTGAAATGAGATCTAGTCCTGCTGATTGTCCTAAAGTGTCCCATCCCTAACATCCTGTTCCACCCCTACCCCAAATCGTGAGGCCTCAATAAGTTTAGTCAAGCCAAGTGTTAGAGCCAGGAGGGTGAACTGAGTAGTATTTGGTCTAACACAGTGGTCCTCAACCTTCCTAATGCCACAACCCTTTAATACAGTTCCTCATGTTGCGGTGACCCCCAACCATAAAATTATTTTCGCTGCTACTTCATAACTGTAATTTTGCTACTGTTATGAATCATAATGTAAATATCTGATATGCAGGATGTATTTTCATCATTACAAATTAAACATAACCCACAGGTTGAGAACCGCTGGAACAGATAATTTCACCAGTTAAGAGGAACAGGTGTTAAGAACAATGTCTCAGGGGAAGTTTCTTCCCACAGAGCAAGTCTCAGTTTGTAGCAGAGCATGTTTCCAGAAAATGACAAAGTTCAGACCTTCTGGAGAAACAGAGGGCAACAAGAGAAAAAGACTACAGAGAAAAAGAAATAACCCGTTACCTGAATATGGGGATTTGACTCGAGAAGACTTGGGGAAGCCTCTTGTCTCTTGTTCCAAACATCTGGGAATTTGATGCAAGAAACCAAACCTTGGTTCTAGTGCCAGCTTTGTGTCCTTGTCTAATTGGGTAACCTTGAGAAAGTGATGTGCCTTCTTTCTCGAATCTATAAAATAATACTTGCTTGCACTGCTTTAGGGAAGTGTTTTGAGGATATGAGATAATATGTAAGTTCAAAGCTTTTGTTTACCTTGAAAACCTACAGACCCATTGCCTTTGGGATAACCTGAAATGATCGAGATGAGAAGAATTTAGGAAACAGGTCACAGTTCCCCTGAGCAGTAATCTCTCTGCTGTCTGTTGCTTGGGTTTGGGCATTTAAGGCCAGGGCTACCTATTGAAGGCATTTTGGATCCTGCTGCCAGAAATCCATCTGGATCAAATTCCTCATTCACTGTCTTTGAATTAATCCCTGAACTGGAAGAGAGGGAGTTACTACCAAAAGAAAAAAGTTTATTATCTATAGGAGTTCTGATTTGATGACAGGGCTTTGGGAGGGATTCGAACTAGGGTCATAAGTCTTTCAGTCTCTTTCAAAAATGAGAAGATAAAGGGTGTAAATAGTTTTAGGGTTAATCAGTCTGAGAAAAGGAGGCTTGATTTAGAAAAAGTCAGAAAATGCAATCTGTTCCAGGGTTTGTAAGCTGGGGTTCTAGTAACCTCCTGAGCCTTTAAGGGGCTAAATAATATTCATGGGTGTAATGGGTGGGTAAGGACCCTGACATGGACCCCAAAGGAGTCAGAAGGGAGAGAAAAGAGCAGGGGGGAAGAGGACAGAGAATAGTGTAACTAAGAAGGGAAGAGAAACAAAGAAAGGGAAGAGGAGGGAGTCTTCCACCAACATTAAACGGTGACAGGTCGTTTTTTTCCAAGAAACGTGGAGCTGTATTTTCGAAACCCTCAAAGCCAGCATCTAAAGCAGTCAATGAAAACCATGTGAGAGGGAGTGGTCAACTCCTGCCCCAAGTCACCTCAGATGCTTTTCTCCAGGAGCACCAGCCCTCAGTTATGTGCCTCATCATCCAGATGATCACACCCAGCTTCTCTTTCACTTATTCTCAGAGGTTCTTTAACGTGCTAAAGGGGAAAGGGTTGTGAGATTCTCAGCACGGAACAGAACTAATTTACTTTATTTAAAAATAAATCTTTCCATGACCTAAAAACTTTTTGGAGAGACAGAAATAGAGAGAGAGAGAGAGAGAAAGAGAGAGAGAGAGAGAGAGAGAGAGAGAGAGAGAGAGAGAGAGAGAGAGAGTATTATGAGATGTTGAGAATCCAAATTCAAAATAATGAGGTGTTAGCTTCCAAGAAGCAGAACTGTCACTATACTAGATTGTAGCGGTTCTTTTTCTGATCTTCTGCGGGGTCTTCAATAAGGACCCCACCCCACCCCCAAATTGAATTGTGTGTCCCAGTTAACCTACCTATAAAGTGAACATAATAGAAGTCATGCATCACATAACAATTATTGTAATTTCTGTTTTCTTTTGGAAGGGAGAAGGCAAGGCAATTGGGGTTAAGTGACTTGCCCAAGGTCACACAGCTAGTGACTGTGTCAAGTGTCTGAGGTCAAATTTGAACTCATGTCCTTCTGACTCCAGGGCCAGCACTCTATTCACTAGGCCACCTAGCTGCCCTTAATTTCTATTTTTTTTAACTTAATCTCTGATTTCATCAGTGTAGGAATTCCTAGTGAAGAAATTCTCTCAACCAATGTAGACTGGCACCTGCTTTCCAATTACATTCTTAGGCAGTTACTTGGGAGCATTTAGAAGTTGTCTAAGGTCTCACAGCCAGGATGGGCTCAAAGTAGGACTGGAACCTGAGTCTTTCTGACTCAGCCCCCATACTCCAAACCCAACCCCCTGGCTTTCTATTCACTTAGCCAACCTGCCATTCTAGCAACCATTATTATTATTATTATTATTATTATTATTAATTATTATTTTTGGTAGCTGCTATTCCTAGCATTATGCTAGATGTTTTGGGGGTTTACAAAGAGACTAACACATGGTCCTGACCTATTCCAGGATCTCGTAAGTGTATCATCTAGTCCAGTTTTCTAGAAGGGTCCACCATTATTCTTACCTTTATCAGCCTCTCCTCAGGCTCCCCATCTGTAATACATCTAGCCTCTAGTGTGGTGTGGGAGGCAAGGAAAATGAAGAAGCCCAGCTGAATTTGAGAGCAGTGACAGATCCATTGGAATCTGGTCAAAGTAGGGGAAGTGAGACTGGCTTCAAATCCCATTTAAATCATTCCTGGCACATAACAAAAAGACATTTCTAGATTTAGGAACTGGAGAGGGAAGAAAACAGAGGAAGAGAAAGAGAGGGACTTGGGCCAACATCAAAGGTAAAAAAAAAAAATTGGCAAGGAATTGCACTCCCCCAAACCAACATCTGTAGCAGTCAAAGGAATCTGTGGTGCAGATCCCAGGAGTACATCCTCAACCTCCTCCAGTTTTAAAATTTGACACACACACACCATCCCTCTTTGTGCCCCCAGTCACAGATGGGGGACACGGAGAGAGGGAAGGAAGAGAGTGTGCTTAGCTTTCCCTCCCCTCTGGGCATGAATGGAGCCACTGAAGTGCCTGTGGTGAGTGAATGCCCCTTTATCATCTGTCTGCCAATGGGTTTTCCTTGCCACTCTGCTGCTTTGTAGTCTGGGCTGTCCGGAGCTGCCCTGTTGTTTGGGTCCCACATCTGGAAGTGCCAAGAGTACATTAGTTGCACTGAGCCTTTTTCCCTTCTGGTTGCATAGAGACCCTGTTTCTCCTAAATTTCAAGAGAAGGGAGGAACACATAGGTCTGTTTCCCCCCTTTTGGTCATGTAGGATCCTTTTTACTCCTCTCTGAGCCAGACACATGTAAGGCCAAGAGTGGGGGGAGTGAGGAAGTGAGCCATTTGCCTCCCCCTTAGCCCTTCTGTATTTTTCCCCCAGGACCCACACATGCAAACCATGGTGTAGATTGCCAGGGTGGGCCCTTAGCCTCTGGAAATCACACCTTTTAAAAACAGCAATTTTTTCCAACGGCATCCATATTGGAACAGGGAAAGAAATGAGTCCTTTGTTCCTGTCAGGCAACGAGCAAGGTGCCTGGTAAAAAGGATTTCTCTGCCATATGGGGGCTAAGGCATTTTTGTGGCTTGCGAGCAGACCCCTTTCTTCTACTAACCTTCCAGAATCAAGCCTCTCTGGATATTCAGCAATGGGGCTCTTCACTCATTTCGCTCATATGGCAGTAAACAGACAGAAGGGTTTGTGTCAAGATCAAGGGGTCATACATAGACTTAGAGCCGAATGGGTCCTTCTATGCCAACTAGTCCATTCCACCCCACCCTTCTTTTACCAGGGAGGAAAAGGAGGCTCAGAAGGACATTCAGCGACCTCTCAAGGTCTCATAGTTAGAAAGCAACGTAGACGAGACCCAGCCTCCAAGCTCAGTACTCTTTTCATTTTACCAACAGGGTTAGTAGGAGCAATGGAAGGTTTGTTTGTTTGTTTTTTAAATTTCTGTGCTGCTGGCTAAAGAAAGGTGATGTAGCTACTCAGTTACCCTCAACAGTATGAGGACTGGAAAACCTAGGAAATTCCTCTAATACAACTGTAATGAACAGGGTTTCAATTTATTTTAACAAATTCCACAGATAATCTTTCAGTTGAAACTTTTTATTCAGTGTATTGCTCCAGTTGTTAACAGGTGCTGGTATCTAGAAGGGCTTCTCTGTTCTGGATTTGGGGGGAGGAAGAGTGGCAGGGAATGGGATTTTTGTGACCCATCTTCTTGTGCCCTCCAGTTTGGAGACTTAGTCAAGCTCTCACAAAAATCATTCTGGAAGTTTAGTGGGCATCTCTCTTCTGAGCAGCCTCCCGAAGAACCTAGAGGCTCAGGAAATGAGTCTCAGGATGCAGAGCATGCCTCACCAGACTCCAAACTAGAATTACCTTATACATTTTTGTGGCATCCATCACGCAGTCCTGTATAATGATGCAGCCACTCCTGAACCTTCATTCTGTGTGGAGCTCAAACCAGCCATAAATGTGCAATTTTTACTCTGAGCAGAAAAAAACAGTAATAGAAATAAAAATCAGGAAGAAAAATATTAGAAATAAAATTGATCCAAATCTTAAGTAATTTAGGATTTTCAGTGCACACCACTTCATTGCGTAAGACATGATTCCTTTCTTCATGAAAGTTGTAATTCACTCACTGATTCATTCCACAAACATTTATGAAAAGTCCTCTTTGTTTAATATTGTACTTGATTCTGAGAGATAAAATAAATGTAATGGGATCCTGACCCTCATAGATCTTCACATCTATCTAAAGCAAAGCTAACATCTACTAACCAATGAGAAACTAAGGGATAAATTGTGATACTGACTATGGGAGGCATAATTATCAAGTCTTGAGATTATATGTACAAGTCCTCCTCACCTCTGTATCTGATCATACCTCATAAAGTCCTGGAGGAGTCAGAAAAAAGAGTTTCTAGGAAATTAGGTTTAGAGGGACCTAAGAAGCAATCATTTTACAGATAAGGAAACTGAGGTCCAGTTTTAAGTGATTCATCCAGGGTCACCCAAGAAATAAATGGCATGTGACTCTGGACCTGG
>CM053596.1:247998199-248043354 GCA_028646575.1 Pseudocheirus occidentalis | reverse complement strand
ATGTGTAGGAAGAAACAAGGTTGTGATATGCTTTAAATGCCAAACAGAATTTATGTTTGATGTTAAACTAATAGGGAGTCACTGAAATTTACTGAGTAAGGGAGGAGCCAACATAATCAGACCTGTACCCATACTTGAGAAAAATCACTTTGGCAGTTGTAGAGAGGATAGAGTGGAGTGAGGTGTGAGGTGTGAGGTGTGAGGTGTGAGGCAGGGAGACTTCTTAAGATGTTACTGAATTCAACAAAGTAGGAGGTAATGAAGTCCTGAACTGGGGTGTTAGCACATATACATATAGCCCATATACAGGACAGACTGTGGAAAAAGAAATGACCAGACCTACTAACTGACTGCAAATTAGAGATGAAGGTTAGAAGCTGAGGAAATCACTGGTTTTGAGACTGGAATGATGGTGATGCCCTTAATAGAAATAGGCAGATTCACAAGCGTAATGGGTTGGGGGTTGGGGATGATGAGTTTTCTTTTGGAGATATTCAGTTTGAATGTTTGTGGGACATTCAGTTAGAAATGTCCAGTTGGTGATGCAAGACTGGAGATCAGGAGAGGTTAGAGTTAGATGTAGAGATCAAAGACCTTTTGGGATCCTCTTTTATCCAATGCTGAAATTGTCCGTTTAAATTTTTTGTCATTTGTAAAGTAGGTAAGCATATTATTATACATTCATTTGAGTCACTGATAAAAATGTTGAGCAGCCTAGACATCTTCCTTCCCCTTGAGTAGAAGCAGTAATGAGTAGTCTTTGCATCCAATCATTCAACCAGTTCCAAATCCACCTAACTTCATGATCATTTAGTTGTCCTCTCTTCGTTCTAAGATTACTGCTTCTTATCTCACTCCATCTTATTCCTGGTTTTCTATCATCTTGTCTGACCACTCTTTCTCACTATTCTTTCCCAGGTCACCATTTACATTCCACTCCCTTAACTCTGGATATTCCCCAAGGTTCTGTCCTTGTTCCCATTTTCTATATAAAAAACAATGTTGGACTAGATGGTCTTCATGGTTGCTTCTGGTTCTAGATCTCTACGATCCGGTATGTTCTATGTCCCAACCAAAATGATCTAACTACAAATTTCAAAATTCAGCATTTCCTTGTCTTTATATAGCCATCTCCCGTGCCTAAAATGCCTGGGTTCTATGTAGCAGTGCTTGAGGCCATAGAAGCATAGCACATAGGACCCCAGACTTGGGATCAGGAAAAACCAAGTTAAAATTCTTCCCAGATGTGTGACCCTGGGAAGGCTGCAATCTCTCTGAGACTCTGTTTTCTCATTTGTAAAATGAGTAGTTTGGAACTGATGGTCTCTAATACCCCTTACAGCTCTAAATCTATGATACTACGAATCACCTAAAGTAAGAGATTTCTACTGAAAAGCAAATTAAGAATTTACCAGGGAGGAAATAGCTGGTAGGAAAAGACTTTTATCCCCAAGTAGAATATTACAAAAGCAGAACAAAACCTACCATTGAAGGGACGAGGATGTTTTGGGCTTATATCAGTTTTCTTAATTTGTGCCAAAAGGGTGAGGTTTTCATAAGCTGTGAATCCCCAGTGGTGCTGGAAATCCAAACACGGTAGCACGGGGCATGTGCAAGATGGACCAGGAAATGAAACGTGTTACACACGTGTGAAAAAGCAAAACCTTCCAGGATGATTTCAGCTCCCTGGCGTGGAAGGGAACATGGAGAAAACATCCTTACAGGTTCACTCTGGTGAACCTGTTCTTTTTGTCTATCATAATCCTCAAAGACATACCGACTCTCAAGAAAGAAACTTCTTTCAAAATGTCATCTCTGCCTTGCTGGTATGCACTGAGTAACTCTAGGAACACCAGGGCCATTGCAGCCTAGAAACAGCTGGGCCACTGTTTCTCTGGCTTCTGCTTCCTCATCTTCCCCTGTCAGGCCCCATACTTCCCCTGCGTTTGTCAAAGAAAAAAAAAATTAATGTCAAGGTAATTAGTCACTGTCAAACAAGGCAAGAAGATAAATTATGTCACAGTGCTGGCATTTCCAAATCTCTACAGCCTGGTCACTGACAGTGTGCTGCTCAGTGGGGCAGCTTTGGTAGCCACCTATTGGCCTGAAAAATATTTTCCCAGTCCAGCCCTGGTCTTTTTTCTTGGGAACCAAGAGAGGGTTTTTTTTTTTAACCCCCTACTACCCTCCCATCCCTGATTTGGTACGTGCCTAGGAGATGGAAAAATCTAGTTACACAGGAAAATGGACCCTGGTGTACCTCTTTCTATGCAAAACTGCCTTGTGTTTGAGACCGTTGTATTCCTTTGCTCATCAGTTTGCTTGCTGCAAGGGTTAATAGGATGATGTATTCCTGGGTGCCTGAAGAGGTGGCAATGCTTCAGTTGTTTCAGTCATGTTGGACTCTCTGTGACCCCATTTGGGGTTTTCTTGGCAAAGATACTGGAGTGGTTTGCCATTCCCTTCTCCAGCTCATTTTACAGACGAAACAGAGGAATTAAGTGACTTGCCCAGGGTCATACAGCTAGTGTTTGAGGCCAGATTTGAACTCAGGTCTTTCTGACTTCAAGTTCAGTGCTCTATCCACTTCACCACCTAGTTGCCCTAATGTATCTCCTCTTCAGTCCATCCTCTACTCAATTACTAACCTAATCTCCCTAAAATGCAGATCTGATCACATCACTCCCATATTTAATAAATTCCAATGGTTTCTTCTCACCTACAAGATCAAATATAAAGTTCTAGAGCAGCAGTTCTCAACCTGTGGGTTCTGTTCAATTTGTAACAATGAAAATACATCCTGCGTATCAGATATCTACCTTACAATTCATAACAGTAGCAAAATTACAGTTACAAAGTAGCAATGAAAATAATTTTATGGTTGGGGGTCACCACAACATGAGGAAGTGTATTAGAGGGTTGCAGCATTAGGAAGGTTGAGAACCACTGTTCTAGAGCATTTAAAGCTTTTCATAACCCAGCCTCTTCTTACCTTCCTAATCTTTTAATCTGGTCTTAGATCCTTACTAGCTGTATGACCCTCGGCAGTCACTTAACCCTGTTTGCCTCAGTTTCCTCATCTATAAAATGGTTTGGAGAAGGAAGTGACAAACCACTCCAGCATCTGTGCCAAGAAAACCCCAAATAGGGCCATAGAGAGTTGGACATGACTGACATGATTAAACGACAAAAAACACAACTCACTCCATCTACCTTTTTCTTTACTACTCAAGCGATACTGAACATGCCAGAAGAAGTCATGGGAATATGTTCATTGGTCCATTGACAAATTAATGTCATCTAATTTCAAATGAGCCTTCACTACTAGCAATCCTCTTATTTACCTCAAATTGACTGGTTTTTTTTTTGAAGGGGAAAGTTAGGGCAGTTGGGATTAAGTGACTTGCCCAAGGTCCCACGGCTAGTTTTTTTTTGTGTTAAGTGTCAAGGTCAGATTTGAATTCAGGTCCTCCTGACTCCAGAGCTGGTGTTCTATTCACTGTGCCACCTAGCCACCCCTAGCCATAGTTCTTTTGACTGATAAGTATCACTGGCTTTGGAGAATGTCAACCCCACCTCCCATTTTCTGTTGAGCGGGCCATATTCCTCCTAGTTTTGTAAGCTCAGTGTCACCTTTGACTTTTGGCATTTCTCATAGTGACACCTTCTCCACTCACACAGCCACCCCCCAATCCTGGAGGTTGGATTTTGTGGGGAGAAGGCGATTAGGGCAGTGTCTGAGTAGAAAACTCCTATGGGGTTGAGATGGACAAGCACAGGCAAAGCAACATATGACTCCACAAGATGGACAGCTGAACCTCAGGGTCCCTGTTTGTGAAACCTTGTTGTGGGGTTCTCAACAGGTTAAGAAAAAGACTGTCAAGTTTCTTATACAATCCCACCCTAAAAGGGGGCATCATTGATTTTAGAAACTCCCCTGTGACAACACCAGGGCTGAGTCCACCTCCATCTCAATATTGCTAGGCTGGGGAGCTGGAACAAAAGGACTCTACCTTGCGGTGCTTCACCAGGTAGTAGAGGATCGGAGCTCTGTTACTGCTGTCATGCCGAGGCCTCCACACCAGTTCATAATAGTCTGTCTTGGAAGTCCTAGGGGAGCTCAGGATGATAGGAGCCTCAGCTGGGGACACCTGGCCCTTTGCAGCTGTGCACTGTAGGGATCCGGGCAGGGCTGTTGGCCGAGGCCTCAGAAGCACAGCGCGATCCCTCAGAGTCTTATCAGGGCTGCTAGGTCTAGCAGGAGGTGTGGGAGACTGAGCTGATCCAAGCTTGGCCTCTCGCCATGGTTTTAGGGTTGTTCCTAAAGACAAAAGGGGAAAGAAGACATAAGGAAGAGCCATTTAAAATGCTACTACTTGCCTGGGATTGTTAGAACTTGCCTTTGCTGGACATATTTGCTTGAAAATAGAGAAAATAGTCGAAGAGAATCAGGAGACAGGGGAAGTAAGATTTTGAGACCACGATATTAAAAATGAAAATCACGATAAATGAATTCTCAATCGTATCTGTCTATTCATGATGCTGTGGACCATCCATAGGGTTTTCTTGGCAAAGATCCTGGAACAGTTGGTCATTTTTTATTCCAGTGGATTAAGGCAAACATATGCTAAGTGATTTGCACAGCAAGTAAGTGTCTGGTGCCACATTAGAACTCAGGCCTTCTTGACTCTGGGACCAGTGCTCTATCCACTAAGCCACCTAGAGGCTAATGAATACATGCTAATATATACTAAACTCCTACTACATAACTGAATAATACATAGGTTTTAGAACTAACCAGTCAGTCTCCTTCCTAAGAGGGAAAGGAATTTTATGATACTGTGGGGCTGGAGAAAGTGGTATCTGAAATGCTCCAAGTACCAGTGCACAGACTGAGTGGCTCACAGATGACCACAATGTTTCTAAAGTAGGATGGCTTTTATGAGTATTTATAGGCAAAAGTTCTCTCCCATTTTAAGATGGCAGGGTCCAGATGTCAGAATTCAACATATTCAGATTAAGCATTTATCCGAAGTGTAATGTGTCCAGAGCACTGTGCTAGATCCTGGGGGAGATATAAAGATAAATAAGAATCTATTTCTACCCTTACAAAGAATCTATTTTTTAAAACTCTATATCAAAGATCTGGGTTCAATATCCAGCTCTGCCATTTAGCACCAATGTGGACTTGATGGTCTCTGAGCCTCAGCTTTTCTCACTGGTGAAAAGAGGAGCTTGGAGTAGATAAAGGGCCCCTCCAGCTTCACCACTATGGCCCCTGTACTCATGAAGCACATAACATACTAATAATATTGGGAGGAAGAAGGACAAGGACTGAAGAATGCCATCACTCTCTGAGGGTCAAATACTGTAGCATGCACATGATGTTCCCCCTACTCCACTGAGGTAACACAGTGGGAATAAGTTGGGGGCAGCTAGATGGTACAGTGAATAGAGCACCAGGTCTGGAATCAGGGAGACCTGCATTCAAATCCAGCCTCAGACTCTCATTAGCTGTGTGACCCTGGGCAAGTCACTTAATCCTGTTTGTCTCAATTTTCTCATCTGTCGAATAAAGTGGAAAAGGAAATGACAAATCAGTCCAGCGTCTTTGCCAAGAAAAACCCAAAAGGGATTATGAAGAGTTAGACGATACTGAAAACTGAGTAAGCAATAACAGCCCAGGAATAATGTGGGCTGGGAGAAACTGAGAGTGACCGGAGAACAACAGGAAACTAGAAATCAGCTGGGAGTGGATGGGAGGGAACAAAGCAAACATTTCCTCATGAAGTCTTCCCCGTTTACACTGACCAGCACTGGTCTCATCTCTTCCTTCTATCATTCATGGCAGTTATTGCCTCTAAAATGCATTTTTTAGAATCCAATCTTTATATGCAACTCAGCAGTCTGTTACAAGCTACCTCGTATTGGCTCCTAATTCTTATTATGTACTTTTCTCTGTTAGTCTTGAATTATTCATGCACATAGCTCTTCTCTTTATAGCAAGATCTTAAAATCTCCTTGAAGATAGAACACTCTTACGGTTAGCATTCAGAACTTGTTTAGTTGAGTTCAACTGAGGAAAGTTGACTATCTTTTCTTTGCTCTATAGAGTTAAGGGTAAGCAATGAATAAAATACAGATGCGAATGTTTGTGGCCAGAAGCAGATGGGATGTTTTGGGTCAACTCACCAGGCCGGGCTGTCTTCAGCTGTGCCATAGCCTGGGCACTTCCAACTTCATTCTCTGCCATGCACTGGTATACTCCGTCATCCTCAGGACCTACGCTCACCACCCGCAGGGCCTTACGGGAGAGCCGCAGACGCTGGCTGGCGGCTAGGGGCACAGCGTTTCTCATCCAAAGCACTGAGGGCTGAGGGTTCCCCCGTACTTCACAGGTAAACTTGGCACTCTGTCCCCATGGGATGATTTGCTGAGATAACTCCATGGTGACCTCAGGGGGCTCTTCACGGGGGAAAAAAAAAAATCAAGGTTACAATGGTTAAAAGAGGAAGAAATCTGCTACCTCTTCCTCATGCCCCAAACTGAATGATATTAGAAAAAGTATGGGAGAATGGCATTCACAGCAACTTCACGGAAGAGTATGTTATACTCTGCCTGCTTCCATCAAAACAGTTACTAAGGTTCCCACCCTGCTACGTGGTCACTGTGTGACCTGAGGACCTGACAATATGAATCTAATTTTGTTCATCTGTAGAAGGGAAATAATAGTATAAGGAAGGGAAAAGAGAAGAATGAAGGTGGCACTCACCAAACACCTGGACATTGTAGAGTATGACCGCTGCTCCGGGCTCCCCAACTCCATTGTCTGCCATGCACCTGTAGCTTCCAGAATCCTCTTCACTGGTAGCGTCAATTAGGAGGTTGGTGAGCAGGAAGCGGGTTTTGTTGTAGCCCACAATACTGGACCCATCCTTAGCCCAGGTGACCCTCGGAGGTGGGATGCCGCTAGCCACACACTCCAGGATAAGGCTCTGGCCCTTGGTCACAATGATGGTCTGAGCTTCTGGGGGGTAAATTATCCGAGCGGCTTCAGCAGTAGAGCCTGGAATGGCAGAAAAAAAGAGAAGCAGAAGCACAAAGACTGTAATGGGCTGTTTCTAAAAGAGATAGATACCACGTCAATAATGCTTCCTGATAAGACCTGGGAGAGCCAATCTTGGAAACTGACAGAAGTGCAGGTGAGTCAACTGAGACTGTATTCCCAGGGACAGGTCAGTCCTGAACCCCCAGCCTGTGAATGAATGGGAGTGCTTGGTGGCCGCCCTCATGGAGCATATACTAATAAGCTCCACATCAGAGTACCTGGTTTCAAAATCCCACTCTCTTCCTTACTAATACACTTGGGAAATCACTTAACCTCTCAATGCCCCACTTTCTTCATCTATGCAACGAGAGGTTGGATCAGGAAATTTATAGAAGAGGGTCTCATCCTTTGTTGTGTTATGGACCTCTTTGGAAGTCTGGTGAAACCTATGGAGCCCATTACAGAATAATGGTTTTAATTTCTGAAAAGGGACAGGGTCAAAGGAAAAAACAGAATAAGTGGGGGGGCAGGATAGGATGGAGGGAAATATAGTCTTTCACAATATAACTACTATGGAAATGTTTTGCATAACTACACACATATAACTTATACTGAATTGCTTGTCTTCCCAGTGGGGGTGGGTGAGGAGGGAAGGAGGGAGAGAATCTGGAACTCAAACTTTTAAAAACAAATGTTTAAAAATTGGGTTTTTTATATGTAACCGGGAAATAAGGTATACAGACAAAGGGGTATAGAAATCCACCTTGCCCTACAAGAAAGTGAGGGAGAAGGGGGGAAGAGGGGAAGGGGAAGATGGGGTGGATATGAGAGAGGACAGACTGGGGGAGGGGGTATTCAATAGGCTTGCCATCTTGAGGTGGGGGTAGAAGAAAGATGGGGAGAAAATTTGGAACTCAAAATCTCATGGAAATGAACGTTGAAAACTAAAAATAAATAAATTCTGGGGGGGGGGAAGGATAATGGTTTTAAATGCATAAATTAAAACAGATAGAATTACAAAGTAAACCAATTTCTATTCCCCACCAGCTGTTCTGTTTGGTTCTAACTCTATAAACATTCATCACTCTGTCCCCCATGATTGTTGTTGTTCAGTCATATCCAACTCTTTGTGACTCCATTTTGGGGTTTTCTTGGCAAAGATATTGGAGTGGTTTACCATTTCTCTCTCCAGTTCATTTGGCAGATGAGGAAAGCGGGTTAAGCGACTTGTCCAGGGTCACACAGTTGGTAAGCGTCTGAGGCCAGTTTTGAACTCAGAAAGAGGAGTCTTCCTGACTCCGAGCCTTGTGCTCTATCCATTGCACCATCTAGCTGCCCTACATAGGTTCATCACCAGAAATATCATCACAGAGAATGCTTTAACTTTGGCACTCAATACCTCCTCAGTATCCTCAGTGGCCTCTCCCCTCTTACTGAAGCAAAAAACTCCCAAAGCTTCCCTTTATAGAACAGCTCAGAACTTTCAGCCAATTAGACTGCAAGCTCCTTGAGTGGAACTGTCTCTCTTTTCCTTATTTCTAACCCCAGCACTTAGCACAGGGTCTGGCTCATAGTAAGCACTTGATCAATTTTTTTTGACTATTGACTATTGACTACAGTTATCAAAAATATGTTGGGGAAAAAAAAGTTCACAGAACCTGGGTTAAGAACACCTAATAAGGTACCTGCTGGCTTTATGTCTGTGATCCTATGATCTCTGTCCTCATGGAACATATACAGTGAGCTTTTCTAATGTCTAGTGTTAAGAAAGAGTAATTGGGACAGCAACTGAGAAGAGCAAGAACATTATAAACTTTAAGACATTTCTTCTACGTATTAGCATAGCAAAAAGGGAAAAACTATAAACCTTCCATTCTGTGCTCCAGTACATGGTTACTGCTCTCCTCTCCTGAGACAGAAACCTATGAATTCTTGGCAGTATGATGAGAGATGCCCACTCCTTATTACATCTGTCAGAGCACAGGCGTGGCAAAGGCTGAAGATCTGCTTTAGGGAGGGAATGCTAACTGGAAATACAGCTCCTCAAAGACAAAAGCATTGGTACACAGGTGGACAAGGAGAGAGAGAGAGGGTAAAACAAATACTCTAGCCTCTCAGTCTTTGAGCACTGAGCCCACATTGCTACCTTGGCTCTCTGAGACTACTTTTTTGCCTACTGACACAGGTCACATTGTAGAGAAAGGAGAGACCTTGGTTCTCAGCCACATTCCCTCCTCTGCTCTTCAAAAGGGGGAGCATTCCCCAACCCCTAGAAGAACTGGGTTCTCTTACGTCGCACACGAAGCCGATCGCTGGAGACGGAAGTTTTCACCTCCTGAGTCACAGGGTTGTATGCAGCACACTTGTACATTCCTTCATCTTCCTGGCTGGCATTGACAATCTGGAGGTTTCCTGATGGCATGATCAGGTAATTATCTGTCAAAGAGACAAGGGAACAGCTAGGACCTTGATTCATGAGTTTTGCCTTGAAACAGGAAAGGCACATTTCAATCTCTCTCTTTATCACAGATTTAGAGCTGAAAGGGACTTCAGAGGCCATCTGGAGCAAAACCCTCATTTGACAGATAAGTAAACTGAGGCTCAGGAAGATTAAATGACTTGACCAAGGTTCCCCAAATATAAAGCCTCAGATGTACACCTGAACCCACATCCTCTGACTCCAGTGCTCCCTCTATTTGACCACACTGTCCTTCTTTCCCTACCTCTTCCAAATAGGGGTGTAAAGGTAAAAAGCCAAAGAGAAATTCCATCATAGCATCCAATTCCCTGGAATGAACCATTTAAAGAAGAAGTAGAGGAAACACATGCAGGGTAGTAAAAAGAACACTGGCTTCAACTTCGGAGCCCTGAGTTGGAATCTTGGCCTGCTGGATCTGTCCCTTACGAACCCTGTGGGTGCATCATTTAATCTCCCTGAGCTTTAAGGGTTTTTTTTTCCTATTGGCAAAGTGGAGATGAAAATACCTGCCCTGCTCACTTCACAGGGTTGTGGCAAAAATTAAATGAGATAATGAAGGTGCAATCACTTTGAAAAGCAATAAGGGTTATAAAACAACCCTGCCAGTCATGCCTGGGCCAGCTCAAATGCCATTTCCTTCACGAGTCCTTCTCTGATACCCTCTGCCAAAACCATGTCTCCCTTCTCTGCGCTTCTATGGCAATTTGCTGCTTCTGCCCCTCCTCAATTACCACAGACTATTTTGTATTGCAGCTGTTTATATACAAGCATGAGTTTGCCCTAGTAGAATGTAAACTCCTTAAGGGCAGGGTCTAATTTATCTCTGTATGTCTGCCAGCATATCATACCTTATCTCTGTATCTTTACCACCTCAGCATCTTATACAAAGCAACCATTTAACAGACATTTGTTGGAAGAATGGATGAAATCTAAGCTACCATTGTTCTGCCAGCTCAGTGAAACTCTTCCTTTTCTAAAGCACTAAACACAGTGGTTTGTTTCTTTCTGGGATGTGGGCACTGGACCCTGAGTCTGCCGGGGGAAGGGTTAATTAACTAAGGAGCAGCTTCCCCCACTCCTTGACACCCCAAAGGCCTCGGTGGCTCTCAGCATCTCTGCAGGTGAGATACTGACTTGTCAGTTTTCTCTTTGTTTTGTTTTCTTCCCTGGGAGAGGGCTTTGTCCCTGCAGCTCCAGACAAGCCATTCCAGGAGATATGTGGGAGTGAGGCAACAGCCCCAGGTGTGCTGGTGCTAACAGCAGTTCAGTGAGGTGAATGGAGATCCTATAACTTTTTTGGGACTGGAGCAAGCTTTGGGGAAAGGCCTGGCTGCCTAGCTTCTGCTGGTGGCAAGAGAGAATTAAAATTCTTCTTCCATTCATTCCCTGCCTTAGCTCACCCCACCACCATCTTAGGGAAAAAATATGTCATCTAGTGATCCTATTACCAGGTTCATAAGTCCCAAGGAGGTTAATATGGAGAAGGAGGAATAAGCATTTATATAGTTATATATGTGTGCATACATATACATATATGTATATACATATACATATGTAAAATATATATTATATAAATGTTACATATTATATTACATATATATTATGTTACATATATTATTATATAAATGTTACATATTATATATGTCTGTATGTATACACATTACATACCAGACTCTATACTAAGCACTTCATAAATATTATCTCATCTGATCCTCAGAACCACTCTGTGAGGTGTTAACCACTGTTAATCTTATTTTACATTTGAGGAAACTGAGGCAAACAGGGGTTAAGTGATTTGTCCAGGGTCTTCCAGTTAGTGTCTGAGGTCAGATTTGAACTCAGGTTCAGACCCAACAATCCATCTACTTATTCCACTTAGCTACCTCTAAGGTGAACATGGAAAGAACCATCCAAAACATCACAAAAGATTGGTAGCAGCACTCAGGGAATTGTTTTTGCTCTTTCTTTGTAACCCTAGTAGTCAGCACAGTTCCCAGCACAGAGTGAGCATTTAATAAATGCTTATTGATTGATTGATAGTAAAAAACTGGAAACCAAAATGGATGTGCATTGATTGGGTGATGACTGAACAAATGCTGGTATATGAAGGTAATGGAATATTATTGTACCATAAGGAACAGTGAATAGGAGGGATTAATGGAAACAGGGAAAGAATTGTATCAAGTGATACAAAGTGAAGAAAGCAGAGACAAGAAGAGCCACACAATGACTACGAGAATGTGCAGGATATCACTAACGGGCAGTGCAACTCTGATGAATGATAATAAATAGTCTCCAGACCCAGAGACCTGATTTGGAAAGACATCTTCCTCTTAGTAAAGCAGGGGGTGCTATGGCTTATGGGACTTGGTGTGTGCTCTCAGAAGTGGTCACTGTATCAGAAGGCTCTGTTTAAGTGTTTTTCTTCATTACAAGAAAGGGTTCTATGGATGTGTGTGTGCATATGTGTGTGTGTGCATGTGTGTGTGTGTGTGTCTGTGTTGGGGCATGTTGTGCATCATTTCAGACAATTCTTTCCATGTTTCTGTGAATCCCTCATATGTTATTTCTTATGGTACAATAATATTCTATTATATTCATATACCACAATTTGTTTAGCCATTACTCAATTGCTACATACCCATTTTTACTATCAATCAATAACTGTTGTTTGTGACACACCCATTTTGTTGCCATTAAAAAAACTGTCACTCAACAATAACTGTGATGTGAAAACAATAAAGGTCTTAAATAAAATAAAGGGAAGGATCATAAAGTTCCAGTAGCTGTGGAAAACAAAAATACTTCAGTGAAAGAACTTAAAAAAATTTTTTTTGCAGGGGGAAAGGCTGGGCAATTGGGGTTAAGTGACTTGTCCAAGGTCCCACAGGTACTAAGTAAGTGTCAAGTGTCTGAGGCCAGATTTGAACTCAGGTCCTCCTGACTCCATGGCTGGTGCTCTATTCATTGTGCCACCTAGCTGCCCCAAGGGAAAGAACTTTTTAAGGTGTGAGGAAAGAGTCCCATATTTGTGTGGCAGCAGAAAACCTGGGTTTGAATCCTGGCTTTGCTTTTTACTACCAAGACAAGTCACTTCAGGTCTTGGGGTCTCAGTTAACTCATCTCATAAAATAAAACAGGAGAGAAAAAGTTAGGCAGTTCTATGTCCTACAATGCTACGAAGAAGTTGCATTTACTTCTAAGTAATAGCTTCTAAACCATGAGAGGTGGCTGGATTTGGGAGGGGGAGGGGGAGGGAGACAGCCCATTCTGGGAAGTAGCACATATTTTCCTAGTTGGAAGCTCTGAGACACATGGAGAAAACCCATTAAAAAACAACCCAAATCCATCACAGTGAGGACTGAGGAGGATCAAATGGCAAAAGAGTTTAGAGACTTAACTCAGGACCCCTAAATGGTGAGATATTCTTTGATAAAACGTTAAAAAAAAAGTGGCAAATAAGTTCTCCAGGTCATTGGGATGAGGGCGGCTTTCAATTCAGTTGAATTTAACTCAGCAAATACTTATTAAGCAACTACTGTATGCTAGGCACTGAGGATTAATATTCAAAGACAACAAACATTCCCTGCCTTATGAGGAATACAAGATGGAGGCAGCTAAGTAAACACAAAATAGTCAGAAGAGGGAGAATGCCCTAAAAAGGTTAAGGAAGTGATATGTGAGCTGAGCCCCTAAGACGGTAAGCCCAGGATTCTAAGTGGTAGAGCTGAAAAGGGAATGTACTTGAAGTTTAAGGGGATAATAACACAGAGGTGCTGAGTTTGGCTAGAATGTAGAATGCATGAGGGAGAACAGGTGTCAGTAAGTCTAGAAAGAAGTACTGGAGTTTGTATTTTATCCTAGGGACAACAGAGAGTCTGCACAGATTCTTGAGCACAAGAGTGACATTATTAGATCTGAGTTTTTAGGAATATAATGTGGGCAGCTTTGTGGAATGTGAACTGAAGATGGGAGACAGGAAGCACTGAATTAAATAAATTCCAACAGCATATCCCACGGACGATGAAATTCACTCTAGGAATCGGGTGGGGAGGAAGTCTTTGAGTGTTTTAGGGACTTGGGGAAGCAGCAGAAAATCAGTACTGAGAGCAAGATTTTATTTAGAGACCTAGGGATGGAGAAGCGCAAGAGCAGGGAAAGCCAGTGGTTTTTGCAACCCTGCCACCCCCTCGACTACTGACCTCTAGAGGCTTCCAGCCATTCTTGTTTGACACTGTAGCGAACCTGGGCTTTTGGATGACTTTCTGGAAGGTCACAGGCAATGACAGCTGTATTCCCTTCATCCACTTCAATAATATGCTGCCCATCAAACTTGAAGTCCTGGAGATCTATAAAAAGAAGGCAAAAATGCTTGATTCGGTTTGTTAGAAGCTATCAACATTAAAGAAACTGGAAACAAATCCTAAATCTTTAACTCTTGACTTTTTTCAGACAGATTTTTATAATCAGGTTATATCACACTTAGGACATATGGCAGGAAGTCTGGGTTTGGGGTGTGGAAGTGTCATCATTTACTATCGACAAAAGTTCACAGGGTTATATGCATTGAACCTTACCGTCTAAAGGGAACTCCCTTAGGTCAAGTTAAACTTCGTGGATGGAGAGGGCAGAGAGGCTATAAAGGGGCTAAGTCAGGATGCTGACACGTACATAAAGATATCTGCCTTTTCCATTATACAGATCAGAAATGAAGGGGGTGGCTCCTTTTTTTCCCTTTCTTTTCTCCTTCCTTTCTTTTTCTTTCTTTCTACTCCTGCCCCAAACAGTCTTTCTAACCACACTGTAAATGATCTGGTACCCAAAGCATTCATTGCCATGTGGATTAGATAAACCCACAGAGTTGAAACAAAAAAAACAAAATAAAAAATAGGATTAGCTCTCTTCTTCAGGCTAGCCTGGAATACATGTCCTCAGCTCTTCTCCCCAGTCTCAATATAGAAAGTTACCAGACCTGAGATTGTACTCAAGTTACAACCAGGATACTAGCTGAGTTATTACTATAATTGTGATACCAATGATGTAATAACAGCTCGTATTTATACAGCACTTTATGAAACTTGTTGCATATATTATCTTATTTGGTTTTTGTAAAAATCCTGGGATGGGAAATAGTATGATCTTGTTTTTATATATGAGAAAATCAAAGCTCTAAGGCTCACTGGTAAGTTGCTTCCCCTTTCCGTCCTTTCAAGATCACATTGTTAGTAATCTGCAGAGCTAGCATGGAAACCCAAGTTTTCTAGTACTGGACTTCTAGATCCATGGCTTCTTCCACTATATTAGGGCTACATGTAAAATCTCCAAGTCGTGACACTTGTGAATACTGTAGTCTCTGTGGATGAGCCCTCTCCTGGGAGAGATGGAAAAAGTGAGGAGGCTCTCTGAGGCATTGAAGGGCAGAAAGAAGACAGGTCAGGAAGAGTTAACTGGGCCAGTATATATTACTCTGGCTTTAGTCAAATGAGAACAAAACGTGAAGATACTGAAGTCTATAAGTGCCTGTCTGGTTGTCCTCACTAGGCTGGATAAAGGACAGTCAGGCTTCTGAGCATGGGAGAGAAGGGGGCTCATTTTGGGGAAAGTGGCAATACTGTGTAAACTTCTCTTAAAAGACTATGAAGAAAGAAGGCAGAAGGAATAGGAGCAAATCCTCAAAACAAAATTAGTGGAATATGAATCTTCTGTGAAATCTCTAGTCATCTTTTTAAAAAGATGAGGCTAAGGTTTGGAAACATCTGCCCTTTCCAAAGGGAATCCCATGTGATGCATGTAAGTTATTTTACACGGAGACACACACACACACACACACAGAGTTTTCTCATCTTAAAAATAATCTTTTTTGAGGATCAAATGAGCTAATACATCAAGTGTTTTGCAAACCTTAAAGTTTTCAATCTCCTTTCTCTCCCTCTTTCCCCCTTTCCCTCCTCTCTCCCATCTTCCCCACTAAAGAGCTTGATGTAGTAAGGGCATTGTTTTGTTGTTGTTTCCTCCAAACTGGAAACGTCCCAACCAGGTACCATCAACATCACATTCTGCGATATCATCACAGCTCATTGTAAAACGACTGAGGGATACTGCCAGCTTTTATCGCTCCCCCCACTCTAGCTCTAGAAAAGGTGAAAGGCAGGTATAAAGTCAGACTCTCACCAAAGATCCCAGTTGGGGTTTTCTTGGCAAAGGTGCAAGAGTGGTTTGCCATTTCCTTTTCCAGTTCATTTGACAGATGAAGAAAATGAGGCAGAGTTAAATGAGTTGCCCAGGGTCACACAGCTAGTAAGTGTCTAAGGCCAGGCTCGAATAGGAAGGTGAGTCTGTTCACTGCCCCACCTAGATACCCAAAGGCCAGGGAGTAATTACCAAGTTCAAAACTACAGGCATTACACCAAACTAACAAGGATTTTTAATGTGGTTTCCCACTTAGTGGAAATGTCATAATCTGAAAACTATCATCAGTAGTAAAGCATCTGGGTTTCTGAACTCCAGTTACTGTCCCTTTGACCTGAGCACACTTTACAGTGTGAAACATGACTCAATGACCTCTAAGTTCCCCGTAGTTACTGTGGTAGCTGGCAAAGAGTTCACTGACTTAATTAATTGTATTGTCCTGCCCAAGTTTGGCTAACTGTGGCTTCTTTTACCAGAGTTTTACTCCAGTGTCTCATTGTGACATTAATGTGGCTCTGTTTTCAAAGGCCATGACAGTGAAGCCTAGGTTCTCAAGCTGGAAAGACTTCAAATATGGACCTGGTAATTAAATGTATGTCTAGTAATTAAATGTGTGAACTCACTAGGTTCAAACGGGTTAATTGGCAGGTTGGCCACATGAATTTTGCTTTTGACCATTGAAACATCTGAAGGATGTGTACCAAGTCAGAGGAGAGTAGTGATCAGCATCAGTGAAGGGAGAGCTCCACTGAGGAAAGCATAAATTCTCAAAATATTGAAACAAGAAAAAAAATCATGCCTGCAATCAATAAACATTTATCATGGACTTCCCATGTGTTAGGCAGTACACCAAGGGCTAGTAAAACAAAGCAAAGTTAAAAACCAGTCTCAGCTGTCCAGAAAAGCTTCTTATAGAGGAGAATGAGATGATGTTCCTAGGGTTGGAAGATCATCTAATTAAACCCAATCATTTCACAGATGGAGAAAGTAAAGTCCAAAGACATCACTGGCTTGTTCAAGATCATATAGGTATGTGAACTCAGAACCTTTCACTCCAAATTCAACCCTCTTCTCACTGTACAACACTGTTCTCCACTGTGGGTTAGGGTAGGACAGAATGCATTACTATATATAGAATTAACAGAGACAAGGAAAATTATAAGTTGCCTAAATTAGCACTTTGCATTTCTCTAAGGTACTGCAAGTATAAATAGCTTCCTTCTACTAGACTGTAGGCTCCTCAAGGACAGGTGACATGTCTCAACCAGCCCCTCAATTCAAATAGCACTTTTTAGGAGGTTCTTCCAGATGCTAGCACCCTCCCCTCTCGGGCTACCTTCCATCAATTCTTTATGTAGCTTGTACATACCTAGGTATGTCCATGTTGTCTTCCCCACTGGAACATAAGCTTCTTGAAGACAGGAACTACTTGTTTTGCTTTGCATCTTCAGTGCTTAGCATACTGGTAAGCTATTGTAATAGTTTAATAAATCCTTGGTGGTTGATAGAATTGCATTGCATAAATAATAACAAAGCTAGCATGTGTATAGTCCTTTAAAATTTGCCCAGAACTTTACATATACTGCCTCATTTTACCCTCAAAACAATCCAGGAAGGTAGGTGCTATTATTATCCTCATTTCACAGATGAGGAAACTGAGGTAAAGAGAGGTTATGAATTGCCCAGTATCATGGAGCTAATGTTGTTGAAGGCTAGATTTGAACTGAGGTCTTTCTGACTTATGCTATTTAGCTACTTAATAAATGTTCAACTAAGGGAAACCGAATTTTCATCACCTAGCAATCCTTGGTGATTCATGTTAATGGTGTCAAGGTTCAATCTTGTAAATATTCTCTTTTAGGTGGAAATATGGTAATCCTCAGCTTTGCTGTTCTTTAATTTTTTTATTTGCTTGTGCCTTGTCTACCCCAAGAGATGGTAAACTTCTGAAAGATACATCCCATTACATCTGGTATAGTGCTAAATGTCCCATCTGTCCTCAATACATACTTGCTCAACGTATTTATCAATAATGCTTGAGGGCTTCTCGTCCTTGAAGAATGGGAGGGTCCTGCTTAGAGATGAGGATGACCTGAATAATGAAAAATGAAAACATGGCCCTTGCCCAAAGTATTCTAGTGAAATATCTGGAACTTTGTTTTTTCAAAGCAAATGCACTTTTTTTAAAGCAAAGGTACTAATCCTCCTTCAGGATGGTGCATGTGGTACATGCCAAGTTGGGAGATTCTGAACAAAGCAAGTCTTGAATTATTGAAAGCTTACGGGCATCTGAAACATTCCTTAATGGCTGAGAATAACTCTCTTTCATGGTCTGATAAATCCAAAACAACTCCACCAGGCTTGTATTCTTTTTCCCCCCTTCTGAACTGTTCCAAAGAAATTTGCTTGAAGCAAAAATAAATTTAAACTAGAGTGTGCCACTAAAATGAGTTTGGCACCGGCATCATCTCCACCTTAACAACAATGTGGTACTTACTGACACATTGCAATCGAAGGCTTTTAGGGAGGCAGGAAGAATCAACTGACCATGCAAATTCTGGTAGAGGGGATCACGCAACCTGGGCTTCATGGGAGCCCGAACAAGATGAAAAAAACCTTCTACATCCTTCTACAACCCATTTCTACTTCTTTTGCATCACTCAGTATACTGCAAAAGTTCATTTAGATGGGGAAATACTACGTTTGCCTTACAAAAGAAATAAAAAACAAAACAAAGCAAAATGGCCCTGTATGTTCTAGTGCCAACATTTCCACAACAGTTAGTGCAGATGGAGCAGAAGGAAGCTATAACTTGGTTTTCAACTGTTCCCATGTACCACCTGGCAGGCTGGCCTTCCAAGCTTAAAAAAAACAAACAAACAAGTTACCAATGAAATAGTCACTTCGCCACAAAATAAAAGTTCTAATTTGGCCGCCTAAGTTAAATCTTAAAGTTTGTCCAAATGATGAAAGGCAGAGTAATAAGATGATTGAGTGTTGTGCCCCTCTCCATATTCTAGTGTTACAGGGAGAAAAGGAAAATGAAGGGGGTACCGGTAAGTGCCTCAATGCATTGCTGTGTCGAATCAGCCATAGGGCAGATGCAGATGAAGAAAAAAGATGAGGTTGGCAGCATATTAAGAAAACCAGGCTCCAGCCCAAAAGCGTTTTGTCTGCTATGCTATTTGACCAGTGCGCCTCTGTCTTCACTTGGGCTACCATCCTGGGGAATAACGACCAGCCCTTAAAAGCAAGAATAAGGGTGGCGGGCTGCTGCCACAGAATGATAAATCAGATCTTCATGAAGATATCATCTGACCTGATGCCTGTCTCTGCCTGCGTGCTGGTACATTTGAAAAAGTCATTCAAAGAATGTTTTCACAGCATTAACCTCTTTCCTTTCCTTTCTACCTCCGTCCTTTTCATCTTTCCTTTGTCCATTCTCCCAGCTCCATTTATTAACTAGTCCACATTAATCAAATGCCTACATGTTATCTTCTATTGGTTTTCCAATTCTTAACACATGACATGTACCACAGCAGCCTTCTGGGGACCATCTCTTTCTTTGTTGAGGTTGCTTAATATTTATCAGGAGCACACGATATGCTGGGCACCTATCTGGCATAGTTCCTACGCTCTGAGAGTTGACATTCAACTCAGGCGAATTGACAACAATTTTTAAGGCAAAATGACACATGGATCAATGTACAATTACAGCTGAACTTCCAGTTTCACTGAGTGAAGTGATATTGATTCATGTGTGCATGCTTTGTACAGCACAATGAATGTTTCCATTTACACGGTGCCCTGGTCCATATTTGCACAGTATTCTAGGCACAGGAAGCCCATGGAGGGGTGCCAAAGTTAGTGGTGGGATGATTGTCAGTGCCATGTGGGCAGCTGCCACCATCCAAGTTATAGGCATCACTATTGAGTATATAAAGCTTTATCTTTGGCAGTATGACTGGGTAGCCAGAGTACTACATATGAAAACAGGAAGGACTGGGTTCAAATCCTGCCTTTGGCATTTACTAGCTAGGCGATCTTGGCAAAGTCGCTTAATTTCTTTTATGCTTTGATGTACTCCACTGTGAAGTGGTCTCAAAGGTCCACTTCAATTCTAAATTAAGATAAAACATTTAAATAATGCTACTAACATTTCAATAAGGCTATTAAGTCTGTTGTGACACATGATGTTTAATGTTTTTTTTTTTTACTTTTTGAAGGGGGGAAGGCTGGGCAGTTGGGGTCAAGTGACTTGCCCAAGGTCACACGACTAGTAAGTGTTACTGTCTGAGGCCAGATTTGAACTCAGTTCCTCCTGACTCCAGGGCTAGTGCTCTATTCACTGCACCATCTAGCCACTCCTAAAAAAATTTTTTTATGCAGTTATTAAGTCAAGAAGCACTAATTAGAGGGCAACCAGGTGTCACAGTGAATAAAGCATTGACTCTGGAGTCACGACGACCTGAGTTCAAATCCGACCTCAGACACTTAATACTACCTGCGTCACCTTGGTCAAGTCACTTAACCCCAATTGTCCTGCCTTGCCCTCTCTAAAAAAGACAAAAAGAAGAAGCACTACTTAGGCAACTACTAGGTTCCAGATACTGTGCTAAATGATGGAAACACAAAGAGTCAAAAAATAAAGGTGTTTGCTCTTAAGCAATTCACAGTTCAGTGTGGAAGACAACATGCAACCGACTATGCAAATAAGATCTATGCAGAATGAATTAGAGCTAACAAACCTCTCATTTTCATTTGATTGAACACTAGCTACTCAGTTCATTAACTATCTCATTTTCATAGTGTCATTTTTTCTTCTATCCATCACTTTCCCATAACCTATAATGTTGGTGGGTTCTCTTGCTGGTTTGTTTTTGGGGGTGGGAGAAGACATCTTACCACTGAAGAAATAACACGGCATCATGGATAGTGTGGGACTTGGAGCTTAGAAGACCTGGTCTCAAAAGGCTGCCTCTGATACTTAGCAGGACCAGACTCAGAACTAGTCACTTAACTTTCATTGGCTTTAGGTAATTCTGAAGGATTTATCTACTAAGTCCCCTGTTGCTACTCAAGATTTGACTGTGTTGTACAAACATAGCAACAACTCACTTTTAAAGTTTAATTTCATTTTTTTACTTCCTGTCTCCCTCTGTGCTTACCCCTTCCTCTCCTAGAACCTAGTCAAAGTTCTTTTCTAGGCAAACAACAAACCAGTACCAGAAATAAATCAGGACCATCTTCTTGATGCTGAAAAGCAAGTAGCAGAGACCCTTTCTGCATTAGTTCTGACTCCATGTGATAACTCGGCTTCTCACCTTCCCGTCCTTCACTAACACTCTCATCTCCCCCCCCCCCTTTCCTTCCCACCCCTCCCTGCTCTCACATCTCACCCGCCATGCTTATGCTTCTGGTCAGGTATGGATCAGATCCACCAAGCTGTGGTGTCACCACAAGGGGTTTGTTTGGCAATGCTGTCTGGACTGGGAGGCAGTAACACTGCCCACGGCGTGTTTCTCTGTTGACTGATAGTTCTATAACCCCACCAATACAGGCTTCAGGCATCAACATGTCTGCTCAGGGGCTTGCCAGGTTATGAACCATGGGAAGGCTTCCCATGGACATTTCCATTACTGGAAACATTGCTCTTATTTTCCTCCTAGGCCCTTACAATCCCCTTCTGCAGAATGCTAATGGTACTGAAGCAATGAATCCTACAGCACTCTAAATTATGGCATAGAGTAGACTAATGGAAAATCAACATGACTGGGATTCAGAGAGAGACAGAGGGAGAGGGAGAGGGAAGGGGGAAGAGGGAGAGGAGAGAAAGAGAGAGAGAGAGGGAGAGAGAGGGAGAGAGAGGGGGGGGGAGAGAGAGAGAGAGAGAGAGAGAGAGGACAGAGGGAGAGACAGAGAGAGAGAGAGAGACGGGTTCATCCATCTCTGATTTTCTATGTGGTCATTTAAATAAATGGTCATTCTATATGAACATTTTGCAAATTCTTCATGCTTCAGTTTCCTGATCTATAAACTAAAGACAGTAAAACTAGGTTCAGCATGGCATAGTGAGTAGGTCATTGGACTAGAAGCCAATAACACATGGGTTGAAATTCCCCTTTAGATATTTACTAGTTGTGTGTCTCTGGGCAAATCACTTAAATCCTTGGTGTCTCAGTTTCCCTATCTGTAAGAAGCTTAGACTTGATGGCCTTTCAGCTCAAAAACTATGATCCCATGAATAATGATAACATATCAGAGTATTATTAGGTGAACACAAAGCAATAGCCACTCTGATGGTTGATGCTGAGAAACTACATCACCTAAAGTGAAAACAAAAGCTTGAATTTAAAGCCAGTTAGATGTTTTCTTTGGGGGTGGATGGGAAAGAATTAGAATGGTATTTTAGAAAGCTCATTTCTCTAATGGTAAATAGAACCTGAACTTGGAGTCAGGAAAATGTTCAAATCCTTACTAAGACATCTAGCTGTGTGACCCTGGGCAAATCACTTTAACTGTTCTATGCCTCAGTTTCCCAAGAAGTTAAACTCAATGGTCTCTAAGTTCCTTCCAGCTCGAAATCTATAGTTCTATGGAAAGTTATTACCACTATTTGTAGCCAAGCAACAGAAAACCAGTAATGTATGGAGCCCAAACAGGTTCCACATGTCAAGAAGCAATGATTTCACAATGTGTGGAAACTCTCTCCACTTGTATAGTCTCTAATTTAGTAGCAAGTTTTCTGCCTGAAGCTCAGAGATTTTAAGTAACTTTTCCAAAATCACATATCTATAAAATATAAGATATGAGATTTGAACTCAGATCTTCCTACCTCCGAGGCCAGCCCTCTATCCACTATGCCAGACTGCCTTTTTAAATAGGCTCCCCAAAGCCAAAACAAATCACTAATCAGCAAAACTAATCATGGTCTTTTGTGGACATCATCACTGTGTGAGGAGAGAGTGATCAGCAGCAATGCTCAGGAAACTGGGATTAGCATAGGAGGTGATGCTTTACCTCCTGTGGTTCAGAAAGAAGGCTGCTCTCACGTGGGTTTTCTAAACAGCTCTAAAGGTACCACACCAATGTTAACTCCAGAGTTCTGTCCCTGACAGTCAGAACTGGGACACATCGATCAAACTTTCTCATTAAGGAAAAGCTTTCTTGCTAACTTGCTCATTTTCTCAAATCAAAAGAGAAACTCTTGATGAATCTGACACAAACCTGCTGAGACTCATCTTGAGGTCTAGATGGCAAAATAGACCCTGAGTGACCCTGAGCAAGTCACTTCATCTCCATCTGCCTCATTTTTCCCATCTAGAAAATGGGGATGATAAGAGCATCTACCATGCATGGTTGCCATGAGAATAAAATGAAATATTTGTTTTTCATTTTGCCAACATTAAAGCATGTATAAATGCTGGCTATTATATTAACTTGTACTCAGATCCAAACAGTGAAGAAAACTTGGGGATGACGGAGAGAACAGGAGACAAATATAAAGAATTGTGAGACCAAGAAAGAAAGAGAAGGAAGGAAAAGGGAAGGTTTTACAAAGTTATAAAATGATCTGCTAGAAACTGACTTGATATTTCAGGAATTTCTTGGCTTCTTTAGCATAAAAATAATTTTAAAAGGCATAATAGAGAACTAGAGATGTGATTAATCTTTTAAGACAAGTCAAGGATGAGAGCCATGTTTCCAATGGGTATGGAAGCCAAATGAAGGTTAACTCTTAATGCAGAAGATGTTTGCAGGACATCTTGTTCATTTGACTTTGAGTATTGCTACGAGGTTCGGTTGGTCAGCAGGATGGAGAGTTTCTTTTGGACTTGATCAAGGAATGAAATGATTGGAGAAAACATACTAAAGAGAAAAAAAGAGATGGAAAAATGTTTTTCTTGCCTGAAACCCACATAATGCATGTTTCTCTGATCAACCAAATATAAGCTATAAACTTAGCAGTGGGAAAATGAATGTGCATCCTGGTGGTCTGGATTAATCATGGCCCAAACTGGATACTGGTGTGGCCTTAAGCAATGCTGGCAGGAATTGTGCATAAAGAGAAAGAGGAAAAAAAAACAAAAAATGGTGAATCCTAAGATATTCATATAGGCACATGAGGAACAAAATAGAGACAAATACTCCAGCCAAGCAATCTGTGTGGGGAGTGGAAAAGGAGTATTATTCAAAGAATACAAGAAGAGTTGTGCTGAATTAGACCAATGACCAACAATAAAAGTTAGCATTTATATAGCACTTTTAAGCTTTGCAAAGTGTTCAATCTCATTCAACCTTCACAAATGCCCTATGAAGCAGGTGCTATTAATACCCCCATTTTGCATATGATCAAACTAAGTCTAAAAGAGGTAAAGTGACTTGCCAGGGTCATAAAGTATACGAGGCAAGATCTGAATTTGTCATTTGTCACTAAGTTCAGCACCGCATCTACCACACCACAAAGATGAACTGGGAACACCCACATGACATGATTTCGCCTCCTGGCACCAATGTACGCTTTAGTATTCCAAGAATGTGTTACCTGTTATAAAAGTACTTTTAAAATTTATCCTCAATTTACCCAATGCAATTTTCAAGATATGACATTGGATTCCAATGTATCAATACTTGATAAACAAGTCTGTGTTCATTCTCTATATACCTTTTAAGTTTTTATAAATTTTCACCACATCTTTTCTCAATGTTCATCTTTTCACATAGCTGGACTTTTCTCTTTTTTGGATATTGTCCTTGTTTTTAGCCTGTCCCTATAAAATATTCAAATGATTGTTTAGTCAGTTGTCTTCCTTTGATGAAAATAACAACAATAAAACCCTTATTGCTGTCGCAACTCCTTGTAAGGGACTCCATCAATCTGATCATTTCTGTAGCCCTTCTCCTGCCTCCTGTCAGCTTCTCCTCCAGTATTCCAGTTTATAGGTCCTCCTTTAGAACCTACCTAAGAAACTAACAATCTGCTAGTTCTTTCTAACTCTCCTGAGAGCAGACGGGCTCTTTCAAATGATAGGGTGTGAATTTTTGTCAGTCACCAAGTTGTACATTCTTACTTACTCATGACTTCCTTTGAAAAGCCCATATGGTAGTGCAGTGAATAGAGCACTGGCCCTGGAGTCAGGAGGACCTGAGTTCAAATCTGGCCTCAGACATAACACTTACTAGCCATGTGACCTTGGGCAAGTTACTTAATCCCAATTGCCCCGCCCTCTCCCCTCCAAAAAAAAAAGGGCAAAACAAATAAAATCCCATATGGATGGATATCATTTGGTCCTGGTGCTTTATCAATAACTAATTCAACCATCATATCTAGACCATCTGGTGTACTTACCACTATTTTGTTCTAAAGCCTCCCCTTTGTTCCTTATCTGTGAACAATGAGGAATACCAGGAATCCCTCTATCATATTCCTTAATACATACCAAGATGAGCCATTCATTTTAGTTTATGTGCTATCTCCTTTTCATCTCTGGGTGACCCTTAAGATGATTTGGGCTTCCAGTCTTCCTGTTAACACTTATCCCCCTCCCCAATTGCTTTCACATAAGTGAGATTCCGTCTCCTACCCCACCCCAACCCTTGATGGTGTTTAAGAGGTTAGATGATCACTTGTTACAGTGAAGATTGCTCTTATGTATGGGTTGGACCAGTTGGCATCTTCCAGCTCTCAAATTTTGTCATTATGCTTAGGCTGATTATCCAGTATGGATCAGATTCACCAAGATATGGTGATCACAAGAGGTCTGATCAACATTCAAATGATTAGTTAGTCAATTTTCTTCCTCTGACAAAAACAACAATAAAACCCTCATTGCTGTTGTAATTCCTTGTAAGGTACTCCTAGAATTCTTCTTCAGTCCACTTTCTATCCTGGATCTGACTTGGTCTTTTTTATGGGTTTTCCTGCTCTCCTTGCTCAGAAAAGGGTGTCTATGCTTTAGGGGTGCATGTGTGTAATGTCTACATGCTAGGAATGCATGTTGTGTGGGTATGATTGATCAGACTTGTAAATGAGGGACTGAAGATACAGCACAAGAGTGTCCTTGTTAGAGAAAACCCATCAGAAAGGGTGTGAGCACAAGTATCAAGCTGATAAAGCTCACTCCCATTCTACTTATTACTTTAGAGGCTGTACCAGAAAAGTTTATGGAAATTTTTCTCTTGTTTGAAGATGTCCTAATCAACCATATCATATTTTAAGCAAATATCAAGATATTGATTTGTCTATCTGTAGATATTACTGATATTACCTCCAGCACCAGATTTTACTGGCAGATATATCTATCTATCTATCTATCTATCTATCTATCTATCTATCTATCTATCTATCTATCTATATATCTATATCTATATCTATATCTATATATCCCCTTCAGATAAGAAACTCAGGAAGCCACCTGTGTTTTCATTTCTCCCCCAACACCTCTGCCCTCCTGCTGTCTCCTACCCTGACCCTGGCCCATCATCCCCAGAACAAGCTTCCTGGAGAAGTCAAGGCCATCAGACAAATGGTTTTCCAATATGCCACTGATGTTTCCCTCCTGTTTTATCAGGGGAGTCTCTGAAAGAATGAGAGTTGAAGCAGAAAGAGCGGGGAGCATGTGAGGAGAAGAAAAACTCCTAGGTTTCCTTTCCAGCTTGAAAAGTTCTCACTGGGGACAAATGTAAGACATGGGGGCAAATTATAGGACTAGGTGAGGGATAGGAAGGGATAGGTGTGTGTATTTTCTTCCTAAAAGTAGATTGAGAATCTAACCGAACCTATTATGGAAATTTAATTTTCTCACCCCTGTCCTGGGCAATGTGGCCATGAGCAGGATAGAAATAAGTTATACATTTCAATTCTAAAGGTATAGTATGGTACACAAAAAGCTAAAATATCAGCTCAGGCCCACAAGAAAGGAAGTGAAGGGGGCAGCTAGGTGGCACAATGAATAGAGAACCGGTCCTGGAGTCAGGTGGACCTGAGTTCAAATCTGGCCTCAGAAACTTAATACAAAACTAACCGTGTGACCTTGGGCAAGTTACTTAACCCCAACTGCCCTACCTCTCCCCCCCCTCCAAAAAAACAAAAAAAAAAGAGAGAAAGAGAGAAAGGAAGAGAAGCATCACAGTGCTTTGGGACTGAAATTCTTTGAGTTGCCAGCTTCCTCAACTGTCCAAATATGTAAATCCAGAAGAAGTAGGGGATTTGTGAGATCATTCTTTGCTTAACAGGATCTGAAGAGCAATGGGTTTATGCCATAGGGAATCTATTTGTAGGGAGAGGATAGTACCAGGTGGAAAGGGGTTGAGAAACTGAATGAGTTGGTTAATTAAGGCCCTATGGTTAACATCTGTTTGTGTGTCACACATTGAAAGTGAATCCTGTGGACCCCTTCTCAGAATAATGTTTTAAAATGCATAGGATTACAAAGGAAATCAATTATATTAAAATAAAGGTGTATTTTTCCCCATCCAAATCCATGGACCTTCTGAGATCTATCCATGGACCAACTGGGGGTCCATGGATACCAGGTAAAAACCTCTGACCTAAGGTAAAAAGAAATATTTTGAGAAGAATGTAGAAGGGTTTGGGGGAATATGAGATACACTGGAGATTCATAGCTATTATGAAGGTAAATAAATTCAGTGTTGGGTATTCTACAACATGGAAGATCTCAAATTAAGCACTATTGGTACAGATTCAATACTTAGTCTGACATCCTGCCTTCTGACAAAAATGTACCTAAACCATTCCAGATTACAAGGGACTAGCAGGGGTTGGAGAAGGAAGACAAGGAACAACAGATAGGGGCAAATTGTTCCATTATTAAATGTTTCCAAGAAATAACATTCTGCAACCCGTCTTAACTGCCTTTTCCAGGTTGGAGACAAAGTCTAGGAGACTTTTCCAGAGACTCTGTCTAATGGGATTTGCAGGCAGCAAAGCCATACAAAGAGGAAATTTTTTCTTCAGCTTGATGACTTTACTACTTCGTGAGCCCAAGGTCAGTTTGTGAGGGCTGCATTTCTGGCTAGAGTGGCTGGTAGAACTGGCAAGTTAGCAGCACAATGAGCTGTACAAAGTAAGTCCTACAAGGACGTGTGTCCCTTTCAGATGGGGGAATCATCAAACACCCTGATTGAGGGGTGTGGGAGGATATTCATCTGGGTCAGAGGCTCTCTGTATAAGAAGCCACTGAATCCAAGAGAAACAAATCTATCTCTTCTCATGCTTGCTGACCCCCTCTCCTGCCTTCCCCACCTCCTACAAATATACTGGCCATTATGAGAAGGAATGCCTCCTCCGTATGGTGTAGTCAGTCAGTCAACAAACATTTATTAAGCACCTACTTATGTGCCAGGCACTGTGTGGATATAGAGTATGTGATGATGGACTTAAGTCAGGAAGACATAGGTTCAAAGGTCACCTGGGCAAGTAAACGTCACTCAAACTCTGTTTTACGATTTATATTCACCAACAAAAGGAGACAGTTGGACTTACAATGGCTTTAAAGTCCTTTATAGCTCTAAAATCTAAAAATACATTTGCTATTTTTTCCTTATGCTATGTGTTTTTCAGAAATGGAGAGAATAAGAAGAGTCAGAGAATGTTGGTGCTAAAAGGGCTCTTATAGCCCAAAGTCTTTCATTTTAGAGAAAGAAGGGTTGTTGTTTAGTCATTTTATGATCTTGTCTGACTCTCTGTGCCCCATTTGGGGTTTTCTTGGGAAAGATACTGGACTGGTTTGTCATTTTCTTCTCCTGCTCATTTTGCAGATGAGAAGACTGAAGCAAACAGGGTTAAGTGACTTGCTTATGATCACACGGCTCGCAAATGTCTGAGGATAGATTTGAACCCAGGAAGATGTATCTTCCTCATTCCAAGTGTGGAGTGCTATCCATTGCGCCCCCTAGTCATCCAATTAGGGCAATGCAGACCCCTTAATAAAAGGCCAAGCAGTGAAATGCCTCACACCAGAGTAGATATGGATAAACATATGCTGAATGAATGAATGGATGGATGGATGAATGAATGAATGAATGAATGAAGGGAGGGATGGATGAATGAATGAAATGGAAAGATAAAGAGTGAAAATCCCTACATACCTCCTTTTCCCCAACTGACAAAGGGCCTTATGACATCTGGTCATGGGTTATAAACAGGAAGTGAGACAAGAAAATACTGGGAGAAGTGGTCCTGGCCATTTCTGCCTTGTCCTCTCCCTACTCAATCTCCTATACCTAATTCTCATCCATTGTGGGATGGGGAGAGGTTGTGAGGATTTTCTTCCTAGAAGTAGATTAAGAATCTGACTGATTCAGATGATTACTGATGCTGAAATATTGATAACCTAGAGATTCTGGACTCTTCTTTATTTTCAAAGGTCCTATGGGGAGCAGGAGAAGGCTCAGACATAAACCATATGCCCTCAATAATACCCAAGCTTCAGGTTCAAGGTTTGGTATTAGCCAAGTATCTCAAAAACAAATGAGATACCTGAAGGCTGATAGGGAGGTAGGCTACTCACATGGCATGGCAGAGGACTGAATTAAGTCAGAAATACCTTAGTTTAGCTCTTGGGACTGGGGCTAATGGAGCTCAGGCTTATTAACCAGACCCAATATCTGAACAAATCTCACTGAGGTCAGTGACCTACACTGCAGAGACTTATCCTGGTGGGGGGAGAAAGTGGGTATTTGGGCTGCCAGACTCCTGAATCCAGTCTTACAAGCCACCCATCACCACCCATAATTAACTCCAGTGGCTGTGAGAAACCAGAGCCTACAAAGGACAAATAAGAGAATTAAAGAATTAAAAAGGCACTAACTTCAAAGGCAGGTTACCAGAGCTAAGTGTCTATGTTTCCTAAGAACAAGGATTAAGGGAATGAGGAGAAAGGCAGTGAAGTGATGAAAAAAAAAAACAGTTCAAAGAGAAAGAATTATTTTAGGTAGCTTCAAGCTCAGAGAAAAGGATGAAATTTAACAAAGGACTGGTGTCATATCTAAAAAAAATTAATAACAGAGACATCTACAAGGAAGTGGAATGAATTCCTCAAAGGGAGACCAGTGGAGCAATAGCCAAAGTGTTAAATGGAAAAAGAGGAGTGTTGAGTTTAAAGTCACAGGACCTGAGTTCAAATCCCACCTACTATTTTTCTGACCTGGGGTAAGTCGCTTAACTCTCTGGACCTCAGTTGCCTCATCTGTAAAATGAAGATTTTGGACTAGATGACTAAGCTCCTTTTCAGTTGTACATCTATGATCCTATGGTCTTATTGAACACAGTAGACCTAGGTATTATTCTATTTGAAAACCCTGATTTCTCTTTCCCCATTCTTCAAAGTCTTTGAGCTTTTCAGGAACGGATTGAACAGGAGAAGAATTTAACTGAAATCACTATTCTGGAAGACTCTGATGACACAAGTTGCCTACTGAGGAAGCCTTTCTCCAAAAAGGGGTTACAGACAGGAACCCTGACTTCCAGGTCACCTGAGTCCCCTACCTCCCCAAAGAGCTATGAACTGAAGGTAGTGTGCTTCTAGGTAGACTTGAACAATGATGACATTGTCTAAGGATATAGACATTTGAGAGAACGTTGGAGAGGCCAAAGGAAAAAGAAATCTTAAATGATGTATGTGTGTGCGTGTAAGCATGGTGCTTTCCTTCTTTCCTCTAAATGAAAACCATGCTTTTGGTAATCCCATCTACCTCTCAGTCTCCCTCATACATCAGCCCACCGGCAAAACACAGCCCCCATTCTGCTCTGGAATGTGCACTCAGAAACTTAATCTAACTGCTGAGTCCAGGCCAAATCCCCCAATGGCATCAACCCAATGACAGCACCTCCCCCCCAAACCCCTGTCTTCCCGCCACCCCCTCTCCTGCCTTCAAGCTTAGGAGGTATCGTTCCACTCCACTGATTCCCTCTTCTCCATTACAGAGCCCTCCCTTCTCCCCCCTCCAATCCTCCCTTTCTCTCTCCAGCTCTCTTCTACCCTTCCAGCCAGGCCTAAACATTTCACTTCTGATTAATGTCTAAATGACAAGCCAATAGTTCTTGGCTTTAAAACAAAACTAGCTCTGCCTTCGCACAAGCCTCTCCTTTTCTCCTTCTGCCTTTTTGAATAGCTCCCAAACCCTTTCTTTTGTCCCCTCCCGCCAATAGCAGATCCCTCCAGGCACCAGTGAAAGAAACTGCAAGGCATTTTGTTTTTTAAATGATGGTTGTAAATTTGCCTCTCTCCACTGGGATACACCTGGAAGCAGAAGCGGCAATTGAAGCTGAGGTCTGTCTCCTCCCTATCCCTTCTACTCACTCTCTTACTACACCTCAAACAACAACAAAACCAACAACCTAGTAGCCAAAGTGGCCAGATGGATACATACGGGGATTTCTGAACTCAGTATTCCACCAGAATACACAGGAACAATTCGAAGGTGAGTGAAACTTTTCTATTTAAGAGAACATCATTCCAACACACACCTTGACTGGATTGAAAAGTACATCCAATATAGGACTTCTTAACCTGGGTTCCATGAACTTATTTTGTTTTTTACATTCTCATATCTATCAAAATAATCAATTTCCTCTGCATTTTATTTGAAGCATTTAAAAACATTATTCTGAGAAAGGCTGCAGACCCCCAAAGGGGTCTATGAAACCAAAAACGTTGAGAACCTCTGCTTTAAGAAGAACATCCTAACTGAAAAGTTATTTCTGATCTCAGCTTCCAAGACTACAGTTAAGAAACTCTCTATTTCCTGTTATACTGTACTAGTCCCACACAAGAGTGGCTTATTGCACTCCCCCTGACTGTACCCCTTCACCCTTTATAGGTGTATATTTACCCAGAGATTTCTCTCTGTCCTAAGTACTTGATTACTTCTTATCAGGAGACACATGTTCATAAACAGAGATTAAAAAAATATAAATGAATTTCTTTCCATGTAGGAGGCTTTGGCTATGTGGCTCTTGCCATGTATGTGTGTGTGTGGCCCCCAAGACATATCTCCCACTCAGTATCGTTTCTTGACATGAGACAGCAATGTACACACCCTTTCTTTCTGCAGGGAGAAAGGGCAGGGCAGCCTGACAGTCTTCCAAGAAAGCTGGGATGTAGCCTGAAGCCTCCCCTTCTGCATTCCTGTGGAGCACGTTTCAGGGGTTAGTGAGTAGAATGGGGAAGAAGAGTAGGGGGTGGGGAAGCAATGAGAAATCCTTTAGCTTCAATTTCTCTCCTATGAGCCTCTTCATTTTTAATCCCTTTCTCTTGGTGACTGATATGTCCCATTGCAAGTGCCCAGAAACATGCAGATGGCTTTCAAGTAAGATGGCTCTAATATTTCCAGAAATAAGCATGGCCAACAAAACCATCATCATCTTAATTCAATTTGTGCACTTCTGGCATATGCAGACAGGTACTTAATTAGTGATTTTCTGATAGGACCATGATGACTGTGATAGTGCACCTAGAAGCCCAAATAGGGACTGGTTAAGGACAACAGGATGCTCCTGGGACCCTCCCATGAAGCCACAAGTTGCCAAGTTTAGCAAGTCTTTTCTAATACTATTAGAATATTCAGGAGCTCAGTGAAAGGAAGGAGATCCATTCATATCCAAGCACGTGTCTCTAAGGGACTAGAACCTATGTCCTTATGTCAGAGAAGTATGTCTGGGCAGACCCACTCCCCCTAAAGAAAAAAAAAAGCACAACTCAGTCTGTGATCTGATGAACACAAAGGATTTTTGAAGTAAGTCTCCAATAGGATCTATCATTCAAATGGGTCAAAGACAGAAGTAATTCTCCAAAGTCAAAAGACCAATTTCAAATACGGGAAAAGGACCAGAGCGCTGTCATTTTGGAGAAAGGTAGAATAATGACGTAAAGATTGTTTTTCCTAGGTGTGGATGATTTTGGAGTTATAAGACAGCAGAGCAGGGGAAAAAACAAACATGTAACCTGGGCAGAGTCTGAAAGTTGTTTTCCCTGTCATTATTGCTAGCCATAGCAACCCTATGAGCCTTCATGACTTGACTTTTTACAAAATAATATTTATATATCATAAAGGATAGAATCTTCAGCAGTAAATACAAATTTATATATAAAATTAATATTTTTACAGTTCCTGCTGTACCCCTTCCCCTGAGTGTATTATGTCCTAGGCAAGTGCTTATTCTCTAGTCAGTCACAATTGTGCTGGTCATTTGTCATTCCTTGTCTTAGAAAAACTAACTAATCCTGCCTGAGCTACCCAGAGACCCATGGCAGAGGGACAGAGAATGGACTAATGACAGAGGAGACAGAGATGGGTAGCACTCACTGGCTAGTGTCACTGTGGCAGGCACACTGGCTACTGCTCCCGCAGGCATTCGGGCCACACACTGGTAACGACCCACAGTGTGGTTGTTGAGAGCAGCAATGACAAGGGTTCCACGAGTGATGAGGATCCCCAGAGCATCATCTGAGCTGTTTAGTTCTTTCCCATTCAGCCTCCAAGTGATGTTCACCCACGGTGGCTCCACAACACAGCCTAGGATGACAGGGCCCCCGTGCTTTTGGACAGTGGAAGTGGGCTGGACGGTAACCTGAGGGACCTCACCTGGGAGAAGAAGAGAAAATTTTGGATGAATCTCACAGAGGGATCAAAAGTTAAGTCCTTTATGGACCAATAATAATGCAGTTATCCCTTCTACATCACAACTTTTTCCATTGCGGTTTTGATATATCGCAGGTTGGCATAAGAAATTAAATGAGAATTTTGGCGAGTTTTGCAGAAGTTACAGGTGACATGTGAGGGCCAGCAGATGACACAGAAAAAGTTTAGAGACTAAGAAATGGATAAAATATATGTATAGTACTGCATAATAACAACATATTTTATCTTTTGATACCATAATAATTCAGACTTCTGTACAAAGGGAGGCAAAGAAACTTTTATGTAGATTTCCCAGGTCATGGTGGCAGCGTACCCCAAACCCCTGCGATGTGGAAGGGACGGCTGTACACTACTGGTCCTTGCAGAACACTGTAATTCTTTTAAAAGGATTCCAAAAATTCTGTGACTTGTTTCCTAGCCCCTGGAAGCAAAGCTGAAGGGACTTTGGGGAGAAACTGGCAGGAAAAAAGCCACAAAATTAAGTGGTACCGTTCATTGGTAGCATTATTATTTCCCTCCATCTTATATTTTGGGCAAGTTTGACTGGGCCAGTGGAAGCCATTTGCCTCTCTGTGATCCTTTAAAAAGATTTCCTGTGGATACTGAGGTTTGCATTTTATAGTGAAGGAAAAGGAGGGGATGGGTTTGGGGAGATAAGCACTTACCCAAATTACCAAAGCAGCTGGCTGCAGCCAAGATGAGACAGGTGATGGTGATCGCTGGTCTCTTCCTTCTTGGCATCATTGTCATCCCATGCAGCGCAGTCTGTCACAGAGGAACAGAGGCAAGGTTCCCATAAGCCACTCTAGGTCACTTAAGGAGAAGCTGCTAGCTCCTGTGGTCCTTTGCTAGAGACAAGATTAAAAACCAAGACTCTGTTAGGACTGTCCCATCTACAATGACCCATAGTGACCCTCCCTATCCTTCTGCTACTGCCCTTTCTCTGCCACTATCCATACAGTGGTTGTTGGCAGTGATATCTGTGCTGAGAAGGATAGGATTAACCGAATTAAGGTTCTGCCCCATCTTTCATTTAAGAAACATTTATTGTTACACCTTTTGAGCTCAAGTATTTGAGTCCTGGGGCAGTTAGGTGATGCGTTGGATAGAGTGCTGAACCTGCAGTCAAGGAGTCCTGAATTCAAATCCAGCCTCAGACACTTACTAGCTGTGTGACCCTGGGCAAGTCACTACACATTGTTTGCCTCAGTTTCCTCACCTGTAAAATGAGCTAGAGAAGGAAATGACAAATCACTCCTGTATCTTTACCAAGAAAACCCCAAATGACATCACGTAGAATAGGCCATGACTGAAATGACTCAAGAACAACAAAAAACTGGAGTCCTGGGAGACAGTTTAATAAATATAATTATGTCACAACACTATCTGTTTACAGAAGCTAAGAACGTTCAGGGTTACACTATATACTACCACAAATACTCTGGTTATTATTGCTAGCCAAGGGTCACACAGCGGCAGTACGGAGTAACAAGTAACAGCCATTATGTTCGGACATTGGTACTGTTCTTACCCTCTTTTCATTAAGTCTCTCAATAAACATAAGCATTTATTTAGCAAGGCACCGTATGAGACAAACAAAGGCAAAAATGGGAACAGTCCATCCCTTCAAAAAGCTTTCACTCCACTGGGGAGGTAAAACACACGCAGAGATAAATCAGGAGGAACCCCCCCCACACACACACTAATAACTAAGAGGAACCAGGAAAAGCTTCCAGAAGGAGGTGGGATGAAATATGGGTCTCGATGGAAACTAAAGACCCTAAGACAGTGGTTTTCAACCTTCCTAATGCCGCAACCCTTTAATACTCGTATGTGGGTGTATCTGCATGTGGGGGGACCCTTCTGGAGACAGAGGAGCAGTGTCTCCGTTCCTAAGACCATCAGAAATATGTGTTTTCTGATGGTCTTAGGCGACCCCTGTGAAAAGGTCGTTTGATCCCCAAAGGGGTCGTGACTCATAGGTTGAGAACCTGCTGCCCTAAGAAGAGAAATCAGTAAGGAGTATATCCTAGTGAACAATGCTCTCCAATAAAAGCTGATTCTTGTATTTTTGTACTAGCAATGAGCTCCACATTTTAATTAATAAAAGGAGGTTCTTCACCTGGGAGTTCCATTACAAAATGAATCACAGGTTTAGTCTATGATATTAATAACATTTGTTATTATTATTCCTCTAGGTGTCTAGGGTTGTTTTTTTCCCCCTTCCTTTATACAACCTATCTTTTTGTCAGGGTACAAGTTCTCTCACCTGTAGATTATTTACAGAGCCATATTCCTATGACTTTTTAAGTTACTACCTTTCCCCCTTACAGATCCCAGCCAACTTCTCTTATACTCATACCCTTTCATTTTTCCTCACTCTTGGTTTTTATTTCTGTCTCTCTCGGGCAATGGTTCATTTATACAAAAGTTAAACCACAAATCAGAACATCATATAAGCAAAGAGAGAGAGAAAGAGAGAGAGAGAGAGAGAGAGAGAGAGAGAGAGAGAGAGAGAGAGAGAAAGAGAGAGGGAGGGAGGGAAAGAGAGAGAGAGAAAGAGAGAGAGAGGGAAAGAGAGAGGGGGGAGAGAGGGAGAGAAAGAGAGAATGAGAATCACAACATGCATAATCCTATCACAGGAGAAAAAACAAGTGAGACCTTTCCCCTCTTAACTATAGTTTTCTTTAATAAACTACAGAACATTGCTATGGCAACAGTATATGTTATTCACACAAATAAACAGATTTTGAAAGGACCATTCCAGGAGGTGGTGTGGCATAGCTGACAGAAAGCTGATGGGAGCCAGGACGGACCTGGGATAAAGTTTCACCTCAGACATTCACAGGCTGTGGGACCCTAGGTAAGTCACTTAACCTCTTCTCAGTGCCCCAGGCAACTCTCTAAACTATAAGTTTCAAAACAATGGACTGGCTGAATTGATCAGGGAAGTTTTTTCCCCTTAGAGTTTTTAATGAAATTACAGTTTCAGTACAAACAAACAAATCCCTTGATTTTTCTTAAGAAAGGACAGAATATTGGGCACTTAAGTACTTACTAGGTTTTATGGACTAATGAAAGAAACTACGAATTTCTTCTCAAGTGAAGTGTTTGTATTAGCCATCAGTTATTGTTTCAGGTGTTATGTGATGTGTGGCAACAAACTTTGCGGAACAATTCTGGCAAAGTTCAGATAACCCAGAGAGTAACCTCTTCGGCTTGATCCACATTGGATCATCAGTCTATAGTATTTGGATGTGGAATTCATTAATGGGGTGAAAGCATATCTTTTGCCTCCCTCCCTTCCTCCTACCTCTGCAATGGCACTAACTTTCCTCCTCCTCCCCCCACTTCTTAGCTTTCTTTCAAAGGGTTCTGACACTCCAGGGTCATGACATCAGACACCCTTAGGATTCCTCCCCACTATACAATGTAATTCCCCAGATCCTCACAATGACACTTCTCTCCAGGGAGTGAAATTTGATAATGGGCAAGTTCCTTTGCGCCCTCTGTCACTGAGACTTAAGTAGAAAGCAGTCCCTGCCACAAACAGATAGCATAACACAGACCCTCAAAACAGGAGCATGAAGAAGGGCCAGTGTATTCTAGCACAACAGAGGATCTAGGTGTTGAGAAGTCTAGAACCCTGTACTTGGATCTCAAAGCAGGGAAGAGAGTGGAAAGGGGGTGCCAGGAGAGAAAGATGGTGATGCTCACATGACCTCTGGGGGCCAATTTAATTCAGCCCAGTTAGTAAAACACATATGGTATCACTTCCCCTTCAAAAGTATACCCATTCCACCCTACTATTTCTCCACTGCTATTCCATGAAGTTGTTAATAGGGACAGAACGGAAATCTCCAAGGCAAATCTGCCAAAGGTTTCCATACTCCTCCCCTTTTAGCCTCAGGTCAGTAGGACTTTAGTCCCTCACTCCCTGCCCTCTCCCTCCTTTCCTTTGTATTTACATATCAAGATCAGTTTGGCCTTTCAGCCTCACGACTGGAGCAGCCTCCAGCTGGGCTGTTCTTCACAACACTAAGTCAGAATCCCTTACCTAAAGGGAGCTGGAAAAACAAACAAATAACAATATTTTAAAAATAAACACTATAAACAAATTTTAAAAATAAACACTATAAGTAAGGCAATATGTGACAGTCACAGACCAAGAGTCATCAACCTGTAAAACACCCGAGGGCTGCAGGAGGCTAAGCAGGCTATTACTAACCCCAAAGAAAGCATATAGGAGAAAGAAAAAAAGGGAAAAGGAAAAATAAAGGGCAAAAAAGGAAAAGTACTTTCTACTCCCTATTGTTAAGTAGGAAGAGATGCTGGCGGAAAGAGAGGAGGAAACTTAGAAAGAGCTAAAATCCTGGAAGATCCAGGGAATTCCAAAAACTTTAGTGCGGTTCTATAAGCTATTAAGGCTCAAAGGTTATTAAAGCTTAAAACTGTACTGTGACTTTGGGGACGTTCTATACTTATATATTACTTTATAATTACAGTCACCTCACTTGATTGTCACAACTCCGTAAGATAACTGATGTAAATATGGTTTATCCCCATTTAAAGTGAAGGAAACTCCATTCAGAGGGTCAAATCACGTGTCCATGATCAGAGAATTCTATTCAATTAAATAAAATAAACATTTATTAGACACTGACTATCTACCCAATACCCTTTCTCCATTCATCCACAATGATCTCTTTCACATCTATCCCCTTCCCTCCAATAATACAGCCACTATCCTATTTTCTGCCCTTGTTACCTCTTAACTGAGTGATTAGATTACATTCTAAGTGTCCTCTTTGCCTCTGAATTCTTTTGTCTCCAATCCATCTTTCATATAGACCTCTAAATAGTCTTCAGAAGATAAAGATGGGACTTATGTCTCTCCTGCTCAAAAACCTTCAAAGAGAAAGGAACCTTCAGAAGTCCTCATTGCTTCTAGGGAAAACTAAAAAGGTTTGGTATTTCAGACTTTCTACAAAGGGATCTAATGTATACATTGTCACACTTCACACCACCCTCTTTAATGTACTCTGCTTTTCAGGCAAACTTAACTACCATTTTTTCATTTCCCAATTACATGTAATTGTATAAGCCATTGCCCACGACTAGAATTAACTTTTTCATCCCTACAAATTCTGGTCTTCCTCCCAAGCTCAGTTCCAGTGACATCTCCTCTTTGAAACTTCCCCTGATGCTCCCAGCTATTATATTACTTTTCCCCCCATTTTTAGATTTTTCTAGAGCACTTTGTCCAATTTCACCTTTTGTGATGTTACTTCACTCCTTGCCCTATATTATATGTTTCTCTTCTCATGTAAACTCCAGTAGAATATAAGTTTCTTGAGGGCAGAGGCTATTTCATACTTTCCCTCTTTGTATCTTTACTGCCTATCTCTCATACAGGGATACTCCTAAGGTCTCTCTGAAGATCTTTGGAATGGATTTTGTGACATGGGAGACACCAGCAAAGGGGGTCCCAGCATGGCATGCCTGCATCAAAGACATCACTGTACTCTACGAGGAAAACAGAAGTATAGGAGCTCAAAAGAAACGTGAAATGCATAAATTTAGAAACGTGTCCACTCCAAATGTTCCTGTTTTCTATTTGTGCCTGAATGGTGGTAGAGCCTTCCAAGGTTGGACTGGTCTGACATACTGTACCTTGACTCCAACATAGCGATGTCATTTTGCTCCTCTCTGAGACTGAAGGACAACAACCAACCAAAACCAGTCTATCTCCCAATGGGAGCTTAATATTTATTCTACTGAATTATTTTAAAAGAACACCACAAAAATCTATTAATTTGGGATTAATTAATTAATCTAATTAATTAATGGGAAGTAAAACCAGAAACTTCCAAGATCGGTGTTTTCATTAGGGCAGGTACTCTCTTTGCTATCACAGAATGCAACCCTACTATGCCATGGTATTGGATCTTCTTGAATGCTTGCAACTGAAAAAAATCCATCCCCTGGTGGCCATCCTGAAAATTATTCTCTCTCAATGTTGTTAGGCTGGTTCTTGGATGTATAGTGTCTACTTCCAGGCAGAATTGTTAAAGAAAATTCGGGTCTTTGTTCACCTCATCTAGGATTCTTCTCCCTAAACTATGTTACCCTCCACAGACCATCCAAATGAAGCCTTCTGCTAAAAAACAGTAAAAACAGAGAAGGAAGGACCCCTAAGTAATAGCTTCTATGCTCAGTGATCAGATTATGTGAATACTTATATAACATCAATTTGCCAAAAAAGTTCAGTCAGCAACATAAGCAAGTTATAAAATATTATGGTGAAATTCAGTCTCTGATTTGGGGGGGGAGGGGAAGGGGTTAAATGCAGGGTCCTGGACCTCTCATTTTATCAAGATAGGAAATTCTATGTAAGAAATTTTCTCTAGGGGGCAGCTAGGTAGCACAGTGAATAGAGCACTGGTCTTGAAGTCAGGAGGACCTGAGTTCAAATCCAGCCTCAGACACAACACAAAAACTACCTGCGTGACCTTGGGCAAGTCACTTAACCCCAGTTGCCCTCCAAAAAGCAAAGAAAGAAAGGAAGGAAGGAAGGAAGGAAAGAAGGAAGGAAGGAAGGAAAGAAGAAAGAAAGAAAGAAAGAAAGAAAGAAAGAAAGAAAGAAAGAAAGAAAGAAAGAAAGAAAGAAAGAAAAGAAATTTTCTCTACTGATACAGATAGGCATCTACACTGGAACACTGAGAGGTTAAAGTTTTCCTAGAAAAACAAAGCCAGCATGCCCAGAGGTGGTTTTTGAACTCAGGTCTTCCTGACTCTAAGACTGGCTCTGCACCTAATATACCAGGATACTTCTCATAATATTCCTTTCCATGTCTATTTATAATGTTCCCATAGTAATAACACATAAAAGGCTTACAGTTTTCTCCTTTTCCCACCCAAGGGATCTGCAGACTTGGGTTTGGAGTTAGGGCACCAAATGGGTGTTTTACACTCTGAAGTATCTATTCTATCCCATCCTTTCTCAATAGCATGATATAGTGAACACTAACCTGTGAATTAGGAGTCATAGGTTTGGGTTTCAGATCTTCTTAACTGTTACATGACCACAGACAGGTCCTTTTACCTTTCTGCTCCTCAGCTTCCTCATTTGAAAAAGAAAGAGGGCTTGGGTTTGGGTTGGATTATTTTTGAGGTTCTTTGAGCACTGCATTTAGAGCCAGAAGACATGGATTTCTGATATCTACTACCTTTGTGATTTTGATTTCATCTAACTCTATAAGTCAGTTTGTTCATCTATAAAATGAGGGAGTTGGACAGATGACTTCTGAGGTCCCTTCCATGGGGAATGATCCTTCAAGCTCAAATATTCCTCAAATCTCCAATTTTCTTGCTATTCTTAGGCCTTTAAAAGATATAGATGGTTAAAAGATCACCATCATGCCAGTCATAATAGCAAGCAAACTTAGGGTTTTACTCCCTGCCTTGCCCTACCTCCCAAATGCTTGTGATGAATCTGTTGTTCAAAAGGGGGAAGGAAAAGAAAGAGGGAAGAAGGTAGGGAAATAGACAGACTTAAAAAAAAAAAGTTCTTTCACATTAAGTAAAAATAACAATTTCCTGTTGGTAGGGTGAGAGCTTTAGCTCCTTTAACACAGTGCAGTAAATCAAAATGCCCTGTTGTTAGCGGAATCAAATTAGTGAAAACTGTCAGTGAAGTGTGACTAGATTGTATTCCTTGTGGTCTAAAATCTGACAGTTAATTCATCCGCTCTACCTCTTAGATAGATAAGTGGCACACAGGGAGACTAGATACATAGAAGGGGAAAACCAAAATGGGAGGAAAGAGAGAGAGACAGAAAACAAGAGAGCCAAGTCTCTCGTTTCTTTTTATAGTGCTCTTACTCAATATATGTTTAATATAATTTATATTAAGCAGAGTATAGAATAGTTCTGAGATTCTAGTAGTTGTTTCTCCAAGAAAAGCTCACTAATTATTTGGTAGATTGGCCAGATCAGTAACTCAACAAGCATTGTTAAAGTGCCTACTGTGTGCCAAATACTGTGTGCAAAGGGCTAGGACGAAAAGAAGGGCCAAAAAACAGTCCCTGCTCTCAAGGGGCTCACAGTCTAATGGGTCTAATTATGTGTATGTAGGCCAACAAACCAATTAAATAGAAAAATCTAAAGAGAAGTCTTGTTTTGTTTCAGATATATACATATATATGTTTTATATATGCATTTTTGGGGGAAAGACTATGAATTATTTTGATAATTGCTTCAACTCTCCATTCTGCTTCTGCATACATAGGTTAACTCCACCTTAATGGAATTTTAGGCAAATACTTTGCTTATATTAAGTCCCAAGTTTCACTCCTCTACATGGAAGATGATAACACCTATCTCTTTCTCCAACCAAAGTGACTTTGGTGTGAAATGACTGAAGCTCAAAAGGTTCCCTTAGAAAAAAAGAAAGTCCCCATGAATTCAAAATAATAAAGAGGAAAGTTTGGGAGAGAGAGACAGAGAGGGAGAGAGAGAAAGAGAAAGAGAGAGAGAGAGAGAGAGAGAGAGAGAGAGAGAGAGAGAGAGAGGGAGGGAGAGAGAGAGAGAGAGAGAAACAGAGACAGAGACAGAGAGAGAGAAACAGAGACAGAGATAGACAGAGACAGAGAGACAGAGAGAGAGAGACAGAGAGAGAGAGAGAAACAGAGACAGAGACAGAGAGAGAGAAACAGAGACAGAGATAGACAGAGACAGAGAGACAGAGAGAGACAGAGACAGAGAGAGACAGAGAGAGAGAGAGAAACAGAGACAGAGATAGACAGAGACAGAGAAAGACACACAGAGAGAGAGACAGACATGAGAGTTCCTAGCTCAGAAGAAAGTAGTAACAAAGGTGTTTGGACTATAAAATTGACAAAAGTTTTACTGAGGAAATTTGGCCCAGACCCCCTCCTGCTTAACAAGAACCAGCCAAACAATTCCCATTACTTCCGCACCCTCTATAATTTATATGGTTCAAAGTGGAAACAGATCCTGTTACTGCTCTTAATGAGACAACAAGAAGAGAAAGTATCTCAGAGAAAACAGGTATGAAAAGATGGAATAAAGAGCTCTCCATAACACAGCTGCAAGGCACCTATGAGTTGCATGATCTCTGCCATTTTACATTTGGGTAAACTGAGCTATTAGAGGTGAGATGTTTTGCCTCAAATCACCCAATGAGTGGGGAGAGAATAGAAGCCTAAGTTACCAAGCTCTGTAGCTGTTCAGTGATCATACTGCCTTTAAAGACATCTCAGAATTGCTAGCACTACATTTACCCATCCTTTCGCCTGCTATAAAATGCATTGGGCAACATGTGGTGATGGAAAAGTCCCGAAATTTGTCAGGCGCAATGATGGTGATAATTCTCTATATCCCTCATATTCTTGGGAGTTGCAAGGAATGCCACAAATTCAAAAATAACAAAATAATGAACAAGTGAGAAGAATATAACTCTTTTATTTTTAATTTTCAATCTACATTTTCCCATTAAAAAAAAAATCAAAAGCAAGGCGAGGGAAATGTATCCCTGAAATGAATTCCTCATTTAGGACTATTTGACTTGCCAAGTTCTGAAACTTAAATCAAAGCTGTTTTGGAAGATTAACCAACACACATACACAAAAAGTGTCTGAGAAGTTTAACTGCTGACATACACTTTCCCTATGAATCAACTCCCGCCAAAGAGACATTTATGAAACTTTCCAAAGAAAACAACAAAACACACTTCTGGGTTGAGATCAAGTATGAGACGTTTTAGCCTCAAAGTATTTATTTTTGGAGAAAGTTACAAACATCTGAGAGAAGATCTGCAACAGGGGATCAACATCAGGCTCACCTTCTCTGCAGAAATAATTCTTGTAGGCTGACTGGGATCCTGAGGGAGACCGACTTTACCCAGTTACAAGCACGTGGCTTGTATCCCACTGCCCCTATGTTCTTGCTCAGTCATGGAGCTATTCAATTAATTTCAAGTATGGAATAAGATTTCACTTGGGTTTGGCTATTATAAGTAAAGCCATGGCATCAAGTGAAGGGATGAGATGATCATACTGGCTTGCTTTATGACCTGACTCAGTTTCCTTATCTAAGTCTACAATTGTCTCACCTGTTAAATGATGTAATTAGTGGTAACTGTGCCCTATCTATCAACGAGAAATGATTTCTGCAAAATGCATTAAGCTTCCTGGAAGTTGGCCCACTAACCCTTCCAGTCAAAAAAAAAAAGGTCCTGAAAATGATTATGGTAATGACTGCCCATCACACAGACAGGACAGCATTATATCTGACCCTTGTAAGCAAAGGCAGGAGGGGCTGGTTGAGCCAATCACAGCGTTATAACAAGTTACAGATTGCTTAGGGTATCAACTGGCTTGCACTTATTCTTGAGAAAGAAGGGGAAAAAGTTAGTCAAGGGATAATTTATGATCATATAACAAAGGTACAGTTAACATTGGTAAGTAGTCCAAGGTACTGAGTTGTGCATAGTACAAGGCTTTCTTTCAGATTTCTCTGAGAAGAAACCATCTGCCCCAGGGACTCCAGAGAATCAGAGCTGCCACAGCCTCAACTCAACATACGTGTGGCAACAGCCAAGTGCCAGGTCACAGAAGTGAGGTCTGCTCCGGAGCTCCTGCCCCACTCTCCCAGGCTGGAGAGTACAGGGCTGAGAGGAGGGCAGCTTATACTTGGGCTCTGGATAAAGCGAAGGTCTCTAGGTTTCCCATCCATCCTTCAGTAAAGTTAGGTTAGCCCACTGTCTACCAAACAAACAAACAAACAAGCCCGACCAAAACCCAAGCTGACTTAGAGACTCAGAGCAAATTTCATTTCTATATTACACACAACCCTCCTGGAAGCTGACGTCACTAAATTGATATAAAAACATTTAAAAAATAAATAAATGTATTGCTAAACTAGAAAAAGAAAAGCCACCACTTTGTGTCGACAATACCCCTCCCCCCCACTTAATTTATTTTCTCTTTCCCTCCCCCCCACACCATATAAATTCAATTTGACAACCCTGCTAATTGGATAAACGAAGCTCCTTTTCTTTTCTTGTTTTTGGAGGGCTCCAAACAGGGTGATTGTGCTCTTCTTTAACGTGAATTCCATCTGCTTTATTTCTCTCTCCCCATTCAAGATTCCCCTTGAATATTTATGAAGCCTCCCTACCCACCCCCACACCCATCCTCTTTTTAGTCCACCTAACATTCCCTCTCCCTTCACTCCCTCTTACTCATCCCTCCCTCTTTCTTTTCCCTCCATCAGCCCCCCCCCCCCATCTCTCAGTGCCGGGACAAAAACCTTCCAAATGGCCCCCCCTCCTAGCTTTATATAAACACAAGCAGTGTCAAGTGTGAGGAGAAGGGGGGGAGGGGGTTCAACTGCCAGTCAAGCCCCCAGGCTTCAATGAGGCCCAGAGGCCTACCCTAATCTGCTGCATGCTTGCCATATGGGGGCTGTGTTGCCCCGAGAAACACTAACAGGCAGAACGGAGCTTAATAGAGTCCATATTCATTGTGATGCAGTAAGATAGCTCAAGGCACTATTGCCCCTTCGGTCTGTTTTCATTCTTCTGTTCCCCACTTTCTTTCTTTTTTTTCCTCCCTTTTTCTTTCTTTCTTCCTTTCAAAAGGACAAGGCCCCTGGAGAGCGCTAATCTGGAGAGGCTGGGGCTTGGAAAAAGATGGTGCTTGGGGTTGGGAGTAAGGGTTAGGGGGTGGGGAAGGCCAGGGCTAGAGGTGG
>CM053596.1:247979667-247998099 GCA_028646575.1 Pseudocheirus occidentalis | reverse complement strand
TAAGGGTAACAATGACAGACTGAGCAAGATCATAGTCAGGAAGAACGGAATTCAAATCTGGTCTCAGATATCTACTAGCTGTGTGACCCTGGGCAAGTCACTTAACCTTGTTTGCCTCAGTTTCCTCATCTGTAAAATGAGCTGGAGAAGGAAATGGCAAACCACTCCAGTATCTCTGCCAAGAAAACCCCAAATGGGATTATGAAGAGTCAGACACAAGTGAAACACGCAACAACAGCAACAACAATATTTCTAAGGGTGGTAATACATTCTGAGCAAGATCATTATCAGGAAGACCCGAATTCAAATCTGTCTTCAGATGCTACTATCTAGGTGACCCTGGACAAGTCATTTAATGTCTGCCTCAATTTTTCAACTGCAAAATGGGGATAATAATAGTACCTACCTCTCAGGGTTGTCATAAGGAACAATTGAGAGAATATTTGTAAAAATCACTCAGCACAGTGCCTACCACATACCAGGTACAATATAAATGATTATTCCTTTCCCTTCCCTAAACTGATTCTAAAATTTGAATTCTTCTTTACCCCTTGTCCCCTTTTTCGACTTCTGGCCAGGCACTTCTGCTCCTTTTTGGCCTCTTCTTGCCCCCTTACCATCGCACAGCCAATGTTCATCTTCCCCACCCATCCCACATAACGTCTCAATTAGAAAGAGAAAATAAGGGGGCTGAGAGAATAATCTAATCATACAGATGTGGAAAACCAAGGCCTAGAAAGTCAGTCACCCAGAGAATTACTGGCAGAGCTGGACGAGGGACCAGTTCTCCCAGTCCATGCTCTTTCCACTACACCCCAAGTGCAACTCAGAATAATGGGAAGGCTGATCCTGAGGTATCTCTGGAAGACTCAGGGCACCATCTTGGTTATGACTGTTCTCTCTTACCTAATAGAGTTGTCATGCTCTGAATGATGCTTATAAAGAACTACTGATTACAGTGTTCTACCTTCTACTGTGTCTCTTGACCTGGAAAGGTTGTGCATTCATACAAGGATAGGGTTAGACAATCAACCAATGATTTCATTGTTATAAGGAACAAGCAAGTCATGATAACTTCTCTGCAACTCAGTTCTCGTTGCCTAGAACATTGAGAGGTTAAATGATTTGCCCACGATTACAGAGAATGCATCAGAGGAGAGACCTGAACCCAAATCTTCCTGGTTATTAGAGGGATTGAACCCACATTTTCTTGCCTCCAAGGCCAGTTCTCTCCTCTCTGTACTATTGCATCTATGCAAGATAGCTTGCAAAGAAGTTTTAATTCCTCAGAGCTACAATCCAGAATCCCAGCACCGTTAACCTCAAGAGTCATAAAATATAACTATATTTGTCTGATCTCAGAAAGTACTGGATTTAGGACAGGAGACTTGAGTTCCAGTCCTCTTTCTCACTGTATGATTTGGGGCAAGTTATAGCCTCTTGGACTGCTGTATCTTCATCTGTAAAGAAGCAGAAAAACACTCTACTTGCTGTAGAAAAAACTGGATAAAAAAATTAAAATGGCTCTCTGGAAAGGAGAAAAGAAAGAAACATTTCTTCATACTTATCCTGCCCACAATGCAGGGATTTTTGTGCACAGAAAATCTTGTCTTAGTTAAAGCACTAACACTGTCAGATCATCATCATAGCCTCGTTCAGCCTTCTATACCTGGAGCTATTGTCAAAGTCTGAGATTCCATTAATGTTAAATGCTTCCTTTATTAAGGTCCCCAAGGATCCCCACCCTATCCCCAAACAGAAACAAAAACAACCGATATAGGTAATCAGGCACAGGGTACAGAGAAAACAGAAACAAAAACAACCCATATAAGTAATCAGGCACAGGGTACAGAGAATAAAGTGGCATTTAAAAAAAATTATTCCCTTCTCTGCTATAGGAAGACCCCATGAGCAATTCGTCATTTATTCTAATCTAGTCCCTAACAGGCTCCTACTTTGGCGCTGCCTGTTAAGGGAGTGAGATGGAAACTCTAAAGAGAAAAGCTTAACGGGAAAATTACTCATTGAGCTCAGGGAAATGGTAGATACATGGAAAAATAGTCCTTGGTTAGTCATGATTATATTCACTAGAATGACAAAGTTCCCCCCCACCTGTTAAAATTCAGCTGCTGCCACCACTCCTACCCCGAAAAATGGCCCCATACTGTCCTATATGATTCCCTCTCTTCCATTCCCAAACTCAGAAGACTAAATATGCTAAGCAATTGGGAAAATAAGTGAATGAGGCTGAGAAAAAGTGTACATGTGGGTAAAAAGAGTGGGAGTATGCTAGTCTGTGCATGAATGAATGTGTATGAGGAGGTGTGAGCAAGAATGAGGAAGGGAATTAATTTAACGGATGGCAACCTAAGAGTAGCAAGATTTAGTTCATGGCTTAATAAATGTTTGTTGAGTTGAATTACGAAGAAGAAGGTTGGATGATAAGATCATAGATGGATAAGATCTTATGCTGGAAGGTCCCTCTCATTTTATGGATGACAAAATTAAAGACCGGAGGAATTGTGAATTGCCGAAGGTCACACATGGAGTAAGTAGCAATGAACCTCAGGTTCCAGCTCCAGAAACTTCATCAAGAGACTGGAAACCAAGAGAGAAGGACACACAGAGTCTCTCTTAGGTTAAGTAATTTTTCATTAAAAGTTTAAAGAGTAGATTATTAAATTTTCACTGTGAGCGTTCACACTTCAGGAATCGGCAAATACTTCAGATCACGAGTTGTCCAGGCTTAAGAAAGCGACGGAGACAATGTTATTAATTCAAATTAAATCTAAAAGTATATCAACTGTATATTTTCCCCTCAGAAGGCTGTTCTTAAATATTTACCAACACACCCCTGGTTAAAGGTGATAGAACTAAAAATATGTTGACAAAAAGCCCTCATTTATTCTTAAAGAAAAATTAGTATGACCATGGGCTTTATTTCTTAGAATTCAAGGGACTTTACTAGCCACAGTGGATAGCCCCAGAAAGAGGGAGAACGGCCAAGCAGGGCCCTGATAGGATTCATCACCCTGGCAGATGTGGTCGAGGGTTGGGATTTCATTCAAGGGTTTTCTTTTGTTTTCCTTCTCATCTTCTTCCCAAAAAACAAACACTGAACTAAGCTTGAGGCTTTAGGCTTCCTGCAGACATTGGGTTGAAGGCGTATCAAGGAAGAGACAGCAAAGGTTGCCAAACAGGAGCAGCTGGAAAGAGGTTGAGGTTACTTTGGGAAAAGGCATGAGGATAAGGCAGGCAGGAGGAAAGGAAGCAAGAGAAAGGAAAAAGGACTGTCAGGAAGGGAGGTGATACATATGACTGGGGATGGGGATGGGAGGAAAGGAGAGGTAATGGAGGAGTTGAAGGGAGGGGTGGTTAGCTTGAGGATGGGCATGCAACCCAAATGCTCAGTACAAGCCTTAGTACATACCTACAATGAATGGTTGATGAATGATTTACCTGCTCTAGAAAGGAGCTCAGAGTCAAGTCAACAAACAATTTATAAATTAAGTGCCTTCTACGAGCCAAGCACTGTTCTAAACACTGAGGACACAAAGGAAAGCAAAAACTGTCCCTGCCCTCAAGTAGCTCACAATCTAATGGGAGAAAAGGATGCAGACAACTAAATATGGAAAAGATACATACAGAATAAATCAGCAGTAATCTCATAGGGAGGACACACTAGGAAAGGCTTCTCATGCAAGGTGAGATTTTTGGAAGGAAGTTAGGGAAGCCAGTGGGCAGCTAAGGGAGTACAGAGGGCCTGGAGCCGGGAAGACTCATCTTTGTGAGTTCAAATCTGGTCTCAGATGCGCACTAGCTGTGTGACCCTGGGCAAGTCACTTAGCCCTGTTTGCCTCAGTTTCCTCATCTGTAAAATGAGCTGGAAAAGGGAGTGGAGAACCACTCCAGTATCTTTGCTAAGAAAACCCTAAATGGGATCATGAAGGTAGACACAACTACAATCTGCCAGGAGCTATGCTAAGTTCTGTATAATTATTGTCTCGTTTGGTTCTTACAACAATCCTGGGAGGCAGGTTCTATTATTATCCCCACTTTACAGATGAGAAAACTGGGACAAACAGAAATTACATGACTTACCCAGGGTCACACAGCCAGTATGTGTCTCAGCAGGCCACGAACCTAGTTCTTCCTGACTCTAGGCTGGCTCTGTGGTCGTATTATACCAGGCTACCTCTTCTTGTATTTGCCATAAAGTGTAATTATTATTTTTTTATTTTTTGTAATGATATGATATAATATGATATAATGTAACATGTATTTATTGTGTATAATGTAATACAATATAAGTGTATTATATATTATAAAAATATTTATGTAAAATATACATAATATAAATTTAAAATAATCACTCATTTTTCTGAAGATATTATGAAAGGGATTCTTGGTTCAAATTCAGGATTGGGTTGGACTGTGTGAAATCTGAAGTAGTCTATGATTCTGTGATGTCTGACGGTATCCACCAGGTCAACGATTCACCTACATGGCTTGGTGAAAGTATAAGACTCTATTGTGCACTGAAATTTTCTCTGAGCAGAGTGTCATCTACTTCCTACTGCACAGCTAAGTGACTAAGGCAGACTCCCATGTGCAGTTGAGTTCTCCAGCAGTTTGATTTTTAAATATATGTGCTAGTATTCCTCTCTCTGAGGGCAAGGCCTGCAAAAGAGTCCCCCTTTTTTGACTTCTGGTCCATATGTGTCATTTACCAGCTCAGGAAGACATGGCACCGGTCATCTGGTCCCTAATCTGATCCTAACAGTTGGAAAGTCCCTTTCAAGTGAGAATAAAAAATTCTTTGCTTTTCTTTAAAATAAAATAACCAATTAAGCACCTATTAAGCTAAATAATAATAATAAATATAATATAATAAATAATTGATATTTCTAAAGCACTTTGTTTTTAAAACACCTTATATTTATTATCTCATTCATATTTCTCAGGACCTAGAGAGGGGCAGACCAGTGTAGTTGATGGAGAGCTGGTCACTGAGTTCAGAGGCTGAACCTTGCCTCTAACAACATGGACGGTTTGACCTCTAGGTGAGAGAGATGGAGGACAGAAACTGAAGGGGAAGAGAAGAAAGAAAGAAATGGAAAAAGAGAAGAAAAAGAAACACAATTGCTCCCAGGTGATTGTCTAAACCTCTAAATTGCAGATAAGGCTCCCATCTGCCTAGGTAGGGCAAATTCTTCCCCAGAAGCTACCCATCCCCATGAAACAAAACAAAACAAAACAAAACAAAAAACCCAACCAGAGTTAGGTATTATAGGTATTGTTCCCCCATTTTTCAGATCAGGCAGCCAAAACTCTGAGAGGTTAAGTAATTTGGCCTTGGTCACACAAGTTGTCACTTTCGGAGGCAAGAGATTTCCATATTAATGTAATGGGCAGCCAAGTGAGACCTAAGTGTGAGAATCACAGTCCCCAGCTGCCTGGGGCTTCCAGACCAGCATGGAAACACACAGGTGTACTCAGTACAAATTAGACTGTGATCCTGGTAAAAGAGAAATGTGAAGTGTGGGCAGAGCTCAGATGCTGCAGAGATTACTTCCAACTTAGAAAGAACAACATAATAGAAAGTTTGGTTCTACGGCACAGCCTTGGGCTCCCTGAGTCTCAGTTTCCTCATCTGTAAAATGAAGGCATTGGACTAGATGGCTTCTAAGGTCCCTTCCAGATCTAGACCTTCGATCGTATGAACCAAACATGTGTATTTTCCTCTTGCTTCTGGAGATTTAGAGTAGTTTACTCTGAGCATGGGAATAGCATGTTAAGAAGCAGACAAACCCCTGTGACAGAGCACAGGAGTCTCAAAACGCAACTTATGAATATCACTAAGGGGGTATGTAGATGGTGCTTAGGATGAATGTTTTGAATAATTCAGATCAGTGAAGACACTCATTTTTTAAAAAATTATATGTAAGACCTACCTAACTTTACTCCTTAGGCTAAGATACTTAGAGAGTCTTTGGGAAAGTTGTTGAGTCAGTTTTCAGCCTTGTCCCACTCTTTATGACCCCATTTGGAGTTTTCTTGGCAAAGATACTGAGGTGGCTTACCATTTCCTTCTCCAGTTCATTTTACCGAGGTAAACAAAGTTAAGTGACTTACCCAGGGTCACACAGCTAGTGATGTTGGAAGCCAGATTTGAACCCAGGAAGAGGAATCTTCTTGACTCCAGGCCCAGAACTCTATTGACTTCACCAAAAGTTAAAAGTATCATTCGTGTGTGAGAGTGTGTGTGTGTGTGTGTGTGTGTGTGTGTGTGTTGCATGTATCTTATTTATTTGGGGGGAATGAGAGCTTCAATGTGTAGAGCTTAAAAATCCCCAATAGCAATCTAGTTGATGATTATCTAAATTAACTTTATTTAATAGAGAGAAAATTAAAATATCCTACTCACTTAAAAATTAAGAAATGAAATACAAAACTATATTGCAATAAATACAAGCCAGTGATTTGAAAAATGTTATAGGTTTATAATATGGCTAGGTAAGGGATATTCTAGGAGAGAATGTAATGTCTTTGTGAATAGGGACTGCTTCATTGTATTTGGATCCCCAATGCCTAGTACACACAGTAGACATTTTAATGAATTACCGTTGATTGATTAAGGAGATAAGAAAAAAATAGGAAGGAAAAAGGATTAGAATGACTTGTGTATCCATGAAAAGGCACATATACACAGATATAGAGGGTGAGGAGGGGAGAAGGAAATGGTACTTGTAGGGGGAAGAGCACTGGCTTTGGAGCCAGACTTGGGTTCAAATCCTTTCTGTCACTTAATACCAATACAACCATTTCCCCTCTATGGGCTTCGGTTCCTCATATGTAAAACAAGGGGGTTGAGCTGGATGACCTCCAAGGTCCCTTCTAACCCTAAATCTTATGTCCTCCCAGATTCTTCATTATCTTTATGTAAATCCACTTTGTGAGAGGGAAACCTGCATAGGACTGCCTTCCCAATGAGACTGACTCCAATTCACCTTGTATATATGCACAAAGTTTTTTTTTTATTTGTTTGTTTTTTTGCCTGCTGTGTCCTCTATTAGAATGTAAGCATCCTGAGGTCAGGGACCTTGTTTTTGCCTTTCTTTGTATCCTCAACACTTAGCACAGTGCCTGGCACATAGCAAGTTTTTAAATTAATGCTTGTAGACTTGCAAGAACCCTGAAGGCATGCTAAAGCTCTGATTGGCAGAGTTTCAAATAATTTACTAATTCTGCTTTTTAAATCAACAACAGCAATGATCTTATAGGTCCTAAGAGAGGAAAATGTTGCCAAAATTTTTTTATAAAGCAATTTACTTCTGCCTAAGAGTCTGAAGCACCAGCATTGTTCAACTCCTTTTTTCCATGAAGAAAAACTCATAACTTCCTACTCTGAAAAATGAGGAGGATCACACCTCATTTAGCAGAGAAAATATGATCTGCTTTTATGCAATAACTTCTCCATCTCCTGACCTTTTAAGGTAGGTACAAAGATTTAAAGTCATATTGCACTTTAATTAGCTTATGTATAAATGGTGTTTATATGAAGGCTAGATACAATTCAGTCTAGGGCTAGAGTTTCCCTGCTCCAGCCTGATATCCCCACAAGAAAACTAATGTAACCATCACTCTAAGTCCCTTTACATAAGACTCTCCACATTGGCTGGGATTGATTACTGAATGTTCCCTGCCTTTATGAGGGGACGGAGGTGGCAAGAGAGAAGAGAGACCATCTTTTTCAGGTTTCCAGCTTTGGGAAAAAGGATTCCAGATTCTCTTCAGCTAGGAAGACTCTGGGAAGAAGTTGACATGTGGGGGGTTACATGAACAAATACACATCAATGATGGTGATGATCAGTGTTGTGAATTCTTGAATCTCGGATAAGACTATGTATTACCCAACCTTCCTCAGTCACCACTTAACACTACCTACGCTAATAGGCTAATAGTGCTTCGTTGCCCCTCAGGGACCTAAGATGTTGCAAAGAACACTTGCCCCACCCTTCACACCATCCCGATGATGATAATGATGATAATTTCTCAGCTATGTCCCTGCTTGTTCACATACAGGGAAACTAACAATCAGACTCAGGTCATTTCTAAAAAGAAGCTGAAGTATGTTCATTCAATTTAAAGAGATTTGGTTCAATGTAACAATATTCATCACCTACTGGAGAAGGAACAAAATTTCCATTTGGAGTTTCTTTTAAACCCAACTCAGTTCTTGGTCAAAGACCCAATATGAAATTTTTGGCCTTCTTATATTTTTAATGATTTCCAGGAGCCAACTGGAACCCCAGCCTTATCCTAGAATAGACATAGAAAATGCTACTAGAAAGGAAACTTGTCAATAGTTGGAGGGAAGAGTCAATTGTGGTTTAAGGAAGGGAAATTCACAAATATGGTCAATATATTAGTTAGACCCCCATGTTGACTATCTAGGCAAAGTTATAGAAACAAGCCAGTTGCAGAAACTGAAGAGTACTTGAGGCAAAATGAAAAATCTTAACACATTGTTCAGGAGAAAGAAAAAAAGGAATGTTCACAATCATTCAGTATTCAACTCTTGAGTAGCTGCATAGTGTTACATGTTGTGCTATGGCTCCCATAACCAGGCTTTTCATGAGCCCAGAATCACTTATTACAAATTGGGAAAACAGCCTGAATACACAGACCACAGTAACATGTAATCGCCACAGTACACAGAAGTTGGGTACACGGTTTTTAAGCCAACTCATTGATATACATAAGATAGAGGAAAGACATTTCTCCCAAATGGATTAAAGCCTCACATGAAAAAACTTTTAATATATATTATATTTAAATATGCATATGTATATATTTGTATGTATGTGTATATGTATACATGTACATATATACATATTTGTGTGTATATATATATATATATATGCATACAAACATATTCTATTTATTTTTGGAAATAGATGGAACAGCTTACAACTTGCAAGTACCTTGTCCTTGAACAGAAGTGGAGTGAAAGGAAAGAATGGGAATATGAGCATGAAGTCAGGAAGACTCATCTTCATGAGTTGAAATCTGGCCCTCAGACACTTACAAGCTGTGTGTCCCTGGGCAAGTCACTTAACTCTGCCTCAGTTTCCTCATCTGTAAAAGGAGCTGGAAAGGGAAGTGGTGAACCACTTCAGCATCTCTGCTAAGAAAACCCCAGATGGGGTCACAGAATTGAACACAATTGAAATGGACTGAACAATAACAAACTGTATGGGACTGGATAGAAATATTCAGATTTGAAACTAGCTGTCTTTCTTTATCAACAAATGTAGAAAAATTAAACTGCAAGTTGGGTCAATAATAAAGTAACAGTAATAACATTTCTACCGTTAGAGGCAGCTATATAGTACTGTAGACAGAACAATCAATATAATGTAGAAGATCTGAGTTCAAATTTAGTCTCAGAAACTTACAAACTGTGTGACCCTGGGTATGTCATTTAACTTCTGTTTGCTTCGGTTCCCTCATCTGTAAGATGGATATAGTAACAGATTCCAGCTCCCAGGGTTATTTTGAGGATAAAAAGAGATAATTTGTAAAGTGCTTTGCCAGCCTTAAAGTGCTATAAAAATGCTATTATACTCAATACATTTAGTTTTTGAAGCACTTTAAACTCATCATTTCATTTGAGCTTTGTGATAATCCTGTGAGTTAAGTATTTTGGTGGGGTTATTCCCAATTTTATAGGTAAGTAAACTGAGGCAAAGCGAGATTAAGTGACTTACCCAAGGTCACACAGCTAGTACCAGAACAGAGATGAGAAACCAGGACCCATTTGAGTTTTGACATCAGGGGAAAAGGAATATGAGACCTTTCCAGGCATTTTAGCTTACCTTGACCTTAGCTTCATTACTGTATAGCACTGAAAGTCATTTCGCATTTAGGAAGGCATTATATAACAGAAAGAATGCCAGAACTGGAATGGCAGAGGAATGGATGAATTGGAGCCAGGGGACTGGCTTTGAATCCTGGCTTTTCCTGCATGACCTGGGGTAAGTCATTGAATTTCTCTGGGTCTCAGGTTACTCATTTTGTAGGACTGGTCTAGATGACCTCTAAATTCCTTTTTAACTAAATCTACAAGCTCTTACCCTCTAGTTTTCATTCTAGTTATGACACTAACAAACTGTGTGTCAAGTGTTTTTCTTTGCCTAGGCCTCAGTTTCCTCATATGTTACAGGAGGAGCTTGGACTTGATGAGTTCTGAGGTCCCTTAGGCATTAGAATTCGGCAGTTTTATTTTTCCTCAGGGCATTGAGCATCTGGTCAGAAGCCACCACAGACAGAGACTGGAGTGTTTCTGCAACAAGCATGGACTTTGAAGAACAGGGGAAGGCTTGGAGTATCTGGGATTCCTGTTCCCATCTCCCTCAGGGAGTTTGGTTTGGAACACTAATGTGGTTCTCATTCAGGGACTGACGCAGCTCTTATTGTAATGTCCAAACCACAAGCTCAGAAGAGGGAAGGGTGGCAGGAGTCAGAGAGCCAGACGGTGCTAAGTAAGAGAAAGTTGAAAAGGTAGTGGGGGCAAGAAAAAATCAAATAAAGGGAATGGCAGGATGGAGAAACAACAGTCACTGAGGCTGCAAGGAGATTGGATGGAAATGAAAGTGGCAAATGAAGACTGAGCATTTGGGAAATCAAGCTTTGTGTTTTGTTTTGTTTTGTTTTGTTTTTTAGTGGCCCCTTAAGCTAGTTAAGCAATGCAACTATTGACTTTAATTAACTTGCTCCTTGACATCATTCCCTGTGAGAAGCAAATGACATCAATCTCACACCCCACCCTTCTTCCCCCAAGGCTCAGAAACAGGTTCTGGGTCCTCTGACAGACTCAAAAATCAATTCAGAGAATATTGGACCTGAGAGAGCCCTTAAGCATCCTACAGCCTAGGGGTTCTTACAGAGGCCACCAATAGCTTTCAGAGGGTCCATGAACTTAGATGGGAAAAAGGGTTCTATCTTTATTCTCACTGAAATTTAGCAATTCCTCCAATTTTAAAACCATATTATTCTGAAAAGTGGTTCATAGACTTCAACCAGACTTCCAAAGGGGTCCGTGACAGAAATAAAGAGTAAGAACCTCTGGGTTAGCTCAACTCATTTAATGAATGAGAAAACAGTCGTGTAGAGTTGGAATGATTTGTCCAGCTTGGCTAGTGGCATATCACAGAGGGATGGCAAAGCTTTTCTAATGTTCCCTAATCAAACTCCCAGCTTTTATCCATATTCGGCAACTCTGGTCATCTCCACTGGACAACACCCACCTAACATCATTGCATGAGCAAAAGTCACCCTCAATCAAGGACCCAGAGGCAAATGATAACAATCCCGATCATTTATGTAATGTGCATTACATATGTCATTGCACTTGATACAATCACCCTGTGAAACAGGTAATATTATTGTTTCTACTTTAATTTATTTCTATACTCTAAGGCTCAGCAAGGTTAAGGGGCTCGGCTAGGTCATACAGTTCCTAAGTATCTCATGCAAGATTTGATTGAAGGACTTTCTGATTGAGTTCAATACTCTGTCCACTTTGACACCTAACTGCCCGATAACTGGCCCTTGAATCCTCCAGTCATCTTCCCATGACCATATCTCATAGAGCCATTTCCAGACAAGGTACACTTTCCTACTTTTACGGTTTTAGACTGGTTTGAATATGTTGTTTTCCTGTCCCAGGAAAGATATGTGTCAAGGGTTATTTCTAGCCATAGAAGGCGGAGATAAGTCTATATCCTCCTAAAACCTATAATACCATATAATAATTAAAATATAATATCCAGTCAACCTAACATTGTCCAATTTGGATTACAGAAAACTTCCTAGACTGAACAAAAAATTACTGAATAATGGAGTTGGAAGAGGCTTTAGAAATATATAGTACAACCCTTTCATTTTCAGATGTGAGAACAGTGGCTTATGGATGTGACCTGTTTTGGTTGGTCCCCATCTAGAGGCCTGAGATTGAAAACCAATCTTAGATGTTTTTCATTGGAACCTGGATTCTATTTACTTAGGGTCCCATTTTTTAGACCAGCAGATATCCAAAACTAAATAATATCAAGATACTTATTCTTGGTGAGTCTTTAGGAAGCCAGTTAATCTTATGTATGCTTTGGGGTCCATTCATTTAAATCCCATTTTCTGTTCTGTCTATAAACTTCGAGGGTCTTCTCCTCCCAGACTGATATTTTTGTGATGATACATTAAGCCATCTCTTGTCTCAGTTTTTACCCACCCCTTAAATCATTGAATGGGCATTCCCTCAGACTACTAGTCTCTACAGACTACTAGTACTCTAGTATCTAAAACCTGAGGTTTGTGAAAGATTTTAATTTAGAAAGGGCAGGGTCATGCACAGTATTCTGGGCCATTGCCAGTTGTCTTAACTTTTGTTTTGCCACTGGACTTTGATGGCTCTGGAGGACAGAGTGAAGCTGACAACTTTATACCACTCTGTCTCATTTAAATCCAATTTATGACCAAGAGAAGATAATGCGGTGATATCATTGATCCTCTTGGAGAAAGAAGGACCACCATTATCAACAGTAAGGACCTAGAAAATGAATTACGCTAAACAAAACCATCCCCACAGTCATGTGGGACTTGAGGCTTGCAAGAGTCTCCATTATTTGTGGGATAGAATGGCAAAATTTATTTTGATGTCAAAGAATAGGAGATATTGAATAGAATTTAATTGTCCTTGTCCTCAGCCTCTGCTTACTTTCAGAGATGGAGAATGCACTGACTATAAGGTGGCCCAACATTAGAGTTCACAATACAATATAATGTTTTATAAGGAAGCTCTTCCTTTTGTCTAGTCAAAATTCACTCTGTGGAACATATACATTGCTCTTAGTTCTGCTCTGTGAAATTACAGAGGATCAGTCTAATCCCTCTTTCACATACCAGTCCTTCCAATATTAGAAGGTAGTGGGTATATGAGCAGCTAGCTCTGGAGTTGGGAAGACCTGAGTTCAAATCCAGCCTCTGACATGTACTAGCTGTGTGACCCTGGGCAAGTCATTTAACCCTGTTTTTCTCAGTTTCATCATCTGTCAAACGAGCTGGCAATCTACTCTAGTATCTTTGCCAAGAAAAGTCCAAAACGGGTAATGAAGAGTCAGAGGTGACTAAAACTACTCAACAACAATGAGTATGTCTTTTCTTCTGGATAAGTATGCCCAGTTCCCTCAACCAATTTTCAATGCCTTTTGATGGCAAAATTTATGTTTGATCTAAGGAAAAACTTTCTAACAATTAGTACTCTCCAGAAGTCCAGGAGTAGAGCAGGCTGCTTAAGAAAACTTCCCCCTTATTGGATGTATTCAGGTGGAGGCAGGATGACCGTTTGTCAGGGAATTCTGTGATTCTCTGATTCACTTGGTATGCTGCTTTAATAACCCTTCATTATTTGGCTCCTTTCATATCTCGACATGCTCCAGTTTGTTCTTAAATCATGGCACCTAGAAGTGGGTCCAACTTTCCAGATGTGGTCTGAGCACCATCAGGTAAAATGGAATTATCATCTCCTGCTTTTTCTTTCTTCTATTAATAGACTGAATCACTACAACAGTGATTTCATCAGAGTGAGGACTCCCTTTACCTTCATGACGACAACCTCTCCACACCTTAGCAGACAGAACTATGAGTTGCTATGGTCAAAAATTTTGATTAGCTGGTGGCTAGCCCTTTAAAAATGAACCCTTCCAAACATAGTGGAGCAGATCCTCATCTGACAGATACAGTATGTCACTAGGTCCCTACTCAAAGATCTTCTCCCTTTTCTTCCACTGTCAAAGCCATTAAGAAACTAGTGTCACCTCCATACCACAATGAGGCACTCAAGGCTTTGCAAAAGACAGGTCAAATTTATCCATGGGATTGCTGAAAGGACTGAGATCACAACTATAAAGATTTTACAATATACTCAGATGGAAGATGATCCAGGGAGGTAAAATGTGCTGCAAGAGTTCCAGTGCTATTTCAGAGTCTGGGAGGAAGGCTAGGACCCAAGTGGTTGACCTCTTTCTTCTGAACATTCTCTTATAAAGCAATAGTTCTAGATGTGGATAAGTTTGTTAAATAAAGAAAGAGTGGAATTTTCAAGACCATCCTCCTTCACCTGTCTAGACTCACATATACCCTAGGATCATTCTACAGGAGGAAGCCAAGGACACACATGACTTAGGCAACTTGATCTTTCAAAGTCAGCTATCTTTAGATTTGGGAAGAAGCAAAAATTAAAATCTACTTACACTCCTCTCCTCCAAATCCTCTTCCAGATAGCATATAATCAACTTACTAAATAGTGCTGGCCCACGCACGAGGAAGAAGGTTCTCAAAGAACCTTTTACTCCAAACTCACATAACTCTTATTTAGGCCAAATTGAGGAACACTTGCTAGTCAAATCCTCTAGACTTGTTTCACATGTGGTCCCAGAAACTCATCCAAAGTAATCTGTAATGTAAGCATGAGTACTCAGGCAACTCTTCCTTTCCCCCTACTGTCATTATTCTACCTTGCTCTGCTTCTCAAGCCCCTTCCACTCTAGGTCTGGACATTCACTGCCTTTTACATATTCACAGGAAATTCAGAATTCTTCTCCCCACCTCTCCCTCATACAACCAATCAGCTGTGTGTTCGGCCTTTGCTTTCAAAGAGGACCATGACATCAGGGAAATGATGACATGATCTGTAAGCAAGTTGGATTACAGTGAGGAAGGGTTATGCAAAGTCATCAGCTTCACTTTCTCCTCTAGAGCCATCTGGGTCCAGAGGCCAGATATTCATCAGAATGACCTGTGATGGCTCAGGATGCAATGGGAGACCCTGGCCCTTTTAGGCTAAGGCTTTTTCAGGTTCTCACTTGGAGTGAGGTAATGCCCATTCAGTGAATAGGCCTAGTGAGTCAAGGGATGGGCCCTTTAATTAAAAAATCAAACTGGGAGGGGAAGACCCTTAGGGTTGCTGGTGAAAAGAGAAACAGTCACTACAGACGTTTACTATGAACCAGGAGGGCCCAAAATATAGCCATTATGTGGTGCTTGGGCAGGGACCTATTGTGGTCCAATCTATGAACTCCAGAGTGAAAAGCAGAGGCAGGAACAGCAATCCCATTTTCTCAGCCACCCTCCTCTTCTTCCACATCCCACTCCCCCCTTCACTGTCTCTCAGCTCCCTACCCTAGATATACATTTAACACTAGATGGATTCTCTCCTTCCTCATTCCAAAAGATCTCTTAAAACATCTTAAACTTTTAAACAAATATGAATCTTGAGATCTGAAGCTCATTGTGGACTTTTCCTGGCTCCCTCCTGTTCCCCTCCCTTTTCAGAGCCCTATGGCCATGGCTGAAAAACTGGCACATTCATGGGAAAACAGACTCACGGAACTGAGCCAGCTGGTTTTGGCATACTCTGTTTACAAAAAGAATAAAGTGTCAGGCGAGAGGAGAGGAGTGTTGAAGTATGAAGTGTAGTGGAAGGGCCGTTTGAACCACGTGTTTCACCAATCCACCAGTAGTATGCAAGCAGATGCCCTTTGGATGTTCAATTTCTTCTACCAACTTAATTCAGCAAATGTTTGAGTGCCATGAACTGTAATTCCAAAGTACACCAAGAAGATGGAAAAATGAAGTATGATTCTGGAGCAAAACCTCAATAAAGATCAAATGGGGGTGGAGAAGATCCAGACAGAGAAAAGGTAATGAGAAAAAGCAAAGACTTGTAAAGGTCTGTCTATGACAATAATGATAATGCTGATACTTGTCAATTGTGTAGCACTTTATAAAAGGCTTCATCATTTACTTTTGCTCTTCTCCATTCAGGCATACCATGAGAACTTGAATAGTGATTTTTCCACCTGGCAAATAGTTTTACCTTATACAGAGAGACTGGGGAGGGTAGTAGGTGGCACACACTGACTGCTCCAAATAAAAATGACTCAATAATATTATTATACAACCACAGATATTCTGAATACCCACTAGCCTGGAATGTCTCATTTCTCTACTAGTTTGCTTTCTCCCTGGCTCAATCTGGATCCTGGTTAGAAGGGACCTTAGTCTCTCAGGGGTCATCTAACCCAATTTCAGCCTCCCCACAAAACACACACTACAATATACTCAGTAAGTGGTCATCCAACCTTAACTTGAAGACCCTCTGCTTATAAGACACCCTTCCCCTAATTCTAGCATTCAGTTGAACCCACAAGCTTGTTCTCCAAAGCAGATCCAAACACTAGCATCTCAACCTGAAAGAAATCGCCCCACGGGACTGTCTCCAGGAAGCTAGTGGAGATGTCATCACTGGAACAGATATTTTATGGAGAGATGGTGTGGTATAAGGCAGTGGGGTTAAAGTCAGATAGAAATGATCCCTAGAGCTGTATGTTGGCAAATTAACATTATCTCCATTATATTGTATTGATATTTTCTTAAACATTTTCCAATTATATTTTCATCTGGTTTGGGCTGCCCTCAGGAGTTTTGCCTGCCTCATGCAGCCTGCAAGCCTTGAGTTGGACACCTCCGATGTCATTACCAATGGACAGGGTGTAAGACCTATAGTTAGGAATCCCTGGATTTGAATCCTGTCTCACACATTCAGCTGGCTCAGGGATTTGGAATCTGCGGCCTTGAGACCACATGTGCCCCTCCAGGTCCTCAAGTGCCACCCTTTAAACCCAACCTTGGCTGCACTTGAGGACCTAGGAGGCCACATGTGGCTTCCGGTCATAGGTTTAATCCTGGCCAAGTCACTCCAACATCTCTTGTCTCTTTTCTTGTCTATAAGATGGGGAGAACAGCATTTACCTCTCAGGGCTGTTGTGAGACTCAAATGAAAGGATATTTGTAAAGCACTTTTGCAGTCTTAAAATGCTAGAGAAATGCTAGCCGTGTGTTGTTATTATTCTTATATACTTACAAACATGAAAGCACGAGGTAAATGCCTGTTGTTATTATGCTGGGATGGATGGTAGGAGCTTTTCAACAAGCCCAGAGCGAGCCGTCTGTTTTGTAATCAAGACAAACGGGGCAACTGAGCCATCATCCCTAATATTTCTGTCTTTGAAGTCCAGATTAAGGGATGTGCAACAGTTTCAATAGCTGACAACAAAGTTCTCCCTTTCTGTTCTTCTGTGTCTCTAAGCAGAAAAAATACCTTGGGTTGTCCAAGATGACTTTGGCTACCTCACCATGCAAACAAGACTGAGAAAAGTATACTATCTGATTCAGGTGCAACAACTGCTTTAGGCAATCTCACATTAAAACAAACAAACAAACAAAAACCAACCAAAGAAAGACCTTGCCCTTTCCTAATTTGTAGAAGTAACTTTTTTTTGGGAGTAGTAATCTTCAATTTAAATATATATAATATATATGTATACATATAGTATTCTTTTAAAAATAATAAATTATTTTCCAGGAAAAATGCCTGTAGAAGAAAATTTTTTTTCTATTTTCCCTTTTGGCCTTTTCTATATCTCTAATCTTGAACTAGCTTTCCTTTTCTCTAGTAAATTCTACTTGGAGCAAACCTGGAAAAGAAGAATCCCAAAGATGACAGCAACAATGGAATTTAGTCTAGTCTGCAAAGAGCCTCATTTTTTTTTTTTAGCAAAGGGTAACTACATTAAGAAAAAAGTCACCCCCTCAAGTGACCTCTCTTAGCTCCCATAGGTCAGGGATGTAGAATGGATCTCATGATACTTGGGGATCCTAATCATTAATGACTCAAATGTTCTGGGAGTGGAGAAGGAAGACCTTTCCCCAAGTGTGTCTGAAGGCTGATTTAGAAAATTTCTAAATCCCAGAGCTACTGACATAACCAAAAAATCCAGAGAATTCTGACAGAACCCATCAAGAGAGAGAACAGATGTGCGCTCTTCAGGCATCTTCGCTAAGCCAATAACAAGCAGTCCAAAAGACCACCTTCTTGAGATTTGGCACAATGGCTTTGAAAACCTGTAGCTTTAGACCACAAAGAGTTACTAGCCTACTAGTTTTCTTAGCCTCCTCTAAAGAGAATATTGTGGGCCAGACCTTCATTCTGAAAGTGACAATTCCTATTCTCCACCCCATCCATAACTCCTAAATCTCAGGATCTCTTCCCACCCCCTCTCAATCCTCCCACTCCTTGGAATGGGAGGCAGCAGCCTGCTGCCCAGCACATTCCCAAACGGGTTTCATCTTGGTCCAGATTCATCTTGTTTCTTAACTCTTGCCAAGAAGAAAAAATTAAGAAATATGCATGTATTGGAGAAGGGCAGGCATAAGAAACAGAGGATGGGGCTGGATTTTTTTTTTAATGTCAGTTGTTCATGAAATGGAGAAAGAGTTGTGAATGGGGAAAGTAAATTTCCTCCCCCCCCC
>CM053596.1:247926832-247979167 GCA_028646575.1 Pseudocheirus occidentalis | reverse complement strand
TTTCTTAGTATGAGGATAGGTGAAGGGAATACAAATGTATATGTATGTATACTTACACATATGTCTATATAGGAGGCTATATATGCACATGAATACATATCTGAGCATGTGTGTATATGTGTATATAGAGAGTATAGGATCAATTGAATACAAAGGGATGATACTTTAAAAGGTGAAATTCTGAGGTGGGAGAGGACTAAAATGAGAGGAGACAGGGAGAGACAAAATGGGGTTAATCATCCCATATAGAAGAGGCAAGGGATAACTGTTACAACTTTACTTTCAATTACTCTCAGTGAATTTGACTTAGGGAAGAAATGGCATAAACTCTAAATTGGGCATCATGCCACACAGGAGAGTAGGGGACATGGGGATGAGAGGGGGAATGACGGAGGAGAGGGCAGGGTCTGGGAGAAGGTTGCTGGATGCTCACACTTCAGTAAAGGGACAGGGATAGGGTAGAGAACAGAACACAGAGGGGAGGGACAGGAAGGAGGGACATATGATCACTGTCACAATATGTCCACTATGAAGACGTCCTGTATAATCACACATCCACAGCCTGTATTGAATTGCTTGTCCTTCCAGTGGGGGTAGGTGACAAGGGATGGATAGAAAAAGTCTAGAATCTAAAGCTCTGCAATACCTGCGACTAGGAATTAAGATATACAGGGGCTGGGGTAGGGAGACCCTCCCTGCCCTACCAGAAAGTTAGAGAGCAGATCAGGGGAGGGACTTTACAGTGGGATCGCTGTTTTGGGGTTGGGGTAGGGGAAAGACAGGGAGAAAATTTGTCATCCAAAAATCTCATGAAAACAAATGATGTAAACAAGAACAAATTTTAAAAATTTATTTAAAAAAATAAATAAAATAACATGACCAACAAAGATTTAAAAAAAAAAGAAGTCAATGATTCAAATTCTGCCTCCAATATTATTACTAGCAGTGTGACCCTGATTACTTAAGTGACTGTCCTGGGGGTCCACCTCTTCCAGCTTGTCAATGGCCCAGTGGCAATCAGACCTGAATATGGCACTCTAGATGTGCTCTGACTAGGGAAGAGAGATAAGACTCTATCTCTTTTTATTTGGACAGTATATTATTCCTCTATTCATGCAGATTAAGGTCATATTAACCTTTGTTTGCATTAGCTACTTAGCATCTTGGCCACATTTTGAGAACATATTGAACACATAGTCATAACTTCTACTTTGCATCCTGCATTTTTCAGTGACTTTAGGACATCTCTGTCTAGTTGTTCTTCTATACCTCAAACTCAATATATCCAAAATCCAATTAATTCCCTTTCCCCCAAAATATGTTCTGAGTTTTGGGGTTTGTATCTTTATTGATGGAATCATTATTCTTCCACTCACTTAGGCTCAAAATCTCAGTCACCTTTGACATTTCTCTCTCCTTCAATCCACAATGCCCCATCACCTCCAAATCTTGTGGAGTTAGTTTTTTCAATATGTTTGACCAACATGCCCTTCTTTCCATACTAGTTAGCACCGTATCAGTTTAGGGTCTCATCATCTCTTCTATGGATTTTTGAGATAATTTTTAATTGGCCTCATTGCCCCCAGGTTTTCCGCCCTTTTGGTGTTGTTCAGTCTTGTCTGACTCTTCATGACCCCATAGACCATAATGGCACTCCAATACTGTCCAAGGAGTTTTCATGTAAAGATTAGAGTGATTTGCCATTTCCTTCTCTGGTGGATTAAGGTTAAGTGACTTGTGCTTACAGATCACAAAACTAGGAAGTTGATGCTGAATTTGAATTCAGGTCTTCCTGACTCCAAATTCTGGAGTTTTATTCACTGAGCCACCTAGCTGCCTCTACCTTTTAAACCATTCTAAAAACCATTGTCAGACTAACTGTCCTAATATGTAATTCTAAGTGTGTCCCTAGCCAACTCAAAAACTTTCATTTGCTTCCCATTGACTATAAAATGTGGTCCAAACATCATAGCTTGACACTGAAGGCCCTCTACAACCTGCATTTCCAGCCTTATATCTTTAAAAAATTTTTATTTAAACCTTTTGTTTTTACATTATTTTAATTTCTCAATGTATTCTTCCTTTCTCTTCTGTCCAGCAAGTCACATTTGGCAACAAACAATAGAAAAGAAAAAAAAAAGCAAATCAGTAGAACCCAATCAGTACATTGTCTGGTAGTAAATACAACCTTCCACATTATAATCTTTCACATCTCTTCCTCTCTAAGACCAAGACTGGTCATTAAAATTTTCCCTTTAATTTTCCTCTTTGGGTCTTTTTTGTTTACTTAGCTGTAGTCACTGTACATATGGATTTCTTGGTTCTGTTTTATTTACTTTTTATTAGTTGATTCTTTTCATTCTTCTCTGAATTCTTCCTATTCATTATTTCTTATGCTGCACTAATAGTCCATTACATTCATTTAGCCATTCTCCAATTGATGGGTATCTACTTTGTTTCCAATCTTTCTTACCACAAAAAAAGTGTTGTTATGAATATTTTGATATATGTGAAATCTTTCTTTCCTTGACTTTCTTTGTCATTCAATGTGTTTGCTATCCCTCTCATTTTTGTGTCTGCCACTTACAAATTTGATATGCATGCCATCTGTGCCTTCATTCAAGTGTCTGATAAGATTTTTAAACAAATATGTGGGCAAGAGTAAAGTTCTGAGTTATTTCCAGAAGATTCCACCCTTCACAGTGACACATAATCAATAGATTTTCATTATTTCTGAAACTAACAAGTGGGTTCCCAATTCCAACCTTAGAGTCACAACAGTGATTGACCGGTCTGAGTCAGAATGAAGATGGAAGAGAGACAGAACAGGCAGCAACGATGACTCTTCCCTTTGACTACTTGGCCCTCATTTCATTCATGCCCAAAATGAGAAGGCCAAATGACCTTGGGCAAATTACCTTGTTTTTCTGTTTCATGGTATATAAAATGAAAAAAAAGGGACATGGATTTGACTTATAATTTCACTGATATAGAGAACTCCCAGATGGGGAGACACCATCTACCAAAACAGGTTGCCATTTTCTCTGCAACTTGGAGGAGAGGTATCAAATGTGTGCCTATAAAACTCCTAAGTGCAGCCTAAATCCAGATTAAAATGTAATTAGGAAGTTTAACAAAATTAATAAAAATACAACAAAACATAGATGATATTAATATATGGTTTTTCTAAGTCAATATGCCCCTCACAGAGATCTTTATGTACAGACCTAGTGCACTGAGAAGTCCAATGACTTATTCATGGTTACAGAGTCCACATACATTTGAGATGGGACTTGAGCTGAGGTCTACCATGGCTTCTAGGTTGACTCTCTATGCACTATATCATTAATATTTTGTTCATTTGAGGAAAAGAGCTAGGGTGGAGGGTAGAAACAGTGGAGAAGGGGAAGGTAAGAAGGAGAGAGATGGGAGAAGAAAGAAAAAGGGGTTGAAATTGAAGAAGAAATGGATGGAGGAAGGGGCAACAGGGAGAAAGAAGGGCATATAGAGAGAGGGAGAAGAAGTGAAGAGATAGAAGTGGTAGATGGAAGAGAAGATTTGCTACGTTCTTGGATAAGTGTTAGTAGTTAGATAAACTATTTTTGCCATACATTAGTATTCTCTTGGAACAGAACTATGGGTATCTGAGTAAGTGACCTCCTTTAACTTCTGCTTTTTGAAATTCTACTTGTATATCCATCCATTTAGAGCATTCCTTTCTGCATTAAAATCAGCTTGTATATGTTTATTTTCCAACTTCAGAACTTATTTTTTAAATAAAGATTCATTTACCCTAAAATTCTGGAGGTTTTCCATACATATAAAATCCTAAATCTTAGAATGTTAGACCTTTGAGAACATCCAGTCCTATTTCATCTTTGTACAGGTGGGAAAACCAGGGTTTGGAGATAAAAAACAAATTGGACAATGTCACTTAGTGAGTTAGGGGCAGATATTGGACCAGAATCCAGGTCTGATATCTACTCCAGTGTTTTCTTCTTTAAGACTTTAGAAATGTACTTGGTAACCTTAGCTGGGTGGTCAGTTTGCTAACTTGAGTCAAAGTCCCTTTGGCACTAATTACCTAATTTTTTGTTTTTCTGAAGAGTAGACCAGCCTCTTTTCAAAATTTGAAACCAGCATTTATTTCAATGTTCTGAACCTTCCCCTTCACCCACAGTCAACTCTATAAAGGGAGGGGTGGGTGTTGGCCAGGATAATAAGGGAAGATGGGGCATAGATGGCTTAATCATATTCACAGTTCTTTACTTTTATTGGAACTTCAGAGTTTTTCTTTTTGTGGTAGCAAAGAATTGGAAATCAAAGGGATACCCATTCATTGGGGAATGGCTGAACAAGTTGTGGTATAGGATTGTGATGGGATGCTATTGTGCTGTCAGAAATGATGAAGGGAATGGCTTCAGAAAAACATGGGAAGATGTTAATGAACTGATGCAAAGCAAAGTGAGCAGAACCAGGAGAACAATATACACAATAACAGCAATATTGTAACAATAATCAACCATGAAAGACTTAATTACTCTGATTAATACAATGACCCACAAGGGTTCTAAAGAAATCATGATGAAAAATACCATCCACATGCAGAGAGAGAACTGATGGATTCTGAGTGCAGATTGAAGCATATTTTTCCCACTTTATTTTTCTTGTCTTTTTCTGTTTTTTTTAAAATAACATAGCTAATATGTAAATATGTTTTGCATTTCACAGGTAAAATAGATATCATATTTCTTGCCTTCTCAATGGGTGGGGGAAGAGTTAAAGGAAGGGAGAGAATTTGGAACTCAAAATTTTTAAAAATGAAAGTTAAAAAAATATTAGAAGAAGATGAAAGAGGAGGAGGAGAAGGAGGAGGAAGAGAAGGAGGAGAAGTAGTAGTAGTAGTAGTAGTAGTAGTAGTAGTAGTAGTAGTAGTAGTAGTAGTAGAACAAGAACAAGAACAAGAAAAGAAGAAGAAAAAGAAGAAGAAGCTCAGAGCTTCCATTAGTATTGGAAGAGTAATAGTAGTTTAATGGGAGGAAAATTATCCTCTGGACTGCAGTGCTTTGACCACAGGAAAATCACCTCTTAAGGTGCTTGTTAAAGAAAAGATGATATCTGTCCTTCATTCTCTAAGACAACCAATTACATCATGGGTGATTTCTTGACTCAAGCATGAACTGGATTAAGATGAGGTAGAGTTGCACAAAGTCCTCAGCCTCACTCTCTCTTCCATAGTCATCAAAGTCCAGTGTCAAGACAAAATCAAGACAACTGGTAATGGCCTGGGATGTGGTGGATGACATTGGCATCTTCAGTGCCTGACTAAGCTCTAAACGCTCCACAGTGCTTGCTTCAATCTGCCTCCATGGTCATTGGAATAAATTGTTCTTGTCTGCCTATTCCACCAGAAGAAGTCTTCACATGCTTGGGGTAGATATCCCCCTACCACATTGACAGGTCTTAAACGAGAGACTCTATAAATAGCCTAGGAGTTTCTTCCTCCCTTGGTTCAGCTCCAAGGGAGCTGATATGTATTAGCTCTGTAATCACTTCTCTAGGCTTAAGTTATTTCATCTATAGAATGAGAATATTAGACTTGACCTCCAAAGTCCCTTCTAAATCAAAATCTATGATTTTTATCATGATAGGGCTGTTCTGGACTATTCATTTCTATAGACACTATTACCTCTGTTGCCACCTGCTGGTAAACCCACGTCCTTTCTGATTTAGGGGATTGTTCTGTTGGTAGTGAGTAGGAGCTGTGGGAATCAAAAATGACTGTGTAGGCCAAGTCCAATTTTGACAGTCAGCAGTTCACCCAGACAGTAGCTGGTGAGGCTTAATGAGTCTCAGGGACAATGTGTCTAATTTTTTGTCTCCCTTGGTCCTTCTAAACTTCTGAAGATACTGACCTAGCTCCATTGATTTTTCAGAATGGTGTTCCAGAAAACATAGATGCTTTTCCTTATATGGTGGTTCTCAAATTTCATTCATGACAAAGGATCATTCTTTGCTATGGCAAAATAGAGGTGAGTCAGGAAACCTGGATAGGCATAAGAGTAAGTTCCATATAATTCCCAGCACACTTAGCTTCTGCAACAGAACACCCTTCTGAAGGTGGGAGGGAAGGAAATAAGTATTTGTGTAGCCTTGTAGCCAAGCACTGGACTAAACACTCTTTACAAAGATTGTCTCATCTGACTCTTACAACCACCTTGAGAAGTAGATATTATAATTATGGCCATTTTACAGATGAGGAAACAAAGGCAGACAGAGGTTAAGTGGCTTGCCAGGATCACACAGCTAGTGTTTGAGACAGGACTTGAAATCAGATCTTCCTGACTCTTAGATCTTTAATCTATATTATCATTATAGAGGCAAAATGCCATAGCAGAAAGGGTGCTGGAAAACCTAGGTTTGGATCCTGCTCTTGACACTTACTGGCAGGATAACTGTGGGTATTGTCACTTTACCTTGAAACTCAGTTTCCTCATCTGTAAATAGGGAATAATAATTCCTACAGCATCTGTCTTATAGGGTTATTGTAAGTAGGATTCAAATGTGATTTTATCTAGGAAATGCTTTGCAAACTTAGTACATATCAATTGTTCATATGATTCTTTATTTGAATTTAATCTACTTCTTTGCATAGTCTAAATAAACTTTTCAGACCTTCTTTTGGTTGAAGCACAAACTTCAACTTCTAATTCTAAGTGCATGTATGGTTTTTTATTTTTTGCCTAATCACAAGTTTTTCAGGTCTTTCAAGTAAAAAGAAAACACTCCTGTATCCTGTGTGCAAAGCCAGTGTTTGAGAGAATAAAGGCCCTTTCATTTATCTTTGCATACAAATTTTCCCTTACCTCCTGTCATATGTATATTTAAATCTTTTGCTCCTCTATAAACCATGATTTGTTCTCTCTCTCTCTCTCTCTCTCTCTCTCTCTCTCTCTCTCTCTTTCTCTCTTCTTACCCTCTACCTCATCTAGAGTGGGTATTTTTTGGGTAGAGGGGAAGAGAATACATATTTATAAAACACCTACTATGGGTCAGGCAATATTCTAAGTATAATGTCTCATTTGATCCTTAAAATAACACTGCAAAGTAGGTATTATGATTATTTGCATTTTATAATTGAGGAAACTGAGGCAAATAGAAGTTAAGCAATTTGACCAGTCACATAGCTAGTAGAAGTCTGACACTAGGTTTGAACTCAGTTTTTCCATATTCCAGGCCCATTGCTCTAAAGTCTATCCAGTATGCTACCAGCTTCCTCTGGATATAGCAGTTCATATGAGCCCTTCTTTATGTAGAAGAAGAAGAAGAAGAAGAAGAAGAAGAAGAAGAAGAAGAAGAAGAAGAAGAAGAGGAGGAGGAGGAGAAGAGGAGGAGGGGAAGAGGAAGAGAAGAAGATGAAGACAAAGACAAAGATGAGAAGAAGAAAAGGAGAAGGAAGAGAAGAAGGAGAAGAAGAAGAAGAGGAGGAGGAGGAAGAAGAAGATCTAGCCTTTGTAAATATATATAGGGTTTTCTCTTTTTCCTCTCTTGAATTCCCTTAGACCAGCCACAGGAGTTCCTGACACCCTCTCTTCTCCTTTCCCCTACTAGGAATAACTGGTCAGTATTCCAAAACTGTATCAAGAAGGACTAACTAACAGGACTAACTGAAAAAAAAATAGACCTACAGTCTAAAACCACATCTTTCAATAGTGTGTTACAGACTTTATCTCATCTGCTACTCAAAACAACTTTGTAGGTAGGTAGATGCTATTATCATCCCCACGTTTACATATGAGAAAACTGAGGCTTAGACAGATTAAGGAGCTAATAAGGGTCTGAGGCAGGATTTGCATCTAGCTCTTCTTAATTTCTAGTCTAATATTCCATCCGTGTTCCACTTAGCTTCTGCTGTTCCTGCCATCTAGGGTAGGAATTTGGCCACATCTTAGCTTTCTTAAATAATTGTAACATCCTAGAAGGCAGGGACTGTAGGGAATCTTCAGATCCCTCAAGGTACATAGAACTGTTCCTTATACATAATATGTGTTTGGTAATTATTTGCTTAATCAATCAGTTAATTAATTAATGAGCATGTAGGAACTGACTGTGCTTTTAAATGATCCCACTGAAAGCCAGACTTATAGCCATACTTGGCCAACTCTTGGTGCCTCACAGAGAAACACTAACAGATTTGAGTTCCCTTCTTACCCAGTCACCCAATATACCTTCCTAAATGATTGCTTTTGTTCTTACAGCTCTTTCTCAGATGTGCACTATGAGTGAGGCAGGTCATACACATCTGTAAATAGACACATGGTAGAAAGACAATCCAAGGGACGGGGTTTTATAGTTGGACTTCCTGGACAAAACATAGACAAGATTTTAAACAATAAGATGAGCTTTTAAAAAATAAAGTAGGAGCCATCAAATGTCCATCCGTTTCCTTGACTATCCCTTTCCCTTGTGCCTTTCTTAGCTCATATCTCATAGTCCCTGAGAGCCATATATTACCAATAACAAGGTGGTTATGTTTAGATTTACTTTTGTCAGAAAGCCACCATGGCACAGGATCCAGTGATCTCAAAAAGAAAAGATTTTCCCCCCTTCCTTCCCCTCTTAAATTTCCTTACTTTTCTGCAGGAGTTCCTGGTTCCACTCCAGGCCACCCACCATTCCAACACCGTTTCAGGAAAGTCAGGCAGAACAATTGAGAAATCAAGCCTGAAGTCTAGAATCTCATTGCCAAGGGTACTTCTTTAGAGCCAGAGAAAATGAACAAACTGGAAAATTACCCAGGTCTCCTCCGGGAAATTATGCATTTCCTGCTGCTGACTTTACCCCCATGGTCCTTTGAATCTGAGTCAAAAAAGTTTGATACCTCTCCCCATATAAATCAACCCAAAGTCCAATGTGTCTGAATTCCTGATTTAGTCTATTATTCTTGGGTGTCCAGAGGTCTGTGTTTATTGAGATTTGATGATGGCTCAAGGGATCCAGCTTCAGTAACTTCAAAGGTTTTTCTGTATATTCAAAACCTTTTGACAGTTTCAGCATTTTTCAAGGTACAGAGACAAAAGTGATGGCTGGTTGACTCCAGCAATTCAGACTGTTGGCTAGCCAGGTAGATATCAGGAGATTTCTCCAGGGCTTCTTTGCTTAGGATGATCCTATTCTTGGAGAATTCAAGAGAATGGCACAGGAGCACTGTCTACTAAGTGTACAGAGGATTTGGAAGGGGTATATTCCTAAAGGCTGACTTATATAGACACAAGCCTTCTCATCTGATACCTTATAGTTTCTGTATTTGAGGTGGTTTTCCATTTCTGCTCCCAGATCTACCATCATTCTATCTCTAAGGTTTGGAGGTAGATGTTTTCCCTAGTAATATCAATTTTAGATAGTAATCCATGGGATCATACATTTAGAATCAGAAGGGTTCTTAGAGGTCTTCTTTTCCCATCATTTTACAGATGGGGAAACTGAGGCTCAGAGTGGCAAAGTGACTTATCCAGGGTAATGCAGTTCAAAAGTTCCCAGAGCAACTAGTTTGAACTAGTCTTCCTGATGCCAAATTCAGCACCCTCTCCACCATGTCACATGGCCATAAAATTCAATTCAACATGAAGTATCTACTGCATGGAGAACAGCATGCTAGGTGCTGTGCTTAGACAAGGTCTCTGCCCTTAGTGAGAGGCAGAGCTGGATGAACGGGACATGACTCTCCTTCACATTCTCCTAGCCAAACTACATGACTGGCTGTCTCCCCCGTTTGTCTTTTGCCTCTCTTCATCTCTATAACGTTCCCCGCTGTGCCTGGAATGTACTCTATTGATCTCTATCTGTTGAAATCCTTTTCCTTCAAGGTTCATTTTAGAGGCCGCTTCCTCCATGAAGCGTTCCCTGATTCCCTCCAGCTGAAAGGATTCTCTCCCCTCAAAGATTCCTAAGCTCTCTGTCTGTAGCTCTCCTTTGCTCCAACTACACTCTAGCTTGGAGTTTTTGTGTGTAGGATCATAGGATGATAGATAGAAATTGGAAAGGAACCCACAGGTCATCTAACACAACCACCTCATTTTACAGATGAGGAAACTGAGATCAAGCGACTTGCCCAAGTGTTGGAAGTGGGATTTGAAAGCCAAGGCTCTTTCTGATTTTATCCCCCCTATTAGATTGCCTTTGTATCCACAGTATACTATACACTGTCTTATACAGTGACTTGCAGATAGCAGGAACTTAATGAGTATTTGATGTCTTGAATGATTGCTGGGGAAATGAAGAAAGTAAAATAAATTACATCAAAGTTTCCAAAATGGGAGTCTGGGTGAATGGAGATATTACTTTCAGAAATAAGGAAGTCAGAAAGAGGAGCAGACTTGGGGGAGTGGCAGAGGAGGAAGCTGGTAGAGAAAGAAGAAAGACTCTGAGGTATGAGATTGGTATGGGAAAGGGTTGGAGTAGGAGGATACTCTGCCCCAGGTGCGAGCAGAGAAAATACATTTTCTCTCAAAAATTAGCCTAGGATCAGCTCTACTTTGTACTCTAATCAAAATAGATGGAGAAGTAGCCTTCTCTCTCTCTCTCTCTCTCTCTCTCTGTCTTTCTGTCTCCATCTCCCTCCCTTTCTCTCTCTCTGTCTCTCTGTTTCTCTGTCTCTCTCTGTCTTCTGTCTCTCTTTCTCTCTCTCTCTCTCTCTCTCTCTCTCTCTCTCTCTCTCTCTCTCTCTCTGCCTCTTTGTCTCTCTATAATGCACATACACACACACACACACACGGGGGGGGCAGGAATACTCAATCCCATTTTCTATAAAGCAAGGGCTAGATAATTCATGAATTTAAGAAGGTTAAAAGGTTAGAAGACAGAAAAGGGATAGGTGAAAAATTGAACAGGATAGTGTTTTCAATTTCATTAAACTGTGTTTGGGACTTGCAAACAGCAAAAAAGAAAAATATATGGTTCTAGTTTACTTTCTGTGTGTGGTTGATCTGCTCAAATGACTGCATTGTTTTAATCAAGAACAATGGAAAATTTTATAATAGCTTATATATACATATATACATGTATATATATGAGAGAGACAGAAAAGGAGGAAGGAGAGGGAGGGAGGGCAGGAGTGAGACAAGGAGGGAGAGAGAGAGAGGAAGAGAGAGAGAGAGAGAGAGAGAGAGAGGGAGGAGACAGATACAGAGACACAGAGAGACACAGAGAGAGAGACAGAGAGAGATGATAGGTGGCAGGATTTGAAAATGGGAAGACTTGAGTTTGAATCCTGCCTCAGACACTTACTAGCTGTATTGCCCTGGGAAAATTACTTAACCTGTCCGTGCCTCAGCTTCCCTATTTATTAAATGGGGATAATAATAGCACCTATCTCATAAGGTTATTGTGAGGATCAGATGAGTCAACATGTAAAGTACTTTGCAAACCTTAAACCTGATTATGATTATTATGATTTATGATTGCTATATTTGAGCCTCTTGATAACTCTTTGAAGTATTTACTTTTACTTTTACTATCTCCATTTTACAGATGAATAAACTGAAGTCTAGTGAAATGTTACATGTCTAGGATCATGCACCCAGTAAATATCTGAGGCTAGATTTAAACCCAGGTCTTTCTGACACTGCATCAGTCACTCTGTCTGCTAGGACACTACCTCTAATTTAAAGACTTTCTTCTGAGAATGTACTTAGGGTATAGTACAACACCCATTGGACAAAGTACCAAGAAAATTAGTTTTAATCCTTAACTCTGACATTAACTGACTTTCTATGCAAACTTGGCAAAGTGATTTCATGGCTCTAGACCCAAGTCTCATCTGTAAAAAGAAGGCATTGAAATAGCTGATCTCAAGGGCACAATCTAGAATTCCCTGCCTCCTTCAGCGGCCCCTCTAGCCCCTCTAGTATCTCCACCCTATTCCCAGCATCCCTTCATTTTAACTTCCCTTTCCACTTTTGTTTAAATAGTAGGATTAATCCATCAGGCCATTTTGGGGTGGAGACCTGGAGGTGGGGGAGGGGGTGGTGAGGGAGGTGGAGCAAGGATCCCCACTCCAGTGAGCACTGGAGAGGTTCCATTCATGGGTCAACAAAACTAGGGAGGACCTCTGACTTAATCAGCCAAGAAGGCTCCAGCCTTAGACACAATTAACATCAAAGCCTCCCAGGCAGAAAAAATTTTAAAAGGGGAAGAGAGAAGGAAACTTATATATCCAGACACAATTCTTCCACCTCCATCCTTTGCCTGACCTCCAAAAAGAAAAAAAGACAGAGGTTAACATGAGATTATAACTTTTCAGAAGGATGGAAAAGGAAGAAGGAAGGGGGGCAAGAAGGGGAGGGGCTGGAACATTTGACAAATTTAGACCCCGTTGATACTATCTTTTGGGTCCATATCAAATGCTGAGACTCTTATAACAAAGATGATGATGTTCCATTTACAAAGCCCTTTCTTTATAGTCTACAAAGCACAAGTCCTGATCTCAGGAGGAGCTGCTGGTGGCTTATTTGTCTATCACAGCTCCAAAGTAGTGTTTAGGGGCAGAGATGCATGTATATAAACTTCCCAGACTGCCATCAAGGTCTCCATAATACAGTGCCCATCTACCTTTCAAATATTATTCTGTACTACTCTGTTTCACCTACTTTGTTCCAGTTAAACTGGACTTCCCATAAAACATGTCACATTCGACCTCCCTACCCTTGCCTGGGTTGTATCCAGTGTCTGGAATGCACTTCTTTCTCACTTCAGTCTCTTAGAATATTTACCATCCTTTGAAGGGAGTGGCTTATTCCCTGTTTGCACAAAATCTTTTGTGGTCTTCCTTAGGTTGTTAGTACCTACTGTCTCTTAACATTGGTGGCATAGTAGCTGGCCCTGGGGTCAGGAAGACCTGAGTTCAAATGTGGCCTCAGACACTCACCAGCTGTATGACTCTGGACAAGTCACTTAACCCTGTTTGCCTCAGTTTCTTCATTTGTCAAATGAACTAGAGAAGGAAATGGTAAACCATTCCACTGTTCTTGCCAAGAAAGACCCAGATGGGGTCATGAAGAGTCAAACATGGCTGGAAACAACTGAACAGCAACAAATACTCTCATATTGTGCCTTACTTGCAAGAAACTTTAGGTACAAAGCAGACCTTTCCTCCCCTCTCCATTGGAACTTCCTGGCTGTGATATTGGTGGGCATGAGATGGGTGCACCCCTAGTTTAGAAATGGGAAAAGTGAGTTTACATCTTTATGAGGCTGCTGATCAGGACTGTAGGGTAGACATTTTAACAATTTGTCATCTTCATAATCAATAGTGTTGACAGTGACTGAATTCTCATCAATATTGTCGTTATTCTTGCTTCATTCTCAAAAAGAACCAATGACATCATGAGGGTGATGTCTTGATTCACATCTGAACTGGATTTAAGTGCGGCAGAGCTGCACAAATTTGTCAGCCTCACTCTCTCCTGCAGAGTCATCAAAGGCCAGTGGCAAGAGAAAGGTCAGGATGCCTGGTGATGAGCCAGGACACAGTGGATGACCTTGGCCTTTTCTAAATTTCTAAATTAACAACACCAATGTCTCATGAAGCTTACATTCTTTTTAAAAAATTTTTAAATTTGTTTTCTTGTTTACATCATTCATTTTCATGACATTTTTGAATTACAAAGTTTCTCCCCGTCTTTCCCCTGCCCCAACCCTAAAACAGCCATCCCACTGTAAAGCCCCTCCCCTGCTCTGCTCTCTTACTTTCTGGTAGGGCAGGGAGGGGAGTTTACATTCTAGTAGCACCATCATGTATATTGTTGTTCAGTTGTATCCATTCTTCATGATGCTATTTGGGGTTTTCTTGGCAAAGATACTGGAGCGGTTTGAAATTTCCTTCTTGAGCTCATATTACAGAGGAGGAAACTGAGGCAAACAGGGATAAGTGACTTGCCCAAGGTCACACAGCTAGCAAGTATCTAAGGCCAAATTTGAACTAAGGTCTTCCTTAGTCCAGGCCCAGAGATCTAGCCACTGTGCCACCTATGGCCCGTCTTTTGCTCCTCAAACATTAGACTCCATCATCCAGCTAGGGGATACAAAGAAAGACATGTTTTCCTTGCCCTCAAAGAGCTCATAATCTTTCTAATATGCAAATAGCCACGTACATACAAGCTGTATGTGATGTGAGTGGAGGACAATCTCAGAGTGAAGTCACGGTGGGGAATGGGGGATTAGGTAAGACCCCTTACATAAGGCGAAATTTGAGCTGGAAGGAAGCCAGGAGGCATAGACGAAGAGGCAAAAGCAGATCATGGAATAAGGTTAGTGTAGATCGTTAGACATTCTCAAAGCACATGGCAAATAGGTTATGGGTCTGCAGAAATACTTTTGGCATAGGCAAATGCCATTTCACTGAACCATGGTAAAGGCTGACAATAAGGACGCATGATTAGATTTGCTGAATGCAACTGAAAGTGGTTTTCCTCCGGATGGGCCTCTGAAATGACTAAGACACAAGAACGGAATCAAAAGGCCCGGCGTGGGCAACGTTGACACGTACGCAACCCACAATGCAAACACATAAACACTGCCCAAATGGCCAATTGTGAGGGATTTTTAGATTTTTAGATGGATGGGCTCAAAAACATCAAAATTTTTGATAAGCATCATCATACCAAATATCCATAATCTGCAAGTTATATGGAATCAAAAACTTTTAAACTACAGAAAACTAGAAGAAGAAGTAAAAATCTTTGGGGAACCAGATAAGGTAAATATCACCCTCATCACCCTTACAACTACTAGAGCTGTCCCACAGATGATTTCAGGGAGCCTACAGAATATGATGGGCAGTTAGGTGGTGCCACAGAGCACAGAGCACCAGGCCTGGAGTCAGGAACACTCATCTCCCTGAGTTCAAATCTGGCTGTAGACGCTTGCTAGCTGTGTGACCCTGGGCAAGTCACTTAATCTTGTTTTCTTCTGTTTCCTCATCTGTCAAATGAGCTAGAGAAGGAAATGGTGAATCATTCCAGTATCTTTGCCAAGAAAATTCCGGATGGGGTCGTGGAAAGTCAGATCATACTGAAATGGCTGAACAACAGCAGCAGAATCTGAACTTATATCCCAGTACAGTTACAGAAAAGGCAGTTATTTGATCTACTTGAGTGATTCCACAAACAGTCAATATAAAAAAACACAGCAGAATAATAACTTACCCTAGGACCATCTCTGTTTTACAGATGTGCAAACTAAGGCTAAGAGACAGAAATGACTTACCCAGAATGACATAGAGAGTAAATATATGAGACTAGATTCGAACTCAGGTTGTCCTAACTCCAAATACCTTGACCTGCATTGAGTTTTCTATGCTCATTTATAAACCATGACATTTTCTAGACCAGAAGAATCAATGAAGCAAGGGACAGTATAGAGTGCTGGATTTGGCCTTAGAGAGTTTAGATTTTAATCCAGTTTACTATCTGGGCAAATCACTCGGACTCTCTAGATCTCAGTTTTCTTATCTGTAAAATGGGGAGTTGGCCAGGGTGACCTCTGTCCTTTCCAGCTGTCTTTCGTCCTAAGACACCGAGAAAACTATAAATAATGAAGAGACGGTCTCTAGATTTACTACATCCTTTGGAGGAAATGGTTATGTTTTGTCCCCTCCCCCATTCTCTTCAGCCTTTGCCTTTTGAAGTAGTTTCTGCCCATTTGGAACACTGTGAAGGGATACTGGGCTATGAGCGAGCTGTTCTTGGAATAATTTATAGACTTATGGTTGGCAAGAAGAGAGAATGAGCTCTTGGTCACACCTGGAGAGGCATTCAGCCCTGCAAACTGGCCCCTAAGCACAAGGCTGTTTTTCTGTGCCGTGCCTCCTCCTCTTCTTCCTCCTCCTCCTCCTTCCTCCTGGCATGTGAAGTCTGGCTGTTCACCCTGTCTGATAGTTGTGGCGGCTGCTGTCTGGAGTGAGTCACCTCCACCCACCCACATACTGACAGTACCCAGCCTAGAACCGATACGGTTCTTCTGTTTAGGCTCCGATTTTGGTCAAAATATTTTTTTAAAAGGCAGTGAAGAATGAAGACCCAAATTTTACATGGGTATTACTGTTAATTTGCTTTTTAAAAAATTGAAGTTCTTAAATTAATAACAAAACAAAACTATATTTCTTTTCCTGTTGTGCTTGAAACCTAGGGCCAGAAGTCTTGGCCTAGTGAGTGGGAGGGGGACAAGTACAGAATGAAACTAAGGAGCTCAACAATGAACCAGAAAAAAGGTAGCCTGGTTTTTAGCTAAAGTGAACTGTAAAATCTAATAAGTGTTATCAAAGACAGGCCTTCTTCTGGCTTCAGATTATAGGTAAATGCATGAAAGTGCCCTATTGTTTCCTCACAGTAATAGGCATATTACCTGCTCTCAAGTTGTGCATTAAAATTATTTCTAGATGCAAGGAATGGTGAATGCTGAACATCTCTGCAAGCATGTGTGAATGCACAAAGTATGTCAGCAAGTTGCAATTACTGGCCTCTAGGCACGCCACATTGGGTTTGCTATGAGTTGTTTACTGGTGATGACTGTCACAAGGCAGGCTGGGAAAATTTCCAAGACGCCAAAGCACTGAGCCATTTCAATATTATTCATTTCATAGGATTATAGGTTTTTAGAGACAGAAGGGCCCTTAGCTCAATCAATCAGTTAATCAATCAACAAGCCTTTATTAAATACTTAACTGTATACCAGGCACTATTCCGAAAGATGAGGCTGATAAGCAAACAAACAAACAAACCTGCCCTCAAGAAGACTGCATTCTATAGAGGGGAATAACACATATTAAAAGGTAGATATAAAATACATACAGATCAAAGGGGAAGTCACTAGTCAGTAGCAGGGAGGAGAAAAGGCCTCCTTCAAAAGGAAGCAGTTGAGCTGAGTCCTTCAGGAAACTGGGATTTTTTTTTTTTTTTTTTTGCTTTTTGGAGGGGAGAAAGCAGGGAGATTGGGGTTAAGTGACTTGCCCAAGGTCATGCAGCTGGTAAGTGTTAAGTGTCTGAGGCTGAATTTGAATGCAGGTCCTCCTGACTCCAGGGCTGGTGCTCTATTCACTGTGCCACCTAGCCACCCCCAAACTGGGAATTCCAAGTGGTAGAGGTGAGGAAGACAAGCATTCCAGGAATGAAGGGTAACCATCGCAAAGACACCAAGAGGGAAAAAGGAAAATGGAGGATTGGGTGTGAGGGATGGGCAGACTGATAGGGCTGGACTGTAGCATTAGAGGAGAGGCTTTTTCCAGGCATATCACTTCCCATGTCTTATCCTGTGTATAATTTTTTTTTGGCATGTTGTTACCACCATTGGAATGTAAGCTCCTGGAGGCCAGTGGGTGATTTTGCCTTTCTTTGCATCCCCAGTTCTTAGCTTGGTCCATTATTCAGTTGTTTCAGTTCCTTGTGACCCCATCTGATGTTTTCTTGGCAGAGATACTGGAGGGGTTTCCCATTTCTCTCTCCAGCTCATTTTACAGAGGAGGAAACTGAGGCAAACAGGGTCAAGTGACGACCAGGGTCACACAGCTAGTAAGTATCTGAGGGCAGATTTGAACCCACTACCCTGAATCTAGGCCTGCCACTATATTCACTTCAACATCTAACTTCCCCCAGGGAAAACTTGATGGATGCCTCTTGACTGACTGAGAGGCTGACCAACTGCCTAAGAGTTTGAGATTGGGGAGGAAGGGATCACCTCTAGGAGAGACATCAAAGAAGGCTTCGTGAAGGGGTGGGCAGCTAAGATGAGTTGTGAAGGAAGAGAATAATAATTATTATTAATGCAGAAGGAGTCTGTGCTAGGCTTTGTCTTTGTACCATTTGGTTGGTAAGTAGAATCTTTTTAAAATCACAGATCTGAGATGCAGAAGGGACCTCAGAAGTCGTCTTAGCCCAACACTTAATTTTACACACAAGGGAACTTGAGCCTAGCAAGGATGTCTTACCTAAGTCACAGATCATAAGTGTCAGAGATGGGATTTGAACTCAAGTCCTTTGGCTCCTCCAGCCAAGTTCAGCTCTGTTATTCAATGAGGAAAGACGCAGTATTGTAAAGCAAGGCTGAACAGGTGAGTTAGAGTCAGATTGTGGATGCCCTTTTTAATTTTTTAACCAGATAAATGAGTTTGCCTTTTTATCTTTTAAGCAAGAGAGAGTCTTTGAACAGAAAAATGATGTCATTATTGTGAAACTGCATTGGTCCGGGCACTCTCAAGTAGAATATGCCTAGTCCGTAAACATTCTGCTACAGCCACATCCTCATCATCACGTTTTAAAAATGTTTTATGGATGCTTTTTGTCTCCCAGGCATTTCTGGAAAAAGACCCATAACAAAGAAAAACAATGAACCCAGAATGGAATACACCAAATTTAATGATGTGCTTTTACTGTTTTATTGCAACTTTGTTAAGAAAACAAAACAAAATTGCAAGAAAGCAACATAAATAATGGTACTTAACTAGACCTGAGCTCCAGGAGGACAGGGAGGGGCACAGACTGGGATCAGGAAGGTCTAGGTTTGAATCCTGCCTCAGAAACTTATGACCTAGGAAGTCACAACCTCTCAGCCTCAATCTCTTCATTTGTAAAATGGGACGACAATAGCCCCTGCCTCACAAGGTTCTTGTGGAAGTTCACGAGATAACGTATAAAGTGTTTTGGCAAATCTCAGGGTGCTATAAATGCCAGTTTTCTTATTTACTATTATTATTTCTTGTTACTGTTCTACTTCATCTCTCCCCCCCATCTAATATAGAGACTTAAGTGCTTATGTAATCGAGACTTACTAAATATTTGTTGAATTCATGGAAGAATAAATACATGGAAGTACATAAATACGTGTAATGTTAGGAAAATTTTCAGCAGCAAGAATTGAAAGAAACCAAAATCCCCATTTCTGATTAATTCAGTACATTAAAAAATTTGTTATCTAACATATCCTCTTTCTCGCAACATTCTGGTTTGTCAAAGTTCTGATAAAACTCTGGCCCCTTTCTAGATGAACGCTTTCATAGCCAATCTTGGCATTCCTTGGTAGTACAATGGATAGAGCATGGGACTCGGAGTTGGAAAGACTATTTAGTTCAAATCTGGTCTCAAATACTTATTGGGCAAGTCCAGGGGTAGGGAACCTGTGGCCTTGGGGTCACATGGGGCCCTCTGGGTTCTGTCAAAGGGCTGCACTTGAGGACCTAGAGGGCCCCATATGCCCTCAAGGCCACAGTGTCTCCATCTATAAAATCAGCATAATGATAGCACCTACCTCAGAGAGTGATTCTAAGGATTGGTTTGCTTCACCAGTCTTAAAGTGCTGCATAAATACTAATTATTCTATACTATGGTTCTTTCCAGTGTGGGAGTGGGATAGTGTTGGGAATCCCCCCTCCCACCTTTGCTCAGAGGTTGTGTTATATTTTCCATCTCCCGCTCCCCATTAATTAAAAATCATTTGCCTTTGAAGAACACAGGTCAGAGACAAAGAAAATAATAATTTCTTTCTCCACCTCCATCCTCATCCCTTTCTTTTTTATTGGCCTGAGACAGAAGAGTAGAGTAGAAGAATGGGAGAGAAAAGAGGTGAAAGTGTCTAATTAATGAAGGAGTTATGTTTTTTTTCTCTCTAGCTTTTTTCTGAACTGTTTTTCAAGCCCAGAATGCCTCACAAAGCTTTCGCCCCCTCTACCCACTCCCTTCTCTCAACTCCCAACTCTAACTTCTCAGTTGTCAAATAACAAGTTTAATGTGACTGCAGGATTGTGCCGGGTCTGGAAGCCCTCAAAGAACGCAGGGACAGCCTAATTAGGGAAACGCTGAGAGCCATCAGTAATGAGCACTCCTGAATCTCAGCTTAAAAAATCATGCTAATAAAAGCATTGGCTCCCTTTGCTCAGCCTTCTCTCTTCTTCTTTCCAATCTTTTCCTCTTTTTTCCTCACCTACCGCAGTTTGGATTCAAATTCTTGGCTTTTCCTCTTTCAAAAAATGATCATCTGCTCATATGAAAGTAATTGGATCTTTCTGGCTCCTCTTTCTATTTATTTAATTTTTATTTTATTTTATTGTGCTTGTGTGTACGTGTGGTTATACATATATGTGCTATAAAGCTGAGCTCCATTTTCTGGGCATGTTCCTGGGATGCAGTTGAATCTATGCCCACAGCCATGTGGGGATCTATGCCTTGCTAAACTGCACGTGCAAAGCTGTTGAGTTTAGGCACGCATTTGTGTATCTGTGTGCCTGGCTACATTTGTAACAGCTGAGTCTGAGCCAAACTGAGCTGTCTACCAGGAACAGCATATGTTTTTAAATTTCAAGTTTTTGGGATGGTGTATTCCATTCATTCACCCACACAACAGGCATTTGTTAAGCCTTCCTATCTGAGTGGTATTGTGCTAGGTACTGACCATAGAGACAAAAATGAAACCATCCCTGACCTCAAGGAGCTTATATTCTACTCTGCCCAGTGACAAGGAGGTAGTGAGGAAAGTACCACATGTTCACAGACAAATAAATAAATATATATGTATACATATATATAATGCATATGTACATACACACACATATATGTATATATACATATATACAGACACAAATTAATAAAAAGAATATTAACAGCTCATTTGGGAAGGCAGAGAAGAGGAAGGTGAACTTGGGAAAGATAAATATAGGGAGTGGTACCTGAGTTAAGTCTTGAAGTGAAACTTGAAATATCATTCTTTTATTTCATAGCCCCCCCCAAATACAAAATATTCCTAAGCTAAGAAACAATGAGATTCAGAAGTAAAGAAAATATTGTTGTCATTGTTCCTTGGTGTGTCTTTGTGATCCCATTTGGGGATTTCTTGATAAGGATACTGGATTCATTTCCTTCTCCAGCTCATTTTACAGATGAAGAACTGAGGCAAACAGGGTTAAGTGACTTGCCCAGGATCACACAGCTAGTAAGTGTTTGAGGCCAGATTTGAGCTCAGGTATTGCTGACTCTAGACCTGGTGCACTATCTAGTATACCACCCTGACTGCCCAACTAAAATTAAACTTCTTAGAACTAATTACATAAGAAAAATGTGAAGTGGATAATGGTGAGGGTGGGGAGGGACTGTGGTACAATGGAGGTACAAGACACCCCTAAAACAGAAGGCTTCCTGGACTCCTATGACATTTAGCCCCTCTTATCTCTGCCCAGTCCCTCATTCCTGCCTTCCAAGGAAAATCTTGAGCATTATGACAAGCTCAGTAAACTGGTTGAAGTACAAAAATGATTATGCTATAGTGTAAATAAATTATATTCCAATAGGTAAATTATGAATCCATGCTTTTTACTAGCTTCCTAAATTAATTAATCTTGTTCTTAAGAGTTCCGACCTGGATTTTTCACACAGACAAACACCAGGGATTCTTAACTTTGTGCCATGGACAGCTTTGCATCTTTGTCAGTCTAAGGAATCCTGTAGATTCCTTGAAACAGTATTTTAAATGCACAAAACATATAGAATTATACAAGAAACAAATTATATTGAAATGGCTGTCAAAATTTTTTTTAAAGTTCTTAGACTTGAGTGTAAGATCCCCAGGGTTAACCAGTTCACTTTTTCAATAGAGATCTAGGGTCTTCTCTCCATGTTTTGTCTTGGATCCTCCCCAGACTTCCAAGTAGAATCTTCATTCTCTTCATCTACCTGAATTCCAAATTAGTTGTTCTCCAAACTCTGCCCCATACCTCTTTAATCAAGTCTCTTCTCTCTGTCTCTTCCTTTGACTCTCTCTTTTTGTCCTTGTCTCTGTCTCTGTCTCTGTCTCTCTCCTTTCTGTCTGCTTGGTCAAATTTCTCTTATGTCCTTTCAAATCTTTTCTAGCTGATTTGCCTCTGCTTAGCTAATGTCATAGGATCACAGTGTGGAAACCATTTTAAATAGGTCATTCTAGATAAATGCTAAAGCCTATCTAAGGATGATACCTGCCAGCGTGCCTCTTCCTCATGGCAGAGGAAAAAAACTAAAACTTAATTGTGAGATTTTCTAAAAATTTATGAGTACTCAGAGAAGTTCTGGGAGGATCTCATCCTGGTGATACAGGATTGGCAGCAGAGTTAGGTATTAGCCAACAAATTGACAAGTTTTTGTGAATACACCTAAAATGTTCCAAGTACATGGGGCTAGACACTGGGGATTCAAGTACTTATATACTTTGCATACATATACACACATACATACATACATACATATACATGCACTATATATGCACTCACAGTGCACGTATGCATGCATGTGTTTATGTGCACATACACATGTGTATATAGTGTGTTTTGTTCACGTTTGATTTACATATACTGTGCATATTTACATATAAACTTTATATTTATGGTTAATATCTTTATATGTACTTGTGTTCTCCATTTGAGTTGAAACTCATTGAAACTAGGCATTATTTCATTCTTTGTACTTGTATCACAAGTACCTAATAAGGTGCTTACCACATCAATTAATAAATACTTGTTTGATGGATTGAAGGTGAATTTAAGCAGTCAAGTTCTTCTGCATTTCATATTCCATAGCAGTATAAGGATGTGATTCAGTGATGGAGTCTCTCTACACAGACAGGGCTACAAGACATGTTAAGTACAACTGGATACTTGACAGATGTCTATGTATGGAGTCCGCTGACTTTGTCAGAGGTTCCCCTGAGATCCTAAGCATTCATGTTGCTATGCTTGCTTCTGTCACTCCTGCTCATGGCTGGAAGGTCCTCCAGGGGAACCATGGAGCAAGTCAGGTAAGTAGAACTACTAGATCAAATTCGTTTCATACTTGTTCTTGATGCTATATTGTTGAGTTGTGTCTTGTAGTGCTTTCAACAATCTTCCAGATAGATAATGCCCTGAGGGCAATAAGTTTGAGGTCTTGACTGTGTGGGGTTTGGGATGTGAAAGAATCTGGGACTCCTTCCCCTCAGGGATCTATCTCATTCATCCTGGAAGCATGTTGGAAGGTCTATACCTGAAGAAGCATGAGCTGCTTTTAGTGTCTGAAAAGTCAAGCAAGGTGTAGATTATGTTTCTTAGTGTGTTGTTTCAGTTGTGACCCCATTTGGGGTTTTCTTGTCAAAGATACTGGAGTGGTTTGCTATTTTCTTCTCCAGCTCCTTTGACAGATGAAGAAGCTGAGGCAAAGAGGGTTAAGTGACTTGTCCAGGGTCACATAGATAGTAAATGTCTGAGGTCACATTTGAACACAGATCCTCCTGATTCCAGGGCCAGTGCTCAATCCACTGAACCACCTAGATGCCCTTAGTGTATATAGTCATAATGGACATAGATTTAAATTTCCCTACCTTTCTATTTTTCCTGAGGTTAGTACACCTCTGAGGGCTAGGAGAGAGAGAAATAATGAAGGCATTGTGGATCAGGTGCTGAATTTGGAATCAGCAAAATGTGAGATAAAAATCTCCTTTCTGACATTTAGTTCAGTGACTATGGACAAGTATTAAATCTTTCTGAGCTTCTACTTTTTCTTCTGTTAATCAGAGATAATACCTGTGGTACTTTCCTCATAGGATTATTATAAGGCTCAAGTTAGATGTTATATTAAGGTGTTTTACACTATATGCACCAGTTATTATTATTTGTAGAATAAGACCAAGGGGCCTAAGGGACTTCCCTTTGGAATTTTCTTCTATAATTAATTTAATATTTTATCCATTTCTTCCTGTGAAAATGGGGTTTAAGCAAGCTCTGGATTGTAGGATCACCCTTTTTATTGCTAACAATTCTATCTAGAAACCTAGCCAGAATGCTGAAAACAAGAAGAATCTGATATGGGAATTGGTTGATGGACTTTATATATCAAGCCTTTTGGTTTTGAATGGAGAGATGACCTGTGGAAACAACTACCAAAGTGTCATCCCTATAGCTTTAAGGGGAGCTCTCAGAATTGAACCCCAGGAAAGCTCTAACATTGTTCTAAGCAGCTAGCTATGAGACAGGAGAGTATGAAAAACTTATCTAATGGAAAAGATGTTAGTGGAGAGGGAACATTTGAGCCATAAAAGCTCTTCACTTACTCCCTAGCTTCATATATCAGCTTTCCAATCTCAGCCAAAAGGAGGCTTAGGCACTTGGCTTCTCCTGGTGTGGATGATGTCATTTCCGAGTTTGGATTTTGCCTTAGGGAAATGATGTGATCCATCCCTCAACAGAACAGAAAAACACTGGGTAGTCTGGAATGGAGCCTAATACAGCATACCCCTGGGCTTCCCAAACAGCACACTGAGTGGATTGTCTTTCATTTTCTGGAAGTTTCCTTGGTAACACAGGGGGCTCCTGCTGCAAGGGGTGGACCTAGCCATGGGTGTTTTGTTAATTTTGTTAGATTCTCGTATCACTTAAAGTGAACTATACTGAAAAAAGTAGGGGGGAAGAGTAAGGAGCTAGCCATGCTCATCGTTTTCATTACCAAAGAGCCTCTTTAGTGATCAGAGATAGCTACATGTAGAGATAGAGACTAGAGTGATTAAACATCATAGAATATGAATCTACACTGTTTTCATAGAAAACAGTAGTCTGTAAACTCCTGGAAGGGAGGGATTATTTAATTTTTGTCTTTGAATCTCTAACACCCAACACAATGCCTTGCATATAGCATACACCATAAATATTTGATGAGTTGAATTAAATGTCTGAAGACAGGGATATAGGGTAGAAAGTAAAATCCCTGAAGTCTGCTCTGAGCCTTCTTTATCATTTTTTAATATATTTATTTATTTTTAGTTCTCAACATTCATTTCCACAAGATTTTGAGTTACAAATTTTCTCCCCATCTTTCCCCTACCCCCCACTACAAAATAGCAAGCCTACGGAATACCTCTTCCCCCAATCTGTTCTCTCTTATATCCTCTCCCATTCACCTCTAACTTTCTAGTAGGGCAAGATGGCTTTCTATACCCCAGTGCTTATATGTCTTATCTCCCAGTTGCATGTAAAAACAACTTTTTCTTTAACACTTGTTTTTAAAACTTTGATTTCCAGATTCTTTCCCTTATTCCCTCCTCACCCACCCCCACTGGGAAGATAAGGAGTTCAATATAGGTTGTACATGTGTAGCTATGCAAAATGTTTTCATAGTAGATATATTGTGAAAGACTAACTATATTTGCCTCCATCCTATCCCCCCCACTTACTCTATTTTCTCCCTTGACCCTGTCCCTTTTCAAAAGTGTTTGCTTCTAACTACCCTCTCCCCCAATCTGCCCTCCCTTCTATCATCACCCCTTTTATCCCCTTCTCCTTACTTTCCTGTAGGGTAAAATACCCAATTGGGTGTGTGTTATTCAAATTCAATAAGAGTAAGGTTGACCCATTCCACTGTCCTGCTCTTCCCGTCCATTGTAACAGTTTTATCTTGCCTCTTTTATATGAGATAATTTACCCTATTCTATCTTTCCCTTTCTCCTTCTCCCATTATATTCCTCTCTCACCTCTTAATTTTATTTTTCAGATAACATTCCTTCCAATTCAACTGATCCTGTGTCCTGTCTTTGTATACATGTACACATGTATATACACATGCATGTATATATATATATATTTCTACACACATACACCCTCCTTTACATACATATATATGTATATATATATACATATATAATATATATTCCCTTCAACTATCATCCTACTGAGAAAAGTCTCATGAGTTACAATTATCATTTTTTCATGTAGGAATGTAAATAGTTCAACTTGAGTTCCTGTTTACCTTTTCATGCTTTTCTTGTTTCCTGTATTTGAAAGTCAAATTTTCTGTTCAGCTCTGTTTTTTTCATCAAGTCCTTGAAAGTCCTCTGCTTCATTGAATGACCATATTTTCCCCTGAAGTATTATACTCAGTTTTGCTGGGTAGGTGATTGTTGGCTTTAATCATAGCTCCTTTGACTTCCAGAATATCACATTCCAAGCCCTTTGATCTCTTAATGTAGAAGCTGCTAGATCTTGTGATATCCTGATTGTGTTTCCACAATACTCTAATTGTTTCTTTCTGACCGCTTGTAATATTTTCTCCTTGATCTGGGAACTCTGGAGTTTGGCTATAATATTCTTAGGAATTTTCTTTTTGGGATGATTTTCAAGAGGCAATCAGTGAATTCTTTCAGTCCCATAATTTTTAAATTATTTCTCCTGGATCTATTTTCCAGGTCAGTGGTTTTTTAGGTGGGATATTTCACAGTGCCTTCTATTTTTTTTACATTTTGAAAAATATTTTTCTATTTTTTCTATTTTCTATTTTGGATCTGTTTTATAGTATCTTGATTTCTCATAAAGCCATTAGCTTCCATTTGCTCCACTTTAATTCTGAAGGAATTATTCTCTTTAGTGAGTTTTTGAAATTTCTTTTCTACCTGGCAAATTTGGCTTTTTAAGGCATTCTTCTCCTCATTGGCTTTTTGGGCCTCTTTTGCTATTTGGTTTAGTCTATTTTTCAGGTGTTATTTTCTTCAGTCAGGAGGTTGACTTGCTTTTCATGGTTTTCTTGCATTATTCTCATTTCTCTTCCCAGTTTTTCCTCCATTTCTCTTACTTGGTATTCAAAATCCTTCTTGAGCTCCTCCATGGCTGGCAACCTATTCATATTTTTCTTGGAAATTTTTGATGTAGGAGTTCTGACTGTGTTGTCTTCTTCTGGTTCCATATTTTGATCTCTTTTGTGTCCCAAAAATTGTCTGTGGCCTGATTGTGCTTCCTTTGTTTGTTTATCTTGCAAGCCAATTGACTTTTGAGCTCTTTGCCACAGTAGAACTCTGCTTCCAGAGTGGAGAGAGTTGTGTCCCAAATTGTTGGGGGTTTCACAGTTGTTAGAGTTGTTGTCAGAGTTCTGTGGAGGGCACCCTCTCTACAGCCACCACAAGCTCTGGCACACTGGCATTCCTCACCCCAAGACCACTACCCAAGATTGCAACCCAGATCAAAGCAGGTCAAAGCAAGAATGATTGCCCTCTGAATGGTCACTTGGTCCCCCAACTGTAGCCAGGAGCTCCAGAGACAGCCATGGGGCAGCAGCTGCAACTACATTGCCTCCACCACTTCTCACCCCAGAGGCAGGGGCTGGACTGTGACCTTCTGTCACCCAGTTTCAACAGAGTTCCCTACTGACCTTTTACTTTCTCTTTGGCTTTTATGGTTTCAGAAGTCTAGAAACTGCCACAACCCCCAGTGATTCACTCTCCTGAAGTCTGCTCTGCAAGTCTGGGCCAGTGACACAGAACTGTGCTCAGCTCCCATTGAGACAGACCCTTCCTGTTGGCCTGCCAGGTTGCCTTCAGCAGGAGATTTGTTTCTCTCTGTCACTTTGTGGGTTCTGTAGCTCTAAAATTTGTTTAGAGTCATTTTTTTTACAGGTATTGGAGGTCAGTAGAGTGGGAACTCCAGCAAGTTCCTGCTTTTTCTCTGCCATCTTGGCTCCATCCCTTAAATCTTATTTATCTTAAGGCCCTCTAGAGACTTCAGGTTTGATATCATATCTCAATAAGACCCTGTCTTTCCAGAATAAATATTACAAGTTCATTCAACTGGCTCTCATATACCAGGACTTCATGGCCCTTCACTATTCTGGTACCCAGAACTCAGAATGATACTTCGGATGCATTCTCATCAGGGCAGAGTTCAACAGCACTATTACCTCCCTAGTCTCAGAGATTCTGAAACTTCTAATTTAGCCCAAGATTGGATTTGTTTTTTAAGATGTCCTATCCATCCCTTTATTCATATTGAGCTTGCCATCCTTTGCAAACTGGCAGATCTTTTCTTTTATTTATAGTATTTTTTTCCAATTATACATATAGACATTTTTAAATATTTACTTTTTATAAAATTTCGAGTTCCAAAATTTCTCCTTTCCTCCCTTCCCCCTTCCTAATACAGTAAACAATTTAATATAGCTTACATATGTGCAGTCATGCAAAACATATTTCCATATTAGTCATATTGTGAAAGGAGAAACAGAACAAAAAGAAAAAAACACAAGAAAAAGTGAAAATAATATACTTCAATCTGCATTCAGACTCCATCAGTTTTTTCTCTGGATATGGATAGAACATGTGGATAGATTTCATCATGAGTCTTTTGGAATTGTCTTGGATCATTGTATTGCTGAGAAGAACTAAGTCAATCATAGTTGATCCTTGCACAATATTGCTTTTACTATGTACAAGGTTCTCCTGGTTCTGCTAACTTCATTTTACATCAGTTGATTTAAGTCTTTCCAGGTTTTTTTTAATCCACCTGCTCATTATTTCTTTTATCACAATAGCCTCAAATCTTTTTCAGAAAAATTGCTGTCTAACCAGTCCTACCCAATCTTGTACTTGTGAAGTTGGGGTTTTTTAACCTGTGTGTAAGACTTTAATTTTTGAAGACTAGAGGACTCCTCATCAGGTGAATGAAAGGGGGAATTCTTGTTTAGTTTTAGGTTGGACTAGATGGCCCTTGATATCCTTTCCAACTTTGACAGTCTGTGATTCTATGAATATAACTAAGCTAAAAAATTTAATGTAGTTGGAGTATGCTCTATAGTAATGGTCTCTAAGGTAGTTACTGGGGTCCTCTGGGGAAATGACCCCCCAAAGGTAGATGAACAACCAGTTTGAGGTTAGTAAGATAGTTTGCATCCCACCATTCCTGTTTACTATGAACATAACCATACCTAGCTTTTATACATTACCAAACACTCCCCTATTCTATTCACTCCCACCAACTGCTATATGAGCTCTCAAATTCTCCCTTTCTTTAATTGGTCTCGGGGTGGCTAGGTGGCGCAATGAATACAGGACGTGAGTTCAAATCTGGCCCCAGACACTTGACATACTTACTAGCCGTGTGACTTTGGGCAAGTCACTTAACCCCAATTGCCCTCCAAAAAGCAAAAACAAAAAAACAACAACAAAACAAAAAAAAACCAAACCCCAAAACTTGAATAATTATTGGTCTCTCAAAGTAGTTATCAAGTAATACAAACACTGGCAGTTACATAAGCAGAATTCCTCCCTCTACCCTCTCTCACTCACCATCCTCCAGATTTCTTCTTAGTTACAGATCAGACTCAGGTACAGTGGTTGAGTACCAGGCCTGGAATCAGAAATACTCCTCTTTCTGAGTTCAAACCTCAGACACTTGCTAGCTGTGTGTCCCTGGGCAAGTCACTTAATCCTATTTGCTTCAGTTTCCTCATTTGTAAAGTGAACTGGAAACAGAAATGGCAAATTGCTCCAGTATCTCTGCCAAGGAGACCCCAAAAGGGATTACAAAGAGTCAGATGTGACTGAAAAACAGTTGAATAACAACTGCATATATGTATGTACACATACACATACATACACACATATCTATATGTATATATACATGTACATACACACATATATCTATATGTATATGTGCACATACATACACATATTTGTAGGCATGTGTATATATAAATATATTTATACACACATATATTTATATATTTATGAAGGAAATAGTATCTTTGTCAAGAAAACCCAAATGGGATCCCAGTCAGATGTGACTGCAAAATGACTGGACAACAACAAGAACAACAGAAGGGTGGCTTCAGCTCCAGAGCAACTGCTGGTGAGGGTTTCTATGAGTCCTGTAAAACAAGCAGACATGAATAGGTTGTAATTGGGCCACATTATGTTACCTTTCCTTGAAAACCCACCATCTTTCCAAACTTCTCTATTTCTTCTGAGGGCATCCACCAGCTGTCCAGCTATCTAGGTTCAAAATTGTGGTATCATCCTACACAGCCCATCAATCACCAGAACACATCCTTTCTGCTTCCACAGCTTCACTGGCACCTCTTTCCTTCTCTCCACTTACATAACTACCTCTGTAGCTTAGGTCTTCATGACTCCTTGCCTGGACAATTGCAAAATCCTCCTATTAGGTCTCACTGTCTTATCTCTCCCTATTCCAATCCCTCTTCTGCATGACTGCCAAGTGATTTTTCCAAAGTACAGGTTAGTCTGATCCCTTACTCAATAAACTTAAGTGTCTTCCTACTGATTCTAGGATAAAAAGGTATTTAATCTTTTAAAATTTATAAAGCAAGCCCTTTAAAATGTTTATTTTTGCATAAATATTATAGCAAAACATAATTAGAGCATGTATACATGTCTCTAGCTTGTAATTACACATATATATATATGTGTATGTTTATGAAGTATGTGCTCAATGTTTTTAACCTAAGGGATGTATGTTCAAAAATGTTTAGAGACCATGGCTATATATAACATATCCAGATGCCTTATCGTACTGCAAAAAATAGCTATCATTTCCTGTTTTGTATCAAGTAACCTCAAAGGATGATGGAACCCTGTCTATCTGCTTATTCATTTATAGAGAAGAAGCTTTAGAGAAGGGTGATAAGAGCTATACAAGTGGGAATAATGATAATGATGAAATGAATATTCAAGGAATAGTTGATTCAATTTGTTGTTTACTTGATTTTCAGTTGTCTTCAACTCTTTGTGACTCTGTTTGGGGTTTTCTTGGCAAAGACACTGGCATGGTTTGCCATTTCTTTCTCCAGTTCATTTTTAAAATGAGAAACTGAGGCAAACAGAGTTAAGTAACTTGCCCAGGGTCACAAAGCTATCTGAGACTGGATTTGAACTCAGGAAGAGGAGACTTCTAGGTCCAGCACTAGCTTCCTGAACTAAATTAATATTTACTAATTTAATTAGTTAATTAACAAACTAGCCACTTTAGTGGAATACAAAGATGAATAAGACCTCCAGAACACACAAATAAATGTAATATAGATTTTCAAAATATATACCAAAAATGCTATGAGCATTTATTGGAGAACTGTTAACATATGAGGCACTTGTCTCCTTAGTCATGCATGATCTGATGAGCATGATGATGTTGTGGTATCATCAGCTAGGAGAGGTGGGGTGGGAAGGGGGAAAGATTAAAAGGAAGTGAGATGCAGGCAAAGAAAGCTGGACATGGAGTCTAAGAATCTATCTATGATCTACCACAATACTGCCAATCTTCAGCATTCTATGCTTAACTCTCAAGCATTCCTGGGATTTTATTAGTAACCTCATTTTCACTTTCACATTAGTAACTGCTAGCACAATTGTGAGCACAATCTTGGCTATGTGTGATAGAGACAAAAATTAGAGGTGCCGTGTGTGCAGGTCTCTGGAGCCTCTGGTATCCCACCAGGCTCTTCACTGCTGTTGTTCACCCTACTGTTGTAAAGGAAAGACAGCTTCTTGGAGCCACAGGTGAGAGTAGGGTGACAGGTGGACATCAAAGGTGTCAATGATTGTTTGCTTTTTTAATTGAGATGTTAGCACTGTCACAGAATTCTAGGGAATTACCAGTAAGAAAAAATGTTTTACATGTTACCAATTTTATTTTTTGTACTGCATTTTATTTTTTAAAATCTTATTTGTATTTTTTTCAGTTACACATGAAAACAATTTTTAACATTCATCTTAAAAAAAGTTGAATTCCAAATTTTTCTGCCTCTCTCCTCTCCTCCCTCCCTAAAATGCCAAGCAGTTTGATGCAGGTTATATATGTGCAATCATATAAAGTATATTTCTGTGTTAGTCATGCTGTGAAAGAAGAAAGGTTGAAAAGAAAAAAAACCTACAAAAACTAAAGTATAGATAATATACTTCAATCTGCATTCAGATTCCATCAATTCTTTCCTTGGATGTGGATAGCATTTTCCATCATGAATCCTTTGGAATTGTCTTGGATCGTTGTGTTACTGAGAAGAGCTAAGTCATTCACAGTTGATCATCACACAATGTTGCTGTTACTGCAGGAATAGTGAGTTTTACCAATTATTTCAGTTACTGTATGTGGAAAAGTGCACGTTATCTGACTTAATATTTTATTATAAGGAATTGTATGCAGAAAAGTGTATTTTTGGCAATCTGCAGTGAAAGATTGCAGTTTTGGGTGGCCTTGGGAGCCTAACCCCCTATTTCCTATAGGTTCAATGTATTAATATTGGTGTTTTTTAACTTTCATACTGTTTTTTAGGGACGTTACCCCCTTAAAAGCTGAGGATCGACTGCACCCTCACTGGGCCTTAGATTCCTCTCCCATAAAATGAGAGATCTAGATGTCCTTAATTAAGGCCTAGTTCCAGATCTATAATCTTTATGATCTCCAGACTTCTGTATTTCTTCTGCATCAGGGTAATAGGAAGGAATTTTGCCTATGCATAATTCCTCTGTCCATAGAGCCAATGTGGGTACTTGCATCATTATTACTTGATAACTGCCCAAGGGGCCAATGCTGATTAAAGAAGAGGAGAGAAAGGTTGGGAGTTTGCAATGGGGGGAAGTTGAAGCGGGTAGGATGAAAAAGAGATAGATAGAAGGTGAAGGGTATTTGTGGTAATGTTCAACATGAGCAAGGATGGTGGGATGTTGCCAAATTTTCCACCCTCAAGATTGTTGTTCATATACCCTTTGGGGTCATTTCATGGCTCCCCAGGGGCCCCCTGTCCCATTTGGGGATCACTAGTATAAAGCATTCTTCAATGGCATTCGCTATTTGGGTTTAGTCACTTGGCTTAAGCCAGTACTAGAAAAATCCATGACAAGCTCACTTGAGGAGGTGGATTTCTGTCATAAGTAGGACAAGACTCTCTTGCTTCAAAACTACGGTCCCCAGTGAGTCAAATGGACTATACTGAAGTTTTCTGTTCACCAATTGAGCAGGATCCTTTTGTCTCAAAAGAGACTCTTTTGCTCTTGGAGCTTATAATTCAAATTATGAGATATAGCATCTCCCTTGGGGAAGAAGCTAAGGAGCAGCCTTAGATCCTAGCAGAGAGGACCATGTTTAGGAGAATGAGGTCTGACTTGACTAGAGGAATTATTAAGGAGTCTTCAAGACACAGGACTCCTGGAATTTTTCTCTTTACCTCCCCCCACCCCTGCTTTCTGATAGCTCTTGCTGCCTTCTGGCAGTAAAGTGGTGCAGTGGAAAAAGTGCTGACCTGGAGTCAGGAAGACCTGAATTCAAATTTGGCCTTAGACACTTACTAGCTGTGTGACCCTGGGCAAATTACTGAACCCCATTTGCCTTAGTTTCCTCATCTGGAAAGTGATCTGGAGAAGGAAATGGAAAACTACTCCAGTATCTCTGCCAAGAAAACCCCACAGGGAGTCATAAAAAGTAGGACACAACTGAAATGATTGAACAGTGGGAGTCATTCTCCTAAGACTATGGGGGTAGAGGCACATAGTTTATAATTTTCCCCCAAGCTATTTAGGAAGCCCTGAGGACAGCAAGTATGTGAATTGGTGAAAGTGTTTAGAAGAAAGAGTCTATGGGTGGCTAGGTGGCGCAGTGAATAGAGCACCAGCCCTGAAGTCAGGAGGACCTGAGTCAAATGTGGCCTCAGGCACTTAACACTTACTGTGTGACCTTGGGCAAGTCACAGCCCCAACTGCCCTGCCTTTCCCTCCTCTAAAAAGCAAAAAAATAAAAAATAAAAAAAATAAGAAGAGTCTAGGATTGAGTAGGTTCAGAAAAGAGGATAGTATAAATTATTGAGAGAGAATAAATAAATAGTATGGTGGATGTAGGATAGTGAGTAGCATATGTAAGGGAGTGTCCCAGGAGACTTTCTAGTATTCCTACACATTACTACCCTCCACATACTCACTCTGTGGTTCAGTCCTTTGGGTCAGCTTACACATTCTCTCACACATGTTGCTCTATCTCCTATCTCCATGACTTCGCACTGGTTACCCCTCCATTCCAGGAATGCTTTGCCTCCTCAGTTCCACCTTCTGTCTTCCCCGGCTTCCTTTAAATCCCAACTAAAATCCCATCTTTTACAGGAAGTATTTCCCAACCTCTCTTAATTCGAGGGTCTTCCCTCTGTTTAATGATTCCCTATTTATCCTGTATAGAGATTGCTTTGTATATATTTGTTCACCTGTTGTCTCCTCCATTGAACTGTAAGCTCCTGGAGGGCAGGGACTGTCTTTTGTTTCTTTTTGTATCCCCTGCACTTAGCACAGTGCCCATTACGTAGTAGATACAAATGTTTGATGATATTGATATTGAACTAGAGCAGCATGGAAGCTGGTGTCCAGTGCCTCTGCATTGAGCCCTAAAGCCAGAAGACATTGTAGCATGCCTCATGCAGTCATACCAATGGGATTCTAGATAAAATTCTGTGTATCTGAGCACCCTGTATATATTGCAAAGGGGAAAGAGAGTGACCAGTGGGAGCAGACATATACAGTGAAATCATTGGCAATACTATGTATGAATACAATTATGGAGGATGGAAAAGTGAAGTACCACCTATGTGTACACAAGTGGTTCTGGAACTGGAGAGGAGGAAAGAGACCCATGTGACATCTCTTCACAGGAGAGGACATCGGCAATGACAGGGAAGGTTTTCCCTGGGTGTTTGTGTTGGCAATACTCTAATGCACCTGTGTGTGTGTCTCTGGGAAAGTATTATATGCTAGGCTTTGCTGTGAACTTCCTGAGGTTTGGGGTAAGCAGAAGACCAAAGATTTAAGTGTCACCAGGTTAAGGACAACACCTGACTCCTTCCTTATCCCCTCAGCTTCATCTTTGCTCAAGGTTAAGGATCTATTTATCAGAAGTCATATTGTCATAGGCTTAGAGCTAGAAGGATCCTTAGAAATAATTTAGTTCAATCTTTCATTTAAATGTTTTCTTTTTTATTATGAAACTGAGAAACTTGAGGATTGTATTTGAAACTGGACGTCTAGTACATACAGCTTTTTAAAAATGTTTATCAAATTTACCAACATGGTAACAAAACTACTCTGCTTATCTGTGTGCCTTTCTCAACTTACTTCTGCTTTCTGTGTATTTTAAAATATTCCTCCAAAGTTCTTTTTGTTTTTTTTCTTGATCCCCCCATCTCTATTACCACCTTAGAATTCAACACCTTCATTTTATGGATGAGGAAACCGAGCCCCAGAAAAATTAAATGGATGGTTGGAGGTAAAACAAGCAGTAAGCATCAAATCTTGATTTTAAACCTAGGTCCTCTGACTACAGATCCATAGACTATACGGTCATAAATTTGTACTAGAAGGCATCTTGTAGGTCATTGAGTCCAATGTTGTTGTTGTTCGGTCATTTTGGTTGTGTCTGACTCTTTGTGACCCCCATCTGGGGTTTCCTTGTAAGAAATACTGGAGTGGTTTGCTATTTCCTTCTCCAGCTCATTTTACAAATGAGGAAACTGAGGTAAATAGAATTAAATGATGTGCCCAGGGTCACACAGCTAGTGTCTGAGGCCATATTTGAACTCAGAAAGATGAATCTTATGACTCCAGACCTGGAGTATTTACTATGCCCCTTAGCTGCCCATTGACTCCAATACCTTTACCAACCCTACACACACACACACACACACACACACACACACACACACACACACACACACAGCTTTTTAAATAGATGAGAAGACAGAGAGAAGTTTAGTGGTCACACAGCTAGTTAAGTGTGTGAGGCAGGCTTTGAATGGAGCTCATCCTGACTCCCGTGTGCGGTGCTCCATCTTCCCATCCTCCATAACCAGAGTTCTAAGACTGCATTATGTTAACTTTCAATATCAAGATCCTAACAAAGCTAAGGACTTGATTGTATACAAATGTACTTTATTTTTAGAAATCATTTTTATTATAAACTTAAAAACCATCAATAGAAACAAACATTCAAATAAAATAAAATCATACACAAAGCCATAAACTCCAAATTATTTCGTTTACATTTTAAAAGACTGTATTTACATAAACTTTAAAAATATAACAATAACAGACTTATTTGCTTTCCCATTCCCTTCAGATTTCTTTCTTCTGTGTATCAGATTTTTTCTGGTTACTATTTTTTACACAGTCAGAGACAATGTGCATGTTTTTGTTCTAATTCTTTCTTTGCTCTCCATAAGTTTATGTGTCTTCTCATTTTTGATTCTTCATATTTGTCATTCTTTATGGTTCAATAATATTCCATTATGTTGATAGATTTCAGGGATGGAAGGATATATGATTCTGTCCTGGTGGGCCCTCTCTGTGGATGTGGATGACAAAACCTTTTTGCAACTTAAGAGGGATTCTTTGAGACAAAAAGTCATCACTATGTGCTGTAGGGACTGTTCAAATGTGACCACTTTCATTCATTTCATAGTGTCTGGATTATGGTTTCTATGACCCCCTCCTTATGAAGTATATAAGGAAATGATTTTGCTTCTTAGAATTTTGTAATGACAAATCTTGTTCTTTCTCATCCAGGAAAGCAAATGAATTAATATCATTTGATATAGAATATATACATGCATAAATACATTTATACATATGCGTATTAATAAGTAAGACCTATATCATTCTGTTTGGATCTTTGTTTTTTGTTTACTTTCCTCCTCTGTGGAATATGAGTTAGGATTTCATTTATAAAATTCCAAGAGTGAAATCTATACATATTTTCATAATGCCTTTTGTACTTAATCTGAGAGTATAAGCCAAGGTCAGGATCCTGGTATTTGCCAGATAATTTAAGAGACAGAATTTCCTAGGAAGGAAGATCATGTCCATATCAATTAATTTGTATCTTATAAGGGTTAATTGTTTCTTGTTTTCACCATCTAAGATCTTTCCTCTTTTCTCAATAATAACTTCATAATGTGTCTGTTCAGACCCTGATGGCTTATTAGCACCTGCCATCATGGATAAGTCCCTCCTTATCCCTCTTCTTAGCTAACCTTGGGAAGACATGCTAGTCTCCTACTGTCATCTGGCACAGCCAATTAGCATACTCAGGATTCCAAAGCATAGATCTGGGAAGGGAGTTATCAGATAATACCTCGCTCCCTACAAATCACTGTCCTGGAACTCTCTAATACATGCCAAAGATGGGACCAAAAGGAATGTCAGAAAGCCATCATTGGAACAACCACTCTAGCCTATTTGGGAGAATTGTCATCCCACTGACCTACTCTAGAAATAGACCTGGGGGCCAGTTAGCCCCTCTACTGTCTCTACTTGGCTACAAAGAATATCCTTTAGGAAATCTCTTTTGGAAATTTAAATCCTATGTATTGGTTTCTTTTTCTTTTCCCTAGGAGGAAAGTCAAGTAAGTCTTTTTGTACCTATACCACAAGGTTATTGTGAGAATATAAAGTAGGTAAAGCTTTGTAAATTTCCAAGTACTGTAGAAATGTCAGCTCTTACTCATAAGCACCTCTGCAGTCTCTGACACAGGATGTGTTTAACAAATGCTAGTTGCTAACTCATTGTGTGATAGAAGAGGCCCTGGTTTCTCAAAAGCTATGCCAGTGGGACCTGAGTCCTGGCAGGTCTTTACCAAGCTGGAAAACAGGAAAACTGGAAAAATAGACTTTTATGTGGGAGCCAGCCTAGCACAGTTTAATTGTGATAGCAAGCAGAAAACTTTTTCGGGGGGAGTAGATGGATGGAGTTAGAAGGGGGTGCAGCTAGGTGGCACAAGGCATAGAGCATCAGGTCTTGATTCAGGAAGACTCATCTTCCTGAATTCAAATCTGGCCTCAGACACTAATTGTGTGACCACTTAACCTTCTTTGCCTCGGTTTCTTCATCTGTAAAATGAACTGGAGAAGGAAATGGCAAACTCCTCCAGTATCTTTGCCAAGAGAACCCCAAATGGAATCATGAAGAGTTGGACATGACTGAAAATGACTGAATAATGACAACAAAGAACAAAAAGAAGGGGAAAGCCCATGAACTCATGAAACTATGATGTTTCATGATAGGTGTGGAGGGGTTCTGACCTTTATCGGCGGTTCCGGAGTACCACCTAAAAAATCACTTCTTTTGAATTATTGAGAGCCAAGAACAGATAAATGATTTACTGGCACAGAGTACTATGGGGGGTAATTGGAGAAGAGATAACTTGCTGAGAAAAGGCTTATGAATTTCTGAATTAATAATACTGTCTGCTTTTAACCAAGTTTTTGAACATCACATGCATTAAGGAAAGGGAGTAGGGCTATATTTATAGTGCTTTTAAGGGAGTGATCTAAAACTAATTAGGTAAAATGAAAAGTGCATAAATGAAGTCTGTTAGGAAGAGCTTGCCATCAGATGCCAAGGGAGAATGGGTTCTGTGTCATCCCCCAATGAACTGGGGAAAGCGTGCATGAGTATATTGTAGAGTTGCCAGGAAAATTAGTTTTGGTGACTAGGCTCTAGAAGACCAAGTTTTGTTTTTTTTTGGGGGGGAAAACCATTGATGAAAAGACCATAATAAATATTGATAAGGTGACCTTATCTATTCAATAATGACCACCCTAGCCAAGGTCACAGGGTCTCATTAGCATCTTGACTGCGGGATGATGGATTTTTCAACTATTTTTCAATGGCTGCTCTTACTTTCAAGATAAAATATACAATCCTTTGATGGATGTTCAAAGCCTTTCATAAACTGGCACCCTCTTGCCTTTCCATAATTCTTATGCCTTACTCCTTGTTCAGTCAGTCACTTTCAGTCTTGTCCAATTCTTTGTGACCACATTTGGGGTTTTCTTGGCAAAGATACTGGAGTGGTTTGCCATTTTCTTCTCCAGCTCATTTGACAGATGAGGGAACTGAGGTAAACAGGGTTAAGTGGCAAGCCACTTGCTTGCCCAGGGTCATGTAGCTAGTAAGTGTCTGAGGCTAGATTTGAACTCATGAAAATGAGTCATTCTGATTTCAGGCAATCAACATTATGTGATTAATGACACTGACGTCATTCCTGTTCCTCACTCAAGATACTCCATCTTTCAACTCTGTGCATTTTCACTGGTTCCTCATGCTTGGAATGCTCTCATTCCTCATTTCTGCCTTTTGGCTTCCCTGGCTTCCCTCAGGTACCAGCTAAAATCCCACCATCTATAAGAAGATTTTCCCAGATCCCCTTAGTGTAAAATGTCTTCCCTCTATTGATTATCTCCAATTTATCTTCTCTTGAAAGGAGATAAATGTGCATGTTTATTGACCCTTTGGAGACAAGATTGGATCTATCTGAAAACTCATGTCTTTTTTGGTGTTTTTTTTCTTTCATGTTATTATGATCATACATGGAAAACACATGCAGGCCTTTTACTAAATCATAAAGGGGTCACCATCTCCTTCAGTAGAAGAAGAAATCACTTACAAAATTACAGATCCTTGAAGAGTTTTGAAGTATGAGAAGGTGAATCACAACCCAAGCTTTCTGTCATCAGAGACATTGCTAATGTGAGACTGATAACAGTGGTATGCAGTTGACCTTTTTGAGATATTTTTTTATGTTAGCAAAATCCATTCTGAATTATTTGTATGAGTGGAATTGTTGTGATAATTGTGGTTGGTGGGAGTGGTAATCATTCATGTCCAGCATCCTGAAGTACCCCAGCCTAAGGTGTGTGTGTGTGTGAGAGACAGACAGACAGACAGACAGACAGAGAAAGAGAGAGAGAGAGAGAGAGAGAGAGACAGAGACAGAGACAGAGACAAAGAGGCACAAAGAGACAGAGATAGAGAGACAAAGAGACAGAGAACATGGTGTGTATGTATGTGTGTGGGTGTGTGTAGGTGTGTGTGGGTGTGTGTATGGGTGTGTGTGGGTGTAATCCTGAAAGTCAAAGTGTAGGATCCTATTTCAGATTACAAATTCAGAGTTGGAAGGGACTTTCGAAGTCATCCAGTGAAATCATCATTTTACAGATGAGAAACTGAGGCCCAGAAGGTTTGTGATTTGCCCCAAGTCACATAAATATTAAGTAGCACATTGGAGATTGGAATCCAGGTCCTTAGATTTCAAATCCAGCAAACTTTACTCTATACCACTTTTGCTTTTTCCCCCCTCTGGTGTGGATGCAAGTAAAAGGGAGAACTAAGAAAGTTACAGGATGTTGGGAAATGTTTCTTTTCTCTCTCCCTCTCTTGCCATCTATTAAAATTTTAGCCCTACTACCTTCTCTTTGTTTCCTGTGGGAGATCAGGGGGTTCCTGCTAAAGTTATATTGAGAGAAGGTAGCTACAGCTTTCCTAGGCATTGTGTTTGAAGAGAAGGTATTGGGGGTGCCTCAGAACAACCTTTTCAGATAATTGGACACAAGTCTAGTCTGGGAACATTCTTTATTCCTTCCTTGAGAGAGATTCATGTGATTCCAGATACTTTTTAGTACTGATGATTTGTAAGAAAAGCCAGCTCCTCAACCTGCCATTACTTCCATCTTGCCTCTCTAATTACCTAGGGAAATTTCCCATGGATGAGATTGGATCTCATCTCATTGAGATCTCATTCCCACTTAGAGAGCTCATTGGCTTTTTTTTTTTTTTTTGCATTTTCTGGTATATTCTAATCAAGGGAATTTCTCTAGTTTTTGTTTGTTATCAGCCTAGATTAAAGGGTCTTTTCTATATACATTATTTGTGACAATTTTTTGTGTAATAGGTGCTTGATTGGAAGGGGCCAAACCTATGGGTATAAGTTTAGGGAGCCCTCCTCATCAAGAGATAGAACCTAGGAAAGCAGATTTTTGTTCTGAACCAAATGTACCCCAGGCAAGCAATATTTAGGGGAGGAGATGGACAAAACTGTAGTCTATTACCCCACTCTAAGAGAAGAAAAGAGAAGCTAGCCTAATGGCTCTTTCTCCTCTTCCTCTCCAGGCAGGAATTCAAGTTTCCCTTAGAGAGGAATGGGCAGGATTACAGAGATATGTATCAATGGCCCCCCATCAAGTGGCCTGTCTATGCATTTAGACATTCCATCTGAACACAAACATTTTACATGGGAGGCTTACACCTTACATCTGAATTGGACAAACAGAGTACAGTGTTCCAATGCTGGAGACAAAAAGTCTACTTGGTCCTGTCACCATTCCAATGGAAAAAAACTGTTAAGTTTTTCCACAGTAATAACCTTCCTTTCTTAAGCTGAGGCAAGCAGCCAGAATCCACATGCCTACTACTAGTTTTATATGATAACTGAGGGACCAAAGAGGGAGGGTGTGGTGTATCAGATGGTGAGATTCTGCCCCATTCTTTTTTGTTTTCTTTTTTTGGAGGGCAATTGGGGTTAAGTGACTTGCCCAAGGTCACACAGCTAGGCTTTGTGTTAAGTCTCTGAGGTCAGATTTGAACTCAGGTCCTCCTGACTCCAGGGCTGGTGCCCTATTCACTGTGTCACCTAGCCACCCCTCTGCCCTCAGTCTTATGCCTATGAATTTGTTCTTTCTTTGTCTCATTATGTTTGATCTCCATCTCTGATGCGTGTTGGGGGCAGTAGGAGGGAAGAGGTGTCAGTAACTTTGCTGAGTCCATGTGACTTTGTTGATTTACCAAGCATTATTTTAGGCACGTCTTAGTTTTCATTCTTGTATTACCGACATTCTGGGTACAGAAAGCAAACCTTCAGATCTCCTACCCAAAGAAGTTTGGATTATTTTTTTGGGAGGGGGGGAGGGGATGTAGAGGAGGAGAAATGAAGGAATGTCCAGACCTATTATTTGATCAGTATAGGGGACTCCTTGTGTGGTAACATCTGCAATTTCTAATCTTAAAGAACATCCCCTGGCCACTGAGAGGTCAAACTACTGGACCTTAGTAGGTATCAGAGTCAGGACTTGAATCCAGTTCTTATTGGCTCCAACGCCAGTCCTTTATCTACTACAACCAGTTCAGATAATACTTGGTGCACTTACATTATTGTACAAATATAAGGAAAGGATTTAGAGAACATGTAATGTCCTCAGAGTATTGCATTTTTATCTTTGAAATCTTAAGGAAGATATGCTCATTTCTCAAAAGGAATTCTTCAGAAGCCTTTGAAAAGGGAGACATACTGTTTCTTCTCTCACAACATGACTAATATGGAAATATATTTATGTGATTGTGCATATATAACTGAAATCAAGTTGCTTACTGTTGGAGGGAGGGAGGGAGGCAGAAAATTTAGAACTCAAAACAAAAAAACTTAAAATTGTCTTTACATGTAATTGGAAAAAATAAAATGCTATTTAATAAAAAGAAAAGGGAGACATAACTAGATAATTCTTTATGCCTCTCGATTCATCCCTAAGTCATGAGCCGTCATAATGATAAAGGTGAGCAAACTGGTAGAAGCATCTGAGAAATCTGTTTAACACATTGCCCACAAATCAAATTAACCAGAACATCTAGTGATTTTTAGGTTCCAGGCTAAGTTAGTAACTCTTTAGTTTGTCCAATTCAGTTTTGGAAACTTTTTCTTTTTTCTTGGGATAAAAAGTTGAAGCATAACCTTGAACTCTTAAGCTAAGTTCCTCTTCCCAGCTCTCTCTCTTTGATGCCCAGGTATAAGCTTTAAAGCTTTAAAAAAAAACTGTGAAGGCACCAGGCTGATGATTGTGCAACACTGCCACACTCAAATCCCACTCATAAGCAAGTTAAGACTTTACCCTGGGATTGTCTTTGGTCCTTTTCTGAAGGACAAACAATAGCCTGGGAGGTGTGGAAATCAGACCTTTCCCCACTCTGTGTTATCTGTATGGAACAGGGTTCAGAGATTTGGAGTGGAATGGGACTCTACGGCTCATTAAGTCTACCCTCCTCATTTTACCAGTGAGAAAACTGAGGGTCTTAGATGGGATTTGAACTTAGATCTTTCTGCTTGCAAGTTCAGCCCTCTATCCGCTGTTCAGTCCTACCTACCTCAAAGTACCAAGTCTTAGTCTAGTCTCCAAGACTTAAATGTTGATTTATTGAGGGAATCTTTAAACCCACAAAGGAAGCAAAACATTCTTTTATATTCATTCACATTGGAGTGAGTGGGGCTTTACCTCAGGATGCCAGTGTCTGACTGGGGTTGGGAGGTCACGGTGACATGCTTCATCCCTGTGCCAGCCTCCTGTTGCTTGTTGCTTTCTGGATGGCTTGTACGCCTACTTAATGCTGCTACCATCCCGGAAGTCCCATTACTTAAGCCTCTGTTGCATCCTCCTCCCCAACTGTCTTTGTCTCAGGCAAAGAAATATCTAGTTGTGACTTTACACCATTTATTTTTACAATATTGAAATAAACAGTTGTGTTAGGGTTCCTTATGGTGATGATGAATCTTCCTAGTAGGTACATTCACTGGGCAAGAATTGAGTTCACAGCAAAAAAGATTCTTCTTCAGCCTTTGATGCCTCTCTCTCTCTCTCTCTCTCTCTCTCTCTCTCTCTCTCTCTCTCTCTCTCTCTCTCTCTCTCTCTGTCTCTCTCTGTCTCTCTCTGTCTCTGTCTCTCTCTCCCCCTCTGTCTCTCTCTCTGTCTCTCTCTCCCCCTCTGTCTCTGTCTCTCTGTCTCTCTCTGTCTCTCTCTCTCTCTCCCCCTCTGTCTCTCTGTCTCTGTCTCTCTCTGTCTCTCTGTATCTCTCTCTCATCATCATCATGGATACAAAATGGTACTTTTAATTTCTTTTTATTTCTGTGTATTTGGCTTTGAGGGCTCTGCAACAGACTGGACTCAGAAGACCTGACTTATTATTAGTTCTAGCTTTGCTGTAAACTCTGTGTGACCTTTGGCAAATCCCCGCATGTCTCTGGGCCTCGGTTCCCTTTCTTGCAAAATAAGGAGGTCAAAAAAATTAATTTCCCTAGTCTCTTCTAACTCTAGAGATTGCAAAGTCATGTAAAATCTGGGCTAAAGTAGCCCCACTCCCTGCTTCCTAAAGCCCCACTTGAGAATGGTGAGAATGAAGAGGAATATCAGCTAGGAGGGAGTCCAATAAAAATAAGAACTCTGTGTGTGGAGGAGTGATCAATCATAGAAAGTGTCTGTAGCCACTGGAAAAAGGTTTGGGAAGAAACGAGATGTTTGTGGTTGTCTTGAAAGCTCCAACTTTTTCCTGGTCTTCAATTCTTGTTCCAGAGCTGTTGTGAACACCAGAAAAAACTTAAAAGTACCTGTTATGAATGATACTTTGTGTGCTATAGGTTGAGGAACTACAGTATCTTCTGCCTAGTGCAGGGGATGGGGAGAAAGGACTTGATGGAAACAATGTTATTTGAAGAACTCTGACAGCTACAAAGACCTGCTTTCCCAAGGGTTTTGTTGTCTTTTTTTGGATTTGTCTCAGAATCTGTCAGAGTACTTGGAGTGACAGAGGTTCCTGTAGCCTGAAGACTTTGATTACTTTTGAGATCAATCAATCAACAAGCATTTATTAAGCACCTACTGTGTGGAAGGCACTATGCTAGATTCTGGAGATCACACTTTATAGGGTTACAATAGTTTTATGAGTTTGGATGAATATAGTGTTGGGGGTATAGAGTATTTGTGAATAATAAAGGACTTGGCTTGGGTTTAAGGAAAGCAACTAGCCACACTCCAGTGCCAGGTCTGGAGTCAGGAAGACTCATCTTGAGTTCAAATTTGGCCTTAAACACTTACTAGCTGTGTGACCCTGGGCAAGTCACTTAATTCTGTCTCAGTGACTTCATCTGTAAAATGAGCTGGAGAAGGAAATGGCAGTATCTTTGCAAAGAAAACCATAAATAGGTCACAAAGAGTCAGATGTGACTGAATTTCACAACAACAAAAGTGGGTCAGAGGGAAGAAATAAGGTGGATAATAAAGGTGTATCTAGATTCTACATTTCTCTGAAGGAATTTCAGTAACTATCCTTATGTTCGTCTATGACACTGCTAGGATTCTAGCTTTCAGGAAACACTGACGTCCTCAAAAGTAATGTTTTCCAGCAAATCAACCCCTCCAGATTTCCAGACTCCTAGGCCCCTTGGACACGTTTCCTGTTCTGTACACCTCCAGTTGCCAAAACTCTTTAGGACTTTGACGATTTCCATATTCCTTCTCTCACTGGCTGATCCTTATCAGCTGCCTTTCCAATAATCCTCCTTAGATTCTGTATTTCCTCACTGGCCTCCCCCCACCGTTGCTTCCTAGTTTTTCTCCCTTATTTTTTTTTTCATCTTGAACATCTATTTTCTTCTTGTTTCATTCATCTTCATGTTCTGAGTTAATGATAATATTTTTTAAAAAACTGGACCTGTAATTTCACTGATCTAAGGAATTAAAGTCTCAGAAACTCCCTTTACCAACTGACAGATCAGTGCCTGCACTGAAAACGATAGTTTTAGAGCAGTGGTTCTCAACCTGTGGGTTAGATTCAATTTGTAACAATGAAAATACATCCTCCATATCAGATAGATTCATAACAGTAACAAAATTATGAAGTAGCAATGAAAATAATTTTATGGTTTGGGGTCACCACTACATGAGGAGCTATATTAAAGGGTCACAGCATTAGGAAGGTTGAGAACCACTGTTTTAGAGAATCACTTCAGGAACTGAGAGACTCATTGACTTACCCAGGGTCACATAACCAGTATGTGTTAGAGGTGGGACTTAAACCTCTCTAGGCCTCAGTTTCTTTATCTATAAAATTAGTGGTTTGGCTGAGTGGCCTCTTTGTTCTCTTCTCTTCCTAAATCTATGATCCTATGGTCCTCCTTGACCCTGAAGATGGTTCTTTATTGACTCTCATACAGCTTCTCACTAAAATACGCAAGAATAATAGCCAACAATTGTGTAAGTCTTTAAGGTTTACTAAGATACATGCATACCCATATGCACATGTATGTACACACATGCATACCTATATATGCACACATATACATATGTACATACACACACATACACACATACCTATACAGGCATACAGCTACACATGTACATATACACACATATACACACATACATATCTATAAATGCACAGTCTACATATGTACATATATACATGCATACATATGCACACACATACATACCTATACATGCACATATGTACATATATCCATACATATGCACACAGATACAGATACATATATATTTCATATATACATGTCAGTTGTTTTTCTATTGTATCTGACTCTTTGTGAGCCCATTTGGGGATTTCTTGGCAAAGATACTGGAGGGTTTGCCATCTCCTTCTCCAGCTCATTTTACAGATAAGGAAGCTAAGGCAAACAGGGTTAAGTGACTTGCCCAGAGTCACACAGTAAGTGTCTAAGGCAGGATTAGAACTCAGGGAGATGAGTGCTCCTAACTCCAGGCCTGGCACTCTCTCTGCTTTGTCACTTAGCTGCCCTATATATGTGTATACACATATACATGCACAAACATACACACACACATCTAATTTGAGCCTCACAATAATTCTATGAATAGGTTGTACAGGGTGTCCCAAAAGTCTTAGTACAGTTTTAAGAACTTTAAATTGCACTAAGACTTTTAGGACATCTTGTATACATTTTACAGGGAAGGAAACTGAACAAACAGGGGTTGTTTAGCTTATCCATGGTCACACAGCTAGTTAAAGTCTGGACAGGATTTGAACATGTCTTTCTGACTCAAAATTCAGCATTCTTAGATATGTGGGTAGAGACTCAGACCTGAAGTCAGAAAGACCTGAATTCAAATCTGGATTCAGATACTAAATAGCTGTGTGACCTTAGATAAATCATGTGACCTCTTTACCTCAGTTTCCTCATCTGTAAAATGTGGACAATAAAAGCACCTGCTTCTCAGGGTGGTTATATGGATAAAATGAGGTAATATTTGTTAAACACTCTGCAAAATGTCATGCTAGCTATATATAACAAATACTATATAAACATATATTTCATATATATATATATATATGTGTGTGTGTGTGTGTGTGTGTGTGTGTGAGTATGTGTATGTGTATGAAACAAATGCTAGCTAGCCAAATATCTAACAGTATCATTTTTGCTAGTAGGGTTCAGTAAATTCCTGGGATTCCAGGTTATTGGACAGAGTTTTTAGGGATTTTAGATGGGGGAAGCTTCTACAGAGGAATTCCTGGAGATTGTTGACACACAGGAGACTGGAGGGGTGAAATAAGAACCATAACCTACCCCATTCCCACCTGTGGAAATGTGGTGATCGTTTCCTTTGGTCATTTGTGGGGATTCTCTTTGGAGCAGATAAAACCCATTTCTTTCTTAACTGCCTGTTAGATTTCCTTTCTATCTTTCTCCTTTTCCTTTTGACCTTTCCTTCCAACTTGCTGTCTTCCTCCACTCTTCCTGAAATAAACTTCTGCCATTGGAATTGGCTATCTTCCTGCTGCCAGGGAACTTCAGGCTCCTGGGTATAGACTCAGTCAGCCTTGAGTTCCATTGGGTATTGTAACTGCTGGTACTAAGGCTATAAAACCTTAACGGTCTCCAGAAAAGGCCGCTGTAAATTCTTCTGAAGTCCCACTTGGAGTGTAAAGGTTCACGCCTCTCTACCTCCCTCCCCCAACCTCATCCCTTAGGTCTCCATCAAACTCCCTCTGGTTTTATGAAAGGGGCCATGCATTAAAGCAAGAGACTCACAAATCCCAGCAGCCCCCAGCTGCTGCCAGGGTTGTGTTTTGTTTAAGGAACTTAAAAAAAAAACCCAGAAAACTTTGGACTCAGACTTTGTTATAGGAACATGGGTACCTAGCATGGGCTTTCAGGGATAATATGAAAGACTTTAGCAAAAATAGTTCTCAGAAAAACAATGATTTGGAAGAGAGGAAACAACAGGGGGATGCACAGAAAACAATCTTTAAAATGTAATGATGCCTAGAAAGTGATTTTTCTGAAAATGATACCCAGGGGTCCTGTGTTTTTTCCTTCTCAATTGCTTCCATATTGCTACCTGGGACCTGAAAAGCCAGCTGTGTTCTCTCTGAAAAATACATTTGGCCATTTGGAATTGAACTAGGGAACAAACTTGCATAGGGGATGGGGATGGGGAATGGGGTGCAGGAGCCTGAGAAAGAGTCTAAAGTCATTTCTCCCCAAAGAGTTCCAGGCAGGTCTCACAAGCACCTGGGGAGCTGATGCATGTAGTAAGAAAAGGGCCCCTTTTAGAAAGACACTCCTGCATTACATTTAGCAATTGATTGTTCTGCTTGGGAAATTGATTATGGAAACTTGTATCCTCAGAATCATGGGATTTAACTCCTAGGCTGTAGGCTACAACAACGTTTCTTTGACTTTTTCCCATTAAGGATGGAAGAATAACTCAAAGATAGGGAAGGGGGGATGGCGGTGGTAAGGAGATGGAAGATATGGCATGAAGTTCTGACAGGGAATGTATGTCAGGGGTAAATGAAAACAGCTGGGTCTTGGGTTTGTTAAACATGTCAAACTATTTTTCAAATGTTTCAGGTTTGATAAAATCCAAAATGTGTCCTATCCCTGCCCTGCCCCCTTTTTAGTTTTTAAAGCCTTGTGCATTTCATGGGAAATTAAATCTGTGTGTTTCGGATTCCTTTACACTTAACTCACCAGAAGAGGCTGTGTTTGGAGTTAGGCGAGGTACCATAAATGTTCTGCCGTTCGTGTCTTTATTAGGCATTGGGGGCCTCTCTGATTGGGATGGAGGTGTCGTGTCTGGACAGCTGCATTCAGTCCCACATGAGACAGACTGGGGACGAGGGCTTTGGAGGAATTGGTTGTGAAGTGTGTGTGTGTGTGTGTGTGTGTGTGTGTGTGTGTGATTCATATATACTACACCTGTTTGCTTTATATTTTCTTCTCTTTGGTTAGTGAAAACCAAAAACCAAACCTCAAATTAGCTACACGTGTTTCAATAGACTAGTGGGTAGATGCAGAGTTTCTCCCCCCTCCTCCCACCAGAGCCATGACATTTTGGGGGCATTCTTACTTGAGGATTTGTGAAATATCCTTCTCTTGTTGTCCCAGCAAACCAGGAGGGGGTGGTTGAAGAGTGAGTGGCTATAGTGGACTTCACAGCTTGGAGATTCTCGGAGGTAAGGTTTTTAGACTTTGTCCCGGGCTACGATACCACATGGTGACCTCTACTGCAAATCCAAAACCTTGCTTCACTAGCCAAGTATCCTTGGATTAGTCTCATTCTTTCTTTGGATCTTAGTCTTCTCATCTGGAAAATGAAATGGTTGGACCAAATGATCTCAGAAGCTTTTTTTTTTTTAATTCTAAAATCTTATGATAGTCAATGAATCCAGCTGTGTAACTCTGCTAGGTGGCACAGTAGATAGAGTGCATGGCCTGGAGTCAGGAAGATCTGAGTTCAAATTTGATCTCAGAAGCTTACTAGCTGTGTGACCCTGGGCAAGTCACTTAACCTTTTCTGCCTCAGTTTCCTCATCTGTAAAATGAACTGAAGAAGGGAATGGCAAACCACTCCAGTATCTTTACAAAGAAAACCCCAAAGCGGTCATGAAAAGTCAGACACAACTGAACAACAACAACAATGTCTTTTCTCCATGGACTGTTTGGATGACAGTTCCCATGGCTTATTATGGGTTTTAGTAATTTAGTAAAATTCTTAGTAAAATCTCATTTTCCAATCCAAACCAGCTACAACAGATCCATGATCTAAATGTTTTCAAAAGACCTTTGAGTGCCTCTGATATGGGGTACCCAATGTTCTCCCTATAAGAGTAACCAATCTTTAGAAATAGAGTACTCTTTTTCCTTGAACGCTCATCAACTTTATACCAGGAAAAATAGTAAGAAGGAATTGTAATCTTGTCTCCAATGAGACCTGGAGACTGAAGGGGAGGAGTGGGAAAAAGAGGGAGAGGAAAAGTCTATCTTCATGAGCAAAAATATGAGTTATGGATATTCAAAAACATATATCCAGTTTTGGTACTTTCTATAATATGTTCAACCACAAACTGGTGGCCAAGGAAATGTTTATAAACAAATACTAGGGAGCTTGTGCAATAAGGAGAAAAGACTCATTTGCATAAAAGCAATCAACACATATAAAATAATCCTTAAAACAGTGCCTTATAGGTTCTGCAGTTATCCCTTGAGACTTGCCCCATTAGGACGTTGCTATGTCAAAGGGTTGGTATAAAAAATTAAATGTGAATTTAATTTAAGTGGGAATTGATGGGATGATCCTTAAAGGTCTGCAGATAACACAGAGATTAGGACCAAATCCTTAACCCACATTTTACAATAAGGTACTGCAAACACCCCATAAAAGAAAAAGAAAGAATTCAGCCTTCTCTGGTACAAAGGGAGGGCCAAAATTTTTATGCTGAGTTTTCAGATCACAGGGGTGCTGAACTCTAACCCCCTCTGTGTGCAAGGGATAACTGTAGTTATAATATAATGTAAAATGTGATATAATAATATAATATAGTATAGGATAATATAATGTAATTTAATGTAATATAATATAATAAATAGAATAGAATAGAATGTAATATAAATATAATATATAGTATATATAATAGAACATAATAGAATAGTGCAAAGAATATTAAAGCCTAGAAGGAACCTAAGCCCAGTTCCCTCATTTCCAGAGAGGGAAAGTGACAACCCAAGATCATATCAGAGGATCATAGTTTTAGAACTGGAAGGATTAGAGCCCATATAGCTAGTTCTATAAGGATTTTGATAGAGGTTTTCTAGGTGCTTAACTACTTCAAGTGACTTCTTGAAAACTATCCCTCTGGGGCTCCCTTATTGGAAGGGATTATTTCCCATTTTCTTCTTGAGCAGGAGTGGTTTTTTTTTCTCCCTTTTTGTGTATTATAGACTCTTTCAGTAGTCTGCTAGAGCCCATACATCCCTTCTCAGAGTAATTCAAAACATGCATAAAATAAAAACATAGGATTACAAAGGAAACCAATTAAAATTGTAATACAGTTTTTAAAATATATTTTTTACAAAGTTGACGGACTCCAGGTTAAGATCTCTTCCCTGTTCTGGAAACCTAGGTTTTAATCTACCTTGATTAATATCTAGCACTGAAGATTTGAAAGTGTGACTTTGTGACTACTAAATTTTAGGCTAAAAATGTCACATAAATCAGGCCATGATTTTATCTTTTAGGGTATGTAGAGCTAAAAGAGGCTTTCTATCCTTCCTTTTTATAGGTGAGTTAAATGAGGTCAAGAGAGGTTTTAAATGACTTTCGAAGGGTAGAAGTTTTTGAGTGTTTGATTTGAACCTACCCTCGCTGCATGGCCTTGGTTTCTCTTAAGTTATGGCATCTCTCAACACCTTGGTTCATTATTCTGTCTATGTGTGTGTGTGTTGGGTTGGGGAGGGGGAGGAGGTGGAGGCTGAGGGGGAGTATAAGAAAAATGTGGAGGTGCTGATGAGTTCTTACAGATGCTGATCACCCTGTCTAAATATTCCAATTTGTTCACTTAGGCAGCAATTGAAAGGAAGAAGCTGAGAGTTCAAGATGTTTAGCTTTTGCTGAGTGTCTTTGGGGAACTTACAAAGGGCTTTTAAAAAAAGAACTTAGAGCTGCTGGGGGAAGGGTAGCAAATGAGATCATAACCCTTTGCTTACCCACAAAACCAGGGCAACCCAAGGTGTGCTGGCATTAGGCTCTTTGACACTTCTCCCTGGCCTACACCTTGATTCTTAACCTTCCTGGTTAGGTAGGTCACTGGGGTGTGGGCAGGGGGGGGGGAGAGGCAGAAGGAGTGTGGGAATGGGGCTGGGGGGAAAGGAAGGAATGTGCCTAGAACAGGGGTTCTTAACCTGGGATCTCTCAAAGGCCAGATTTCAGGAAATCCGTGAATGTAGATAGGGGGAAAATCCATCCTTATTTCCACTAGCTAACCTTTAGCTGAAATTTAGCATTTCCTCCACTAATTTAAAAACATTATTTTGAGAAGAGATTGATGGACTTCATGAGCCTACCAAAGGGGTCCACTGTACACAAATAATCAAGAATTGCCAATATTGGAGCATCCCTAAGGGCGGCAGTGGAACCAGAGTGAAGAACTTCCGCACTCATTCTCCTTAACCTCCAAATAGCTTTCAGGCTATTGGCTCTCTGCAGATCTGGGCAGAAATTAGTCTATTCTGCAGCCTAAGCGGGTTTTTTAAATGATTTCAATTTCAGCCTTAGGCCCTGGAGTTTTGGTCACCGTAGATTTTCTTCATCCTTTCTTATTTGAGAAGTTCTGGGAACTTAAAAGCCAACTTTTGAAAGCCAAGCATTTCTAATCATATAAAGGTGTCTCTGCAGGGCCCAGGCTGTAGAGGCGTTTGTTTGGGATTTTAATCTTGTTGCACATCACCCTTGGTTTCTTCAAACAGACTTTCCAGCTCATGCACACCCAATTCCTTACTATTCCCCCACCTCCATCTTCCACAGGGAGAGGGGCAAAGGGACGAGGAGGAGGAGCCTGGGGGTCGTAGGGGGAAGGGAAGAAGCCTGTCCGCCCCCATGCTGGGTCCACGCAGACTTTGTGAGAAAGTGCCTCTCCATCTGCAG
>CM053596.1:247889332-247921832 GCA_028646575.1 Pseudocheirus occidentalis | reverse complement strand
TCATTTTGATGTCCTTAGAGCTTGGTTGACAAGTCATTACCTGATGTTCGTAGAAGATACTGAATGACTTGGTCAGAGCCACACAGCTTTTGAGTGTCAGTGGTGGGACTTGAACTCAATTTTCCCCATTCCAGTTCCAGATAGAATTATCCATAATGCCTCTATAGAATGGTAGAAGAACAATTTCCTACTTTTTCCACTCCTAGTAAGGTCCCCCTTTCTCTTTTAATCAAATTTTAGTCAAGTGGCATGTTTTAGTTAAAGCTATAATTAGAAATCCAAACAATGGTAAGGCTGAGTTTTAGTCAAAACTCTTGTCACAAATGCCTGAAGATGAAGGAAGAGGGACTGCAAAACAATTTCACTACATGCATTCCAACTGGATGTCCTTGGAAACATCATAGATTTTTTTTTCTTCCAACACTTCACCTGCTTTAACCCCCTCTGTGTCTGGTCCTTTAGCTTGTCTTCCATTACCAAAAGGTTTCTTTTCAAACTGAACTCATATTCTCTGCAAAAAGCCACAGGGAATACTGCTTTTTTTCCCCTCAAAGGAACTTCAGTCTTTTGGGACTTTATTTCAGTACTTTCTAAAGCTCTAGCTAGCCAGTCTCCCTCACACATTCCTGTAGTCACGGATGGGTCTAGTTGTTTCCTTTTTACTACTGATGAGATATGCTGGCAGCATTTCTGCCCAATCTTTTTTCTCCCTACCTACTGTAGGTGTCACAGACAAGATGTCCTTCTTACCCAAACCCCTCATTTTATAGCTGAGGCCCAGAAGGAGTAAGTGAATTTTCCAAGGTTCCACAAGAGACAAATGGTAGAAACGAGATATGAATTCAGGTTCTTTGACTCTGAATCCAGTAGTCTTTCCACTATATTGCACTATTTTCCCAACCACTTATCTCCTGGGCCAGCGCTCCTATCTTTCCCATTGTTAGAGCCACCATTTTGCTGCTTTCCCAGAATCACTTCAGTTCCTTTGCTTAATTTGGAAATCTTCTACCTGGAGACAGATCACACCACCAGGGAGAAAGGATCATGGTTCAGCACTCACTTTTACTCTAATTTAAGTAAAAAAAAATTATCTATTAAGCACCTATTATGCTGGAGAAAATCTCTCTCTACCCTAAAGGAGTTTACAAGGAGTTGACTTGGAGAATATACAGTGTGCATGGGTACATACAGACAGAATAATTTTATCAGGAGGAGGGATTTATTAACAAGTAAGGTGGGGTTGGGTGAGTAGCTAGGTGGCACAGTGGATAGAACACTGGCCCAGGAGTCAGGAGGATCTGAGTTTGAATTTGACCTCAGATACTTACTAAGTGTGTGACCTTGGGCAAGTCACTTATCCCCAATTGCCTTCCCAAAAAGACCCCCACAATCAAGTAAGGGGAACAGGAAAGACTTGTCAGAGAAGGTGGAACATGAGCTGACCCTCAAAGAAAACTAGGGATTCTAAAAGACAGAAGGATTTAGAAAGGCTTAGCTCCAGAGTCAACTAGATGGCACAGTAGATAGATAGGTCCCTGGGCCTTGAGTTCAAATTCAACCTCAGATACGTACTAGCTGTATGACCCTGGTCAAGTCACTTATCTTTAGCCTGCCTCTCCTCAACTGTAGAAAGAGGATATTAATAAAACTTAACCTTGAAGGGTTGTTGTGGGGATTAAATAACAGAATATTTATAAGGCAATTGACATCCTGCTTGGCACATAGTAGGCCCTTAATAGATTTCTGTTTCCCTCCTTTAACAATCAAGCATTTATTGTGTGCCTGTGTGCAAGGCACTGTCTTCAGAATCTGAGACCTCAAAGTAAGGAGAAGACATACTCCTTGTCCTTAAGGAGCTTACAATCTAAAATGCATGTAAATGAGGTCAAGTGAAGAAAATTCTGGTATGGGGTAGACTGTGTAGGATTTGAGATCACTTTAGGGAATGGCTAATTGGGAAAACTTGAAAGGAGTCAGGAGCTGAGCTTTGAGACCATTCTATGACCTATAGAAAGCTCTCTTGAGCTAATGGTCCCATTCTCCACCCTCCTCCACCCCAGGACTGTCAAAGAAATAAAGGATAATGTTTGTAAAGTGTCCTGAGCTTCTTTTAACAAAAAGTCTATGACACAAATAGAAAATACCATGAAACCCACATAGAAGAAATCTCAAGACACAGCAAAAAAAGTATAAACATATGTATATTTATATATAATTTATATATTTGTTCATATTATAATATATTACATATGCACATTGTAAATATATTCACATATAATCTAAACATTTATATAAAGATATATTTATGTTTACATATGTCACTACATGTGCATTTATATGTACATATACAGATATGCATACATATGTATGTACATATATGCATACATACAACTATGTTCCCCATCTGTATACATTTACCTTCTCATGGAAGTCTTCAGTGGTCATTTTGTCAAGTTTTCTAGGTAATTTCATGATCCCTACTGTTTTCTCACCTTCTCCTTTTATGATGTCCTCCCTGCATAAGTAAGGAGAGATGAATAGGTAGTAATCCCAGCAGGAAGGCTGGATTTTAAAGAGCCCAACCAGAGCAGAGGGAGCAGCAAAAAAAAAAAAATTCAGGAGAAATAGAAAACTCAGGAGATGCTGGGAAGTGACAATGGGGATGAAGGTAAAGAAAAAAAATCCATAATAGCAGTGTTTCATTCTCTCTCATGTGGAATGACACTTAACTGTGAAAGTGAGCACGCTATTTGGGAACATGATGTCCTAGTGTGTGTTACTGGAGTTAGAAAAACAAATGTGTCCTTTGTATTTCTAAGTAACCACAAATTTGCTATTTCCAAAATAAATTATTTTGAAGACGGAGAAGGCACTAGCTACTTGGACACATGTCTGTGTCTGAAAGTTCAACAAAGAGCCATGTTTGTTTAACCATGTGAGGAAGTGATGTCTGAGAAACTTTCTTGAGCAGCTAAAAATGACTCTTTCTTTGTTCCTTATGTTGGGCGATGTCAAAAGCAAATGAATGGATTTTTAAGGATGTTTTGAAAGTATCCTTTTCTGAGGGAGCAATGATCAAAGGGAAATGTCAACCCCATGTGTGAGAAAAGCATAATTACAGAATGAACAGAAGGAAGACTTTGGAATGGACAAGTCATTTCTGTACCATTAGAGGAACCAATTAAACCTTTGAACTGAGAGCCCAGAAAACTGGTGGAAAAATGAGCTGGCTGGCTCTCCTAGTTAAGAGCTGTTCATTGTCTTAACTTTCCTGATTCTTCTGCTAAATCTTTCCATGACACTTTCACTACTCAAAGAGACAAGACATCCTTCTTATCCATGCTACAAGCCCCTTTGACCCTCTCTTTGGCTCGAGGGCTGACAATTTCCAATATAGGGTGGAAATAAGTGCCCACAAAGGGCCACACAGATGGGTCCTATCCCAGGGAAGAAAGAATACATTTGGAAGTACTTGAGCAGCTGTATTTTTGTGCTTTTCTTATTGATTGTGCTACAAATAACTCAAGGTCATTGTTTCTATCTTAATACTTTAATGTATCTGTGATTTTATTGATGGCCTTCCATAAAGCATTTAGCCAATGCACTGAAGGATCTCTATCAGTCCTTTAACATTTCATAGGTACAAGATCAGTACTTGAGGTTATCCATTAATTGTCCTTTGCTTTTATGACATGATCAGCCCACCTTCTTTTCTGAACATGAAATTCCCTGATGATATCTTTTTATGGTATTTCCTGTTTTTTTTTTGTGGGGGGGGAGCAATCAGGGTTAAGTGACTTGCCCAGGGTCACAGAACTAATAAATGTCTGGGCCACATTTGAACTCAAGTCCTCCTGACTCCGGGCCTGGTGCTCTATCCACTGCACCATCTAGCTGCCCCTTTTTATACTATTTCTTAGGCACTAGTCATCATTAGCACCCCATCTTTTAGGCTCCTACTAATTCTATATGATAGAAAGTCATAAAATATATGATCTTGACAAAATCAAGATGGTAGGTGACCTAGAGGAAAATGGATTTTTGTTTGGTCAAAATAGGTAGGTTAAGGCAAAGCACATGTTCTTTAAAACATGACAAAAAATGACCTTTACTCATCTTTGGCAAAGATGATTTTAAACTTTCTCTAGAGTGAAAGCTTGGTTGAAAGTGATCTTCCAAATCACCTACTAAATAGGATGAATCCCTCTCTTATACTCTTCCTCATTCATTCCCACTTTACTAATCCCCTTTCATCCATACTCCCCCATTCTCCAGTCCTCCTAGGAGTGACTCTGGATTGAGAGGCAGCATGTATACTGGAAGGGACAATGCAGTAGGAAGCAAGAGACCTTCTAGCCTCTTCAGCTGTAATTAGCTGTGTGCCTTTGAGGAAGTCAGAAGGTCACAGAATTTACAACTGTGAAAGGGCTTAGCCATCACTTAGTGCAACCTTTCATTTTATAGTTAAGGAAATCTATGCTCAGAAAGAACAAAATCACATAGGTATTAATAGTAGCAAAGACTCAAAGCCAGGTTTCCTGACTCCTTTGACAGAGGACACATTGTATTATACCAGGCAGGCTACCTCACTTCAGACGATCATATTATTAGTACTTTATTTACCTAAATGCTAAGCAAGATGATCTGTGGTCTCTCCAGGTCCCTTTTAGCTTTCAGATCTATGAATCTAAGGTTTCCCTGGTGTTGTCTCAGGTGGACTTGCCTCAGATCCTTTTACCCTCATCCCTCCATTCCTCCATCTCTCCACACCTTTAGGAGGGAGGGAGAATCTGTCTATTGTACATTATTGTTTTCCAATAGCAATGACTACATTTTCACAACTGGAGAGCCCATATCTGTAAGTACTTAAGGGTAGGAACTTTACCATGAAGGCTTTTTTAGAAATCTCATGTACAAAATTGTGATAAAGTTATCCTGCTCGATGTCTAATGTTGGTTTAGCCCACAATGTATTGAAAAGTAACTCTTAACCCAGCCTGGATTTGGGTAAGTTTTATCTTTCAAAGGATGCTGATGAATTTTAGCTAGAAAGTAGGTAAATTAGGAGGTAAAAAGCCGGCAAAATTTAACCCAAATGTCAACACAAAAATGTGATTTATTTAGGTTTTTTGGAGGTGAGGATAGAAGAACACTGATCTTTAAACACTGAATGCTGTACTGAGAACTAGTGTGAAAGGGTCAAGCTAAATAGATCCTAAAAGTTAAACCAATGGATCTAGAAGCAACTTGAAAATTGTGCCAAGAATCAAAATAAATAAAGAAATAAACTTTTTTTTTCAGCTTTAGTAATCCCGAGTGATATTTGTAGCTCAGGGAATCCTTTAAATAAATTGTGAACTTAATCTCAAATGTCTTTATCATCAAAGACTGTTCAATGAAAATATCATGGCATAGTGAATATGCAAAGGACCATAAAACTCTTTTGAAAGAGGATTTGCTGTGTATCTGTAGTGATTGTCCTTCAGTATATAATTATAATAGAGAGCTCATTCTAATTTCATCAGGTTTGGAAAATAACTCTACTGAGCAGACTCTATCATGAATGGGAAGATGAAGCAAATGTGTTTATTTTAAAAAGGAAAAAAAAACAAAGCTTCTTAGTAACTTAAAACACTATATAAGAAAGTGAAACCTCGGTTTTTCCTGCTTTGCCATTGAGAATAACTTTGTAAGGGCTTAGCCAAGTTTGAACTTAAAGTGGGCTTTTGTAGCTGATTTCTGAACCCCCAGAATAAAGAGGATTGATTTGCAGTGGAATCTCCAGCGTCTGCAGTCATATATTACAATATGTTGTAAATCCAAAGGGTACAATATAGGGAGACGGGATCTAGATTTCACAGGGGGTTGGGGGGTTAATTGAAATTCCATCTGTTTCTTCCCTGTGACAAGCATAATATCCTGGGACGTAAGCACAAGATAAGATATGAGTTTCATTTTCTACTTTAAAAATTTCAGATTAAAATAAGAATTCCCCCAAATCTCTTGTTCCCTAATGCTTACCTCCTAGCTCTGGAACAAAAAAAAGGGGGGGGGCTGATACAACACTAAAAAAGAAAAACACAACAAAAACTTTAAAAAGACATTCTTTATTTTCCCCACAGCTGCCCCTGAGGCACCCCCCTCTTCCTTCCAGTGCATGCTGGGTAATGCCATGTATTCTTAGACTCCCAATGGCCCCCATTACTGTCAATTAGTTACGGAATGCTACAGGGATTCATGCCTGACAGCTCGGGTAAAGGCAGGAGAAATGGGCTCAGTAGGGAGCGAGGGGCCTGCTTCTTTTTTGTCCACAAGAAATACCTTTCTCAGCAAGGCTTTTTAACGGCCGTTCCTTCTTTCTTTCCCTCTGCCTAAGCACTCCCTACCATTCCTATACACACTGCGCACATACGCGCACACACACACATATATGCACACACACAGAATCACATGTGTGTGAATATTGTACTGAGCTGTAAGAATTCTCAGGACAGGAGCCTCCAAAATATAATGGTTTTATGTACTCTGAAGGCTTTCAAATTCTCATATATATTTTTGCTATAATCTGCAATGAGTTTCTTCTCTTGAGATGCATTTCTGGTTACTAATTGCCTCCCCTTCCCTTCATCCAAAGCAATGTGAAGGGAGGATTGCCATATAGTTCAACTTAACTGTAGACCCCGAGGTAGATTGGCAACCTAGCACGTGAGTGCCAATGGATAGCCATGGAGTGAACCGGCTGTCTAGCCTGGGCTCTGCCGCTTGACTCCTGTGTGACATTGCATCAATGACTTCATCATTTGAGGCCTTTTCTTCATCTATAAATTGAAGAGGATGGTCTAAATGATCCCATTCAACACTAACATTATATTTGCTTGTGCAACCCAGTGCTGCTGGCTGAATTCTGCCGTTCTCTATTATATGTACCTCTTTCTTTTCTTTCATTCTCCTTTCTCCTCTCCCTCTTTATCTCAGCTTGCTCCTTCTTACTCTTCTACACAAGTTTTCTTGATTACTTTTCCCTTCCTTTTTCTTTTCTTCTCTAAATATGTCTTTAGAATTTTGGGGCATAATAAGGTACAGTTGCTTTTTTGGAGGCAAATTGAATTAAAGAGGCAAAACTCTGGATCATAAACAAGTAATTTGCTGGTACTTTAATTCACTTAAACAGTGATTTCTATAGCCTGATACTGCAAAGCACTGTGGTAAATCTAAACATATAACAACAAAATAGTACCTGTCCTCAAGGAGCTTATCTTCTTAAAAATTTGTTGTTGTTGTTTTTAGTTTTCAATTTTCTCTTCCTTAAGCTTTTGAGTTTTAAATTTTCTTCCCATCCCTCCCTTCCCTGTCCCCAAGACGGCATGCAATCTGATATAGGCTCTACATATATATTCATATTAAGCATATTTTCACATTAGTCACGTTGTAAAGAAGAATTAGAACCAATGGAAGGATCAACAAGAAAGAAGAAACAAAACAAAACAAAAGAGAACAAATAGTATGCTTCAGTATGCCTTCAGACTCCATAGTTCTTTCTCTGGATGTGGATGGCATTTTCCATCATGAGTCTTTTGGAGTTGTCTTAGTTCCTTGCATTGCAGAAAAGAGCCCCAATCTATGAAAGTTAGTCATTGAATAATGTGGCTGTAAACATACAGTGTTCTTCTGGTTCTGTTCACTTCACTCAGCATCAGTACATATATACCTTTCCAGGTTTTTCTGAAGTCTGCCTGCTCATCATTTCTTATAGCATAGTAGTATTCCATTCACATACCACAACTTGTTCAGTAATTCTGCAACTGATGGGCATCCCCTCAATTACTAATTCATAATTAGTATGTACCCACCACAAAAAGAGGAGCTTATTTTTTAGTGGGAGAGAGACAGATATAACATATATGCTGATAAATAAATACAAATAAGTTTCAGCAGAGGAAGAACACTAGCAACTGAGGTTATTAGTAAAGGCCATATGTAGGAGGTAGGACCTTAGTTGAGCCTTGAAATAAGCTAGGGAGGTAGAAGTAAGGAATGTAACACATTCTAGCATGTGGGAGAGCTATTAGGGAGCCTATGCAAAGGCACAGAGGTGGGGGATGGCATTTGAAATTCAGAAAAAATGGATTAGGCCAGTTTGTCTGGAACATAAGAGTATGTGAGGGAGAGCTATGTGAAATGTGAAGCCAGATTGGACAGAGCTTTAAATTCTAAAAGAGGAGTTTATATTTTACCTTAAATGCTGGTCAGATTTCTGCTTAAGGAGGATTATTGTGTCAGCGGTGTAGAAGACGGTCTGAAAAAGGGAGAATAGAAGCAGGAAGACCAATCAGGAAACTACTGCAATACTACAGAGAAGAGGAGATAAGATAATGAACTGGGAGGGTTGTATGAATGGAAAGGAAGGGATGGATACGCGAGATGTAGAGATAGACCTTGCAAGGCTTGGGATATTGAGGAGAGAATGAAAGCGATCCCTTCCTCTGATCTATGATTCTACAACTTCGGGTTTGTGAACCTGGATGCCAAGGGGAATGGCATATTTTTGTTCCTCAGAGGCCAAATAGTCCTTTCTTACCCTTCAAAACCAAAACCAAATTGAAGATGTGAGATAGAAAGAAATACATGAATGGTGCATATAAAATGGACAAGATGGAGCCAACTGGATGGTTCTCAATAGACATTTATAGCAGGAACAATATGAGGGTTACCTACCATATAGACTAATTTAGTTTTTTTTTTGTTTTTTTGTTTTTTGCTTTTTGGAGGGCAGTTGGGGTTAAGTGACTTGCCCAAGGTCACACGGCTAGTTTTTTGTGTTAAGTGTCTGAGGCCGGTTTTGAACTCAGGTACTCCTGATTCCAGGGCCGGTGCTCTATTCACTACGCCACCTAGCCACCCCTAGACTAATTTAGTTTTTTCCTAAAAAGGCAAGGAAGCTGTCAATAAGACTTAATTGGACAAGGGGGCTAAAGCTTGAACCACTGATATTGAATAAATACCATAAATATTTGGCAAGCTCTTAGTATGTACCATTGTGCTAAGCACCAAGGATACAAAGAAAAGCAAAAAGACAGCCATTGACCATCTAATGCAGCGGTTCTCAACCTTCCTAATGCTGCAGCTCTTTAATGCTTGTATGTGGGCATATCTGCACATGGGCAGACCCACCTGGAGATGGACAGAGGAACCATGTCTCAGTTCCTAAGACCATCGGAAATGTATTTTCTGACAGTTTTAGGTGACCCCTGTGAAAAGGTCATTTGATCCCCAAAGGGGTCATGACCCACAGGTTGAGAACCATTGATCTAACAGAATAAGACAGCCCATGAAGACCCAGGGTCCTTCAGATTTGACAGATATCACCTGTCCAGGCACTCTGCCTTGCTGACCAGATATGTTTCTGTATGGAGACAAAGTGGGGGAGAATGCATTTTTTCCTGAGTTAGTGAAGTTTACCTGTTGAATAGCCTCTCCCTGCTTTGGCTAAGTAAACCTCTCAGTGCTCTCTCAGACAATCAAGAGTCACATTCACTCAGTATACATATCACACAACATCAGAAGGGGGAAAGGTCTTTTTCCTTTCTCACTTAAAGAAAAAAATTGAGCATTTTTCCCCTTTCCTCCATCGTGCCCCAGCTAAACAGTAAAAAGTAAAAGAAAAATCCCTGTAACAAACATGCATCAGTAAAATGAAGGAAATTCTTTCATTGACCATGTCCAAAAAGATATATTTCACTCTGCATTTTAAATCTGTTACTTCTCTGGTGAGTAGAATGCTTTATCTTTAGCCATCCAGAATGTTCCTTATTACATGTCTCAGAGTTTGTTATTGTCATTACATAAATCATACTCCTGGTTCTGCTCACTTCATTCTATATTAGTTCATAAAGGTCTACCGAAGGTCCTCTTAAACTACCCATTTTGTAATTTCTTCTTGTATGAAAATATTCTGTCATTCAACCATTCCCCAAATTGTGGGCACCCAATTAGTTTCCAGTTTTTTGCTACCAAAAAATTAACTGCTATAAATCTTTTGTACATATAGACTATTTCTTTGATGCCTTTGGGGTCTATACCAAGGTGGGTGAAAGAATATTCATAGTTTAGTGACTTTCAAGGCATACTTCCAAATTCACAGGGCTATCCTCTGTGTGTGTGTGTGTGTGTGTGAGCAAAACTACCAGATTGGTCCAAATTAGGCTTTGACTATAACAACACATTAGTTGAGACTGAGTGGAGTAGTGTAGGTACAGTACAATAGAATAATTGGAGACTCTTAGAATGCTTAGGCAGCTAGGTGGCACAGTGGATAGAGCACTGGGCTTGCAATCAGGAAGACTCTTCTTGAGTTCAAATGTGGCCCCAGACACTCATTAATTGTGGGACCCTGGGCAAGTCACTTAACTATTTGCCTCAGTTCCCTCATGAGTTAGAGAAGGAAATGGCAAACCACTCCAGTATCTTTGCCCCAAAATGGGGTCACAAAGAGTTCAGCTCATGACTCAACAACAACTTAGAATGCTAGAACTGAGTGTTAGAGATAGACAGACTATTACATCCCCTCATTTTACATGACAGGCTGTCTAGCTTGTCATATAAAATACGTCAGCCAGATAATCTAGACATTATGTGACCAGGGTGGAGTCCAGCAGACCTCTCACTTCCTTTGCTCTACCATCCCTTTCTCTGTAATGAGCTCCTCTCTCATTTCTTTCCCCCTCATATCATATATTTTCAATTCCTCTCTTTCTACTGATTTATTCCAATTTTCCTGCAAACATGCTCACATCTTCCAAGAGCATACTCATAAACAGTTCTTAGTCATTCTGTCCTGTCTCTTTCCTACCTTCCCCTCCCAAACTTTTTGGAAAAGTAGTCTGTACGCACAGATCTTTTTTCCTCTCCAGATGAACCGTGGTTTCTTTCTGCTTCTACAGTTATTGATGGCAGCACAATAGGGAAGTCAGAGAATTATGTAGTTCCTAAATCACATAAGCATCAAATTAGCTTTTGATACTATAAATATGAGTTCTTAGACCAACACTCAATGTATCAGCATTCTAATAGAAAAATGGGGACATGTGAATCTCAACAAATTTCTCTATAAATTAAACCAGAAGACCAAAGAAACACAAGGCTATGTGGAAGGATCACTTACAGACTCACCTTGGAGAGGCAAATAAAAGAAACTGGCACACTTGGCTTCAGTGTGTACCCAAAGGCAACAAGGAACATCATTTTGTATTTCCATTTACAGCATTCATGATGAGCACAAGCAAAAAGACCACCATGAAGATAATTGCAACTTATGCACTATGTATGTTACAAAAGAGGACAAGGTAGAGAAATTATTTAGAGAACTTAATAAAGTCCTCTAAACTAAATAAATATATATCTTAACACCCAGTGAATTCATTATAATAATGGACATGAAGAGGATGACAAAAAAAACATTGGAAGATATAGTTTGGAATTAAGAAATGAAAGACGTGTTGACTACATGTATACATATATATGTGTATATGTATACACACATAAGCACATGCACATATACATACATACAAACACATATGTCAATATATGTGTGTAAACATAAATATTTATATAACATACATATATTTATAGTAAATGCTTCCTTCAATAATAATAATAAACATTTATATATGGTGTCTCAAAACCTTTAGTAGCTTAAAACTGCATGAAGATTTTTGAGATCCCATGTATAGTGTTTTAAGGTTTGCAAAGAGCTTTATGTGACATATTATCAATTCACTTGATTCTCACAAGAGTCATAGAAGGTAGATGCTATTATCCTCCACATTTGGCAAGGATTTGGGAGGCGAGTAGGGAGCCTGCGCAAAGGCATAGAGATGGGAGGTGGCATTTGAGACTGAGAGATGGCTTATCGAGGGTCACACAACTAAGTCATCTATGAGGCAGGACTGGACCTTGGTGCTTTCTGACTCAATGTCCACTGCTCTATCCATACCTCCTAGCTGCCTAGAAGAGAGTCGGATGGCTCTGGTGGTGGTACACAGCTGAAAACAGAATAAAAAAGGAAATTCACTATAGTTAAACGTGTAAGAAAAAAAAATCAGTACCAATGTGGTGATGTGGCTGTCTGTGAGTGCTCAGATCATCAAATTGAAATTGTGACAATAAAAACCAAACCAAATGAGAAGAAAGGCTAGTTCTATGTTCAATTACAACAGCTCCAACACAATCTATTTGAACAGGTTATTAACAATGAAAATGAGAAATAGAATAAGAAAAAGACATTAGAGCATGCCATCAGCATCTTCTTTGCAGATATAAAACGATTCACACAATAATGAGGCTCCAAACCTACGGAAAGCACCTCGGCCAGCAGCCTTACCAATAGTAGCTGAGAGCATCAACCCTTCAGAATAGAAACTCATTCCCAAAACCCTATGGAAAGGTATTACCTCACAAAACTTCAAAAAATGGCAGAGAGGAAAAAGAGCTCATAGAAAGCTTAGCAGGAGACCCAATTAAGTCAAATCATAGCAAGGCAGCCTGATATGGTGAGCTTAGAGTTAGGACGCCCTGCATTCAAACCCGCTGCCTTAGACACTAAAAACTGTCTGACCATTAGATTGTAAGCTCCTCGAGGGCAGGAACTGCCCTCTTTTTGTATCCCCAGCCCTTAGCACATAGTAGGTGCTTAGTAAATGTTTATTGATTTTTTGAAAGATCCTGGGCAAGTCACTTAACCCCTTTGAGCTTGTTTTCTCACTTACAAAGTAGGAAGAATAATAGTACATCTACCTCCCAGGGTCAAGTGACATGACACATGCTGGATAAATGTGAGCCATTATTATTCCAAGCACATTTAAAGACAAAACCAGAAAGAGCACAACAAGCATATGGAACACAGTCAGTACTTGTACAATGAATTCTCTTCTTCATTGGTAACAGTAGAGTTGCCACATTTGGATTCAAACATCTCGGGCCTGGATGAGCTAAGCGAGGAGCTAAAAACAGCACTGTATAAGCCAAGCCAGGAATCGCTGCTGGCCCGGACCATAATATATCCATAAATATCCGTAAAAGACAGATGTGCTGAAAATGGCACAATATTGAAGATGTTGAGGGACTTACTTTCAAGGTATTATATACATATATAATATACATAATACAAAAAAGCAAAAAAAAAGACTTACTTGCAGTGAAGTTTCTTTCATATAAATGTTAACACCATATAGGAGTCTTTAATAGAAATACAAAGGAGATGAATTGGTATAATGATTCTGTGATAATCAATATCAAGTGAGGCATAACACATGGAGGTGTTGGGTTTCCCAAAGGGTCTCGCACTGTGATGGAGGATGCCTAGCATAGAGTTCAAAAGGAAGAAGGATTTGCTATACAAGAAGACTTCAGAGATATTTTGAGTTCCATTTAAGACCACAGCAATAAAGTGAATATCACAATAAATATTTTTTATTTATTTCATTTAAACCAAATAAAATTTTTTTGATTTCCCAATACACATAAAAGTTATTATGCTATTCTGTATTCTACTAGGTATGCAATAATATTGTATCTTTTAAAAGTATATTTTAAATTTAAAAATACTTTATTGCTAAAAAATGGTAACCATCACCCGAGCCTTCATTGAGCTGTAATCTTTTTGCAGGTGGAGGGTCTTGCCTTGATGTTGATGGCTGCTCATGGATCTAGGTGGTGGTTGCTGAAGGTTGGGGTGGCAGTGGCAATTTCTTGAAATAAGACAACAATTAAGTTGGTTGCTTTAATTGACCCTTCATTTTACTTGAACACTTAGAGGTCATTGTTGGGTTATTAATTGACCTAATTTCAGTATCATCATGTCACAGGGAATGGAGAGGCTGAGCAGAGGAAGACAGAGATGTAAAGGTTGGTGGGTGGAGCAGTCAGAACTCACACAACCTTGATGGACTCAGTTTACCATTTTATATGGGTGTAGTTTATGGTGCCCCAAAAACAATTGCAATAGTAACATCAAATATCACTGATCACATCACTCTAAGAGATAATAATAATGAAAAAGTTTGAAATATTATGAGAATTACCAGAATGTGATGCAAAGACACAATGTGAGCACCTGCTCTTGGAATCATGGCTCCAATAAATTTGCTTGCCACAAACCTTCAATTTGTAAAAGACACAACATGTGTGAAGCACAACAAAGCAAAGTGAAATACAATGAGGTATACCTGAAGAAGGTAAGGTCCTCTGAATATTCCTATCTCTGGATAAAAATGTATCAAATTCCCAAGAACTATAAAGCCCCCTCAATATCCATAATTATTGAAGTATTTGGATGAATAAATTTCAAATCAAGAACCAAGTCAATGAAGAATTCCCATTGTCCAAGATATTTATATTAATATATCTCTATTGATATATATGTATAAATCTGTATATGTGTATGTGTGTGTAAATCTAGATATATGTATATACGTATCTATATATTGATCTCTATCTAGCTACTTGGATAGACATCCTATTGACTTGGTCCATCATCTGTCTTGTACTAACACTGTAGATCAGTGGTTCTCAACCTTCCTAATGCCGCGACCCTTTAATACTCATATGTGGGCATATCTGCATGTGGGAGGACCCACCTGGAGACAGAGGAGCAGTGTCTCAGTTCCTAAGATCATCAGAAATATGTGTTTTCTGATGGTCTTAGGTGACCCCCAAAGTCGTTACGACCCACAGACTGAGAACTGCTGCTGTAGCTGGATAGTGATCTGGACCTAGGAAAGAGTTGGCTGAATTGCTTTGGGGAAATGGTCTAGCAATCGCAATGACTGAGAACTGCTCCTTGAAGCAAAAAATACATCTTTCTCAAACATATTCTCCTACTAATGCCATATGACTGTGAATCATTAATCATACTCTCTTTGAAAAATCACTTCCAGCATTTCTGCCTTACTCAGTCCCTTATAGTTGAGGGGCCACCCTGGAACTGGCATCTGGACATCTCAGCTGGTAGCAACAAGAGTTCAGTCACTCAGCAAGCACTCCTGAATGCCTCTTATGTACTAGAAATGATGCTTAGAGCTGGGGATACAGGGATAGGCAGACAACAATCTCTGCTCTTCAGGAGTTCATATTACTAATTGGAATGCAAGTTAACAAGCATTTATAGCCTGCTATATGCCAGGCACTGTGCTGAGGGCTGGGAATACAAAGGCAAAAGATAGTCCCTATTCTGGAGGAGTTCACATTCTAATGGAGGAGAGAACATGCAAACAATGAGGTACAAATAAAATATGGAAGGGATGAGGTGGAGATAATGAACAGATCTTAGGTACTAGAATGAAAGGGATGTAGCAAATGTTTGTTAAAGAGGATCCTTCTCTTCCTGAGATTTTGTTTGGGACTTGCAGAAAGGCAGGGAAGCAGATGATGAGGGAAGGAATTCTAGGCATTGGGGATGCCAATGGAAATGTTGTGGTTTGGACTTTCAGGGGTGCTTGAAACCCCAAAATGCCGACATGCCGGGTCCTGCCAAATGAAGGTTATATGGGATAGCTCTCTGAAAGAGAGAGGAAGAAGGAGAAAGATGAGGAAATTCAAGTTCTTTAAAAACAGAAGATATAAATAAAATTTAGTTTATAAAAAAGGATAAAAGGCACAGAAGAAAACAGAAGGAATGGCAGAAAGAACCACAGGCAAGTGAGACAGCTTTCAAAGTTATATGTTGTATTTATTATTGTAAAAAATTAATATTTAATATATTATTGCGGAAAGTGGCTATTAATAATCAATATCTTGGAGATTCAGAGCTTCCCCAAGCCCCCTTCTTTTCACTGTAAGTTCAGTTTTTCTTCAAAAGGACATAATTGATAATGAGATGGCATTGACTTCCCTTATGCTGGTCAATGTCCCCAGTCAAACTCACAAGTATTTTAATCTAAGGTAGATTGTGTTCTACTCTAGCTTGGGTGGAGACAGATTCTTTTGTCTGGATAGCCCAAATTGGGGGGTGCAGGTTGGTCTAATAAAAGAGGTGTTTCCTCTGTCCTGAGGAAATGATGGGGTGACCTCAGCTCCTGTTGAAAGATGTAAACCGTGTACCCAAACCCCCAAATGAGTCCAGTTCAAGATTGGGCTCCCATCCACGCATGCAACCCATTTTGAGAAAAATAAAGCTTCAATGCAATCTAATCCTGTTTGTCTTCCTTTGACCAAACTCTGGAGGTTGACATTATATACTTAAAATGAACAGAAAGTGGTTTATGAGAGAAACTTACAATTTCATGTGCAATCCTCTCCTTCTGTTCTATTTTGTATATGGGACATAGCCATTTTATTTGGTGTTTTTTATGTTCAGGATAAAAAATAAAATTGAACAACAACAAAAACGTCTCAGAAAATCCACAATTGAGCTCAGGCGCTCCCTTGTTTATTTATTTTTATAACCAAAGTGCAAAATGTAGCCTTTTTATAGAGCCTCAATTTGACACCCAATCTGTGGCTGAATTTTGTTTTGGATTTAGAAGAGTACAACGAACTCTATAAAATCATGCAACAACCATTTGTACTCAATCTGAGTATAAACTCTGTACTCCCTCGTGAGGGGAATCTACTGAAATGTGTTCCTTTCTAGACTTTTGAAAAAAGAAAAGAAATGGAGTGAGGTTTTTGTAGTGACTGAAATGTCCCTAATTTGGGTGAAAGAAATAAGGAATTCACTAATATTTACTTGTTACCTTTTTAATATATATATAATTTCCTTTTTATGTATATAATCCTTTCTTTGGCAGATGTTGGTAGAGAAAAAAACTTACAGATGTTCTGATAATAAGCCTACAAAGGCTGATGTCATTGTTGGGTTTCTTCAGGCTGTTGGATCAAATTCCATTATGAAGTGACAGTATTTTGGAGGGTCTTTCTACTTATTTCAGCTGTGTAGGGAAAGTAGCTACTAAACTGAAATTGTTTAGACCTGCATGAAATAAGAGCATTGGCACTTTCTGATTTTTACCTTGGGCTCTGAATTGTGTGCCTCCTTATTCCACTTCAGTTACATCCAGCTGAGAAGTGTTTAACAACTGGCTCTCAGGAGAAAGAAAATGAATATGCAAGATAGTCCTTTAATCTGTACTATTAATACTTTCACTGTTACTTTTTAAAGTCCAGACAATCAATAAAACAAACAAAAAAATCAAGCCCTGGTTTGTAGTATTTGCTGACTTATGAGACACTGAAAATTAAAAAATCAGCTCTCAGGAGTTGGTTTGAGCTGGCTCCAGTACATCTCTGGTTAGTGTGTGCTTTAAATGCCCATTAAAGTTAAGGCAAATATACTATAAAGAAGTATGAGGCATTGAGAGCCAGTGAAGAGAGGTGGTTTTTTCCCCCAGAAATGTCTTCTCATTACAGCAGTATTGGTGCATTTAGGGTTAGTATGTTGTGCAGGCCTGCCCTATGTGGACAGAGGGAAGGAAAAGGAAAGGAAAGGAAAAAGGAAAGGAAAGGAGAAAGGAAAGGAAAGGGAAAAGGAAAGGAAAAAGGAAAGGGAAGGAAAGGAAAGGAAAGGAAAGGAAAGGAAAGGAAAGGAAAGGAAAGGAAAGGAAAGGAAAGGAAAGGGAGAGAGAGAGAGAAGGAAGGAAGGAAGGAAAGAAAGAAAGAATGATATCTTGAGAGGTTTCAATGATCAAAGGGCAGAGGGCCCTCAGGTAAGGGTATGATACCCTATGTGGACAGAGGGAAAGAAGAGAAAGGAAGGAAGGAAAGAGAAAAAGAAAGAAGAAAGGAAGGAAGGGAACAAGGAAGGGAGGGAAGGAGGAAGGAAGGAAGGGAAGAATGAACGGAGGGAGGAAGGAAGAAAGAGGGAGGGAGGGAAGGAGGGAGGAAGGAAGGAAGGAAGGAAGAAAGAAGGGATATCCGGTCAAGTAGCGGGGAGGGAGGAAAATGGGAAGAGGAGCAAATAGAGACAGTGTAGAATAACAGAGTCCTGAGTTTGGCTTTAGGAAACAATCAGATCCTTCACCTTTTTTCTTCTCGGCTTAGCTGCACGTCAGTATTCTGCAAACAGGTTCTAATGATCACTCCTTCTACTGTATCATAAAGCCTAGCTGACTCTGCCTCTTAATACATGTACAACCTTGAGCAATCAATCAACAAATAATTAATAAGCACCTCTTCTATGCCAGACACCATGCTATGGCTCGGGATAAAAGTACAAAGCTTTGGGGTTTGGGGTTTTGCCAAGAAAACCCAAGTGGGGTCATGAAGAGTTGGACACAACTAAAAACAACTGAACAAAATAGGTATAAGGAATGAAATCCTCTTTACCCACAAGGAGCTTAAAGCCCCTGCACCTCAGTTTCCTCATCTGCAAAATAAGAAGTTTGGAACAGATGATCTCAGAGCACTTCCCTCCTTCCCCCTCCCTCCCCAGTTCTAACTCTTATGATCACAGAGAATCCAAGTAGCAATACGGCAGGAAGGTGAGGTCCTAGGGGCAGTCAATGGGGGCAGCCACTTGTATTCAAGTGGAACGTCGAAGTTTAGAACTGTCTGCATGCATAATTTCTACATAATTAAGACAAATTATCTATTAACTGGAACCCAACCAGCCAGAACCTTGATGTTATAATATTTTTAAGCATATAGAGGAGATACTCAACTGTGAGGAAAAAGACCAAATAAAAAAAAAGGGGGGGGAGTTCGTAGTAGTGATTTAGTTCAAAAAGTGACTGTGAGAGTTTATACTGGAGACGTTATAGGGACAATACCATTTTTGACATCTTTTTCTATAGGACTACCAAATGCTCAAATCCTTAAATCCTCCCATATATTCTTACTGATTTAGGAAAACAGATGGAAATATCAATTTTAGAAACATCTCTAGTAATAGTTGGGTTGAAAAAACAAAGGTTTTCTTTGTTTTCCCTAGGAAAATTCGGTTCAGTAGAACATTCCCTGGGTATTCTCTAGAACCCTCAGGATTCAAAAATAAGCTCTCAGAAAGTTTCATAGACATGAAAATGCAATACCTGCTTCACCTTTTGACCAAGAAAACTTCTAGAAGACCACAAAGTCTCACAGTAGCAGCGTCTGCAGGTCTGTGACTTCACATAAGATAAAAGCTAAAGGCCCAGGAAGCATATGTAGAATACTGCACTTAAAGTCAGGAAGGTCTGGGTTTGAGTCACACCTAAGACATTTATTAGCTATGTTGCCTTGGGCAAGTCACTTAATTTCCCTGTATCTCAGTTTCTTCATCTGTAAAATGGGAGTGATACTTAATAGCCTCGAAGTTCATCTCTAAATTAGGTTTGTTTCTCTAACTTGTAAGACTTCTAGGAGGGAGGAGTCTAAAGAACCTCTGGGAACTAAATGGATATTCATATATCTGGCTTAGCAGAATGAGGCTACACATATAGAAAAACTTCCTCATCATTAGAGCTATCCCAAATCAGACCAGGATGGCTTAGGACAAAACAGATTTCCTGAGAAGTAGCATTATTCAATGAAATGAGCACAGATTCTAAAATAAAAAAATAAAAAGAATTAGAATTTGATCTACCTGTGTACGCTCAGGAAGTTCACTTACCCTCTCTTTTCCTTATCTGTAAAATGAGAGGGTTTGGATTAGATAGCCTCTGAAATCCCTTCCAGTCCTAAATCTATGACCCTATGTTCCCCTTCACTAAAAGTCTTCAGACAAACCTGGAAAGCCACTCTTTAGGGACGATGTAGAAGGGAATTCTTGTTCAGGCACCAGTTGAGTTAACTGACTTTTGTCAATGGTAAGAAAATAGAGGCTATCATTGACAGATTCTTTTTTTTTTTTTGCTTTTTGAAGGGCAATTGGGTTTAAGTGACTTGCCCAAGGTCACACAGCTAGAAAATGTTAAGTGTCTGAGGTCGCATTTGAACTCAGGTCCTCCCCTCCTGACTCCAGGGCCAGTGCTCTATTCACTATACCACCTAGACACCCCTGTTGACAGATTATTCTTTGCAATAACATGGTAGAGAAAGGAAGGAGAGAAATAGGGGAGTAGCTGTTGGGGATAAGTAGGACCAAGTGAAGTAGGTTTGGTTTTGGGGGAGGTTTGGATTTTCTTCTCTAAGATAAGATACACCCGGTGTATCTTATCCGGGAAGGAGACAGCAGAGTGAGGCAGACTGAAGTTGCTAGAGGGATTGAGGAGGACATGGCAGAGAAAGTAAGGACCTGGAGGAGGCAGAAGGAAATGGGACTGAGGTCAACAAGTAAAGTGACTGGCCTTAAAAGAAAAAACACCTTTTCCTCTGATGGAAGAGAGACTGAAAAGATGACACAACTAGAAAATAGGATACACATAGAGGAGAGAGGGGAACCAATTTGTTTTCCATTTTAAAATTCTGAACTCAAAAAAACACCAAATAAAATGAAAAAATAAAATATCTACAACATATTGTAGAACAGAAAAAGATAATTGTATAAAAAACTGTGAATATATTATTATTTACATGCAACTGAGAAATAAGATACACAGGCACTGGGGTATGGAGATCCATCTTGCCCTACCGGAAAGTCAGAGGGGTGATGGGAGAGGACATAGGAGAGAGCAGATTGGGGGAGGGGGTATACAGTGGGATCACTGTCTTGGGGTGGTGGGTAGGGGAAAGATGGGGAGAAAATTTCTAACTCAAAGTCTTGGGGAAATGAATGATATAAACTAAAAATAAACAAAAGCTAATTTAAAAAACAATATCTGTTATGTAGACACTCTAATTTTCTTTTAAAGTATGTGATAAATTCAATATGTAATTTTATTTTTTTTAACTTTTATTTACCATTTTCTTCCCCCCAATTACATTGTTTTTAAAACTTTGAGTTCCAAATTCTTTCCCTTCCTCCCCCTATGCATCCCCCGCCCCCATTGAGAAGGCAAGTAATTTGACATAGGTTATAAACAGGTAGTCACAACATGTAATTTGTAGCTAGGAGGTGTGGTGGATAGAGTACAAAGACAAGCCTAAGTTCAAATCTAGCTTCAGTCACTTACTTGCTGGGTTATGCTGGGCAAGTCATTATCTGCCTCAGTTTCCTCAACTGTAAAATGGGAATGACAATAGCAGAGTTCTATTTTTTCCATTTCATAAATGTTTTATTTTTCCAATTATACATAAAAACAATTTTAACATTTGTTTTTTTTAAACTGAGTACCAAATTCTCTCCCTCTCTCTCCCTCACTGAGAAGACAAACAATTTGATATAGGTTATACAGTCATGTGAAGCATATTTCCATATTAGTCATGTTGTAAAAAAAAAACTACACAGACAAAGCACACACACACAGAGTAAAAACTAGTGTGCTTCAATCTGCATTCAGACAGTACCTAAAAAGGGCAAGTTTCTAATACAAATGGAAGTAGGTGAGCAGTGCACAAAGAGTTCACTCCAGACCATTATCCTTCCATTCCATACATAGTTTTTTTTCAACTGCTCTTAATTTTCCAATTCAGAATGCATAGAAGTTGACCTAGAGATGGATTCTTCCTTATGCAAACAGAGAGAATTAAACTACTAGCATGCAGAAATATCTATTCCCCAACCTCTTTTTTGACTGAATGACTTGAGAGCTGGATGGATTTCCCATATCTGGTTTGAGATGTTGTCTATTTATTTATTTATTTATCTATCTATCTATCTATCTATTTATTTATTTGTGTATGTGTTTCCCCAATTATGTTAAACGTTTTTTCATATTTGGTTTTTTTAAGTTTTGAGTTCCAAATTCTGCCCTTCTTCCCTCCTTACTGCCCGCTCCCCCAATCTAGATGGTAAACAATTAGACATGGGCTATACATATGAAATCATGTAAAATATTTCCACATTAGTCATTTTGTGCAAGAAGACTCAAAGAAAGTGGAAAATCGCATACTTCAGTCTGTATTAAAAAAAATCAGTTCTTTCTCTGGAGACGGAGAGTATGCTTCATCATTAGTCCTTTGGGATTGTCTTGGATCATTGTATTGCTGAGAATAGCCAAGTCATTCACAGTTGACAATTGTACAATGTTGCTATTACTGTATGCAGTGTTCTGGTTCTTCTCACTTCACTTTGCATCAGTTCATGGAAGTCTTTCCAGGTTTTTCTGAAATCATCCTGCTTGTCATTTCTTATAGCACAATAATATTCCATCACAATCATATATCACAGCTTGTTTAGCCACTCCACAATGGATGGTTATCCCTTTGATTTCCAGTGAGCATTTATTAAGTACTAACTAAATGCCAGGCCCTGTCCTAAGTGCTGGGGGTACAAAGAAAGGCAAAAACACGAAAATAGTCCTGATCCTTAAAGAGGTCACATGAGGAAGACAACATGTAAATAGCTCAGTATACAAGATATATATGAAGATTGGATGAAAGATGTCAGAGGGGAAGGCACTAGAAGCTAGGCAAAACCAGAAAGACCTCACACATGAAGTAGAATCTAAGCTGTGTCTTGGAGGAATCCAGAGACATTAAGAGGCATATGAAGAGGGAGAGCTCATACTCAACATGAGGACAACTGTGGCAAAGAAATGGGAGCTAGAGTGTTAGGTATGAAGGAGAGACCCTTGTACCTAGCTTGTAGAGTGAATGGAATGGAGAGGAGCAAAGTGTAGGATTGGGAAGATGGGAAAGGACCAAGTTATTAAAAGCTTTCTATGTCAAAAAGAAAACTTTATATTTGGTTCTGGAGGTAATAAGAAGCATGAATGGATGGATGGATGGATGAATGAATAATAATTTTTAAGCACTTACAATATCTAAAGCAATATGCTAAAGACTGAAGCTACTAACAGAAAAGCAAGAAAATTTCTCTTTTCAAGGAACTCACACCTTAGTGGGTGAAATTGTACATATAATAGGTGTTATCTGCAAGGCAAATGGAAAGGTCCCATGGTCCTCTGAGTACAAAGGCAAATCACTGTTAATGCATCTTCTTTAATATGATTTCTCCTGATCAAGTCACATCTATGGCTTATGTCAAACCCTTTGACAGTGCCAAGAACTTTGGTGGCAGACTTTCTTTTCTGGGTCTTGAGTAACTGTGGGTGCTAGGGAAGTGGGAAAGCAGGGGCCAATTCACATCTCCACAAGGATTGTTCCCCTCCGTGATGGCTGTCGGGTCTGGGCCAGAAGCAAGGCCAGTAGTCTGATGCCTGTTATTCAGAAAGAATCTCTGCTCCCTCTGTTGGTATGTATTTCTTGAATTTGGAGGAGCAGAAATGTAGAATATATCTTCCTATATAAACAAAGTAATAAATAGTGGCTGGGTAGAGTAGAAATAATAGTTGGACTCCATAACCTCCAAGATGCCTTCCAGCTCTGGGAATCCATGATTCTATCCAACTTTGAGTATTATATACTTCAGGTACATTGTAAGCTAGCTTGACTTTTGTAAACTTGCCTGGTAACCTAAGAATCAATTATAATATTGTGCCTAAAGGAAAATCTATTCCAAGTAGCAGTCTTTTCTAGAGCTTTTTCTTAAGTTGGGAATCATCTATATTGAATGGCTTCTGGCATGGAGTTTGCACAAGATAGTAGGCAGAAGCCTTTGCCTAAATTCTTGCTCTGATCCCTCATCACAAGGTAAATATGACTAAGTTTTTTTTGCTGTTGCTTGTTCACCACTATTTTATTTATTGATAATATTCTTTTATTTTTGAATTTTGAGTTCCAGATTCTCTTCTTCCCTCACCCTCTTTCCTCATATACTGTGAAGGCAAACAATATGCTATCCATTATACATGTAAAATCATGTAAAATATTTCCACGTTAGCCATATTGCAAAAAAATTAAGAAAGTGAGAAAATTATACTTCAATTTCCACTCAGTTCATCAGTTCTCTCTTTGGAGGTGGGTAGCATTTTCTTTTAAATAATGCATCCTTCAGAAGACTTTGGATCTAAGACTTTTGATCATTACTGATCAGAGTAGCCAAGTTTTCCACAGCTGATCATCATTTGTTGTTGTTCAGTTGTTTCATTCATGTTTGATTTGGGTTTTGTTTGTTTGCTTGTTTGTTCTTTCCAGCAAAGATACCAGAGTGGTTTGCTATTTCTTTCTTCATCTCATTTTACAGATGTAGAAACTGAGGCAAACAGAATTAAGTGACTTGCTAAGGGTCACACAGCTAGCAAGTATCTGAGACCAGATTTGAACTTAAGAAGATGAGTTTTCCTGACTTCAGACCTGGTACTCTATCCACTGTGCCACCTAGCTGGAATATATGGGGACCTTCTTTCTATCAGTGACTTCTTTGGGGCATAAGGCCAGTAAGACTCCAGCCCATGGTTCAAAGGGTGTAGACATTTTAGTTACTTTATTTGTTTAATTCTAAATTGCTTTCCAAAATGTTACCATTTCACAGTTCTACCAGCAGCATATTACGGTGCCTATCATTCCACAACCCTGTTTTTTTGGTCATTTTTTTTTTGCCAATTGGTAGGATGTGAGGTGAAAGTTTAGAGTTATTATAATTTGCATTTCCCTTATTATTACCGATTTAGATCATTGTGAATACTTTGCAATTCTTTTGAGAAATGTGATGTCCTTTCACCACTTATTTATTGGGGGAATGGCTCTTATTCTTAATAAATCTGACTTAGTTCCCTACAGATATGAGAAGTGAGGCCTTTATCAGAGAAACTGGCTATAAAACTTTTGATAGTACTTCATTGTCTATGGTACCTGTTAGCAAAATGTAGTTTCCCTGATTAACTCTTTCACTTAGGTCTATTTTTGCTTTTGCTTTGTCTGAGATCATGATTGTGAACCCTTCTCTCCTTACTTCAGCTGAAACATAATAGACTCTGCTCCAGTCATTTATTTCAACTGTTTGTATCTTTCTGTTCCATATGTGTCCCTTGCACAAAATGGATTCTGGTTTCCAATACATTCCAGCATCTGCTCTGTTCTATGGGTTAAATGTTAACTCATACCATCCACATTCACAGTTATAACTAACTGTGCATTTCCATCTATTTCTCTGTTATTCCTTCTGTTTCCTCTGTTTTTCCTTCTCTCTCACTTTTCATCTTGTCACTCTACAAAAGTCTGTCTTGACCACTGCCTCCTCTAATCCACCCTCCCCCTTAAGTGTTCCTACTCCATATTTTTTATCCCCTTCCTCTTCTATTTCCCTTTTGAGTACCATAGATTTCTATACCCAATTGAGTACACACACACACACACACACACACACACACACACATACACACACTCTTCCCTCTTTGAACCAGTTCTAATGAGAGTGAGGTTCAAGTGTTACCTGCTAGGCACTCTCCTCCATTTCCCCCTTCCATATAAAAGTTCTTCCCTGTGTACCTCCTTTACATGACACAATTTGTCCCATTCTACCTCTTCTTTCCCTCTTCTCCCAGTGAATCTGTCTTTCTCACAACTACATTCTTTTTTTGGAGATCATACCAACATAATCAACTCATCCCTATGCCCTCTTTCTAATGCAGACTCCCTCTAACTGCCCTAATAATGATAAAGATCTGAGGAGTTACATGTTTCATCTTCCCATATGGGAATGTAAACAGTTTAACTCCATTGAGTCTCTTATGATTGCCCTTTCATGTTTACCTTTTTGTGTTTCTCTTGAGTCTTGTTTGAATGTCGAATTTTCCATCCAGCTCTGGTCTTTTCATCAGGAATACTTGAAATACTCTATTCCATTACATATCCATTTTGCTTCTGAAGGATTATACTTAGTTTTTCTGGGTAGATTATTCTTGGTTGTAATCCTAACTATTTTGCTTCCAGATTATCTTATTCTAAGCCCTCTGCTCCTTTAATTTGGAAGGTGCTAACTATTGTGTGATCCTGACTATGGATGCACAATATTTGAATAAGTTTCTGGCTGCTTACAATATTTCCTCCTTGACCTGGGAACTCTGGAATTTGGCTATCACATGCCCGAGAATTTTCATTTGGAGATCCCTTTCAGGAGGTGATCAGTGGATTCTTTTAATTTCTTTTTTAGCTTTTGGATCTATGACATCAAGGCAGTTTTGCTTGACAATTTCTTGAAATATGATGTTTAAACTCTTTTTTAAAAAATCGTGACCTTCAGGTAATCCTGAGATTTTAATAAATTTGATTTATTTATTTATGAAATTTAAAGAAATTTAATAAATATTAAATGATCTCTCCTTGACCTATTTTCCAGGTTGGTTGTTTTTTCAATGAGATATTATTTCACATTTTTTTCTATTTTTTTTTATTCTTTTGACTTTGATTGTTTCTTTGAACTGTCATGGAGTCATTAGCTTCTACTTATCTAATTCTATTTTTAAGGAATTATTTTCTTCACTGAGCTTTTATATCTCCTTTTCTATTTGACTAATTCTGTTTTTAAGAGTTCTTTTCTGGGGTGGCTAAGTGGTACAGTGAATAGAGCACCAGCCCTGGAGTCATGAGGATCTGAGTTCAAATCTGACCTCAGACACTTGACACTTACTTAGTAGCTGTGGGACCTTGGGGAAGTCACTAAACCCCACTTGCCCTTCCAAAAGCAACCTCCCTCCCCAAAAAAGGTTTCTTTTCTTCAGTGAAATTTTGTGCCTCTTTTATCGTTAGAGCAACTCTCTTTTTTAAGGTGATGTTTTCTTCAGTATTTTTGGTGCCTCTTTTACCAAGTGATTAATTCTCTTTTAAAAAATTTCTTACATCACTCTCATTTCTTTTCCCAATTTTGCTTCTGCTACTCCTTCCTCTTCTTTAATCCTTCAAGGGATTCTTCATAGCCTTGGGTCCAATTAGCATTTTTCTTTGAGGCTTTTCTTGTATCTATTTTTCATATTGTTGTCTTTTTCTGAATTCAGACCTTTCAAGGCAGTGTTATCCTAGGAAAGTAATGGTCACTGCTCTCCTGGTCTGTGCTCTGATCTTTACCCAGGAAGGGCTCCTGCTCCCCTGTATCCACAAGTACAAGTGCTTCTCTTGGTCTCAGAACTGTGACAAAGGCCTCTGCTCCCTTGTAATCTAGCAGAAACACTTCCCTCTGTCCTGGAATTATAGCCCAGAAAGGCTTATGGTAACAGGGTTGGTAGCTGTACCCCAGTGCTAGCAAAGTACTGTATTCTCTTTCTGACTAGTGGTCTGACCCCCTTACCATCTCTGGGATAAGAGCTCCCAAAGCTGCTGCTGCTGCTGTCACAGCTGCTACCAAGGTCTACTGCTGCTGTTCCTGTCATACTCTAAGAATGCATCCACTCTGGTGCTATAGACTTCTCTTGCAGATCTTCTGAGGTGCCTTAGGCTTGAAAAATGTCTTTCTCTGACCTTTTGTTGGTTCTCCTGCTCCAAAATTTGAGTGGAGGCATTATTTTAAAGTTATTTGAGGGTGTGTGTGTGTGTTGGGAGAATTCAACCAGGTTCTGCCCTGTATTCTGCCATCTTGGTTCCTGACCCTGGGTTTTTCAAGGCTGTTTCAACACACCATGATCTCTCCTAGGTCCTGCCAAACTAGGGAAGTTTCCTTCCTGAAGTAGGTTTCCATGGACATATGTCGGATACCTGAGGGTTAGCCTAAACTACATTTCTAGAGTTTCATCTCCAAAAGGATCACCACCAGGTGATACAGTTTTTTTTCTTTTGGTCCCATCAACTCATGAAGAATGTCTACTAAAGTCTGAAGGTGTTGTGACCTTTGTTGATGGAGAGGAGAGAGAACCTAGAACAATGCAATCATATATCTTTGGAGATGTCAAAGAAATTATCAAAGAAGACATTGTAAAATGGTGTGCCATGGTGCCAAAGAAGTCAACATATATGAATTTTACTTTGAATTCCTAGAGCTTATGAAACCTGGCTTATAAGCTGACCCAAAGGTAGGTGAACATCAAAGTGCAGAAGAAAGAGAATCATTGGTAGGAGAGACTTTACCAAATAAGAAAAATGCTCACTTTTTTTGGCCCCTGATTTTGATTGTTGGATGGATGGTTCTGATGCAGAGATGGAACTCAAAGCCAAGGAAGAAGAACAGATAAACAAAATCAGGACAGAGTTCCAAGTTCCAAATGACTCTTTTGCAAACCTGAAGAGAGGATACTTGTTTATGTGTAATCTGATTAAATTCTAAGTATTCTTTTGGATCTTTGTCAATATGACAGTACTGCTATTTATCTTAGGAAATGATTCTGTGACACATTCCATACCATGACTGACACGATGTATTTCTGCCAGATGCTGGCAGTTGTTGAGATCAAGACCTTACTTAAAGTCACTCAACTGCCAGTGATTCCCACTTTGGTCCAGTTCTTTGGCAGAAATGTCATTTTATTTTTCATCATTGGAAACTTGGAAGAAATGGAAAGCAAAGTTCTGATTTTCTTCATATTTCATCAGTGGAGCACAAGTTTGGAGCACAACAAGCAAGATTGTCATCCATTCTATATCCTTGCCTTCATTGACTTAGAATGGAAATTACTCACATGGACCTGGTATTCTCTCTGGATTCCTTTCTGTTCTCTGGGCTGTTTGGCAGAAACTGTCTTATTTATCCAGTCAATTCCATTATTCAGGGCAATGGGGAAATTCAGTTTTAGGTTGCCCTATCCTTTACACATCAATGTCAAATTTCCATTCTTTCTTCAAATCTAATAATAATATTTTAGGACTGTTTTAAAATTTCTATCACCTTTAGAAACAATAAAGGTGGAAAACCAACTAAGAGAAAAACCAACTAAACAGAACAGCAACTGACTTCTTTCCAGATTAATCATAATCTCCAGTTCTTAATGGCTTTATGTACTGAGACAATACAAAGGCTCTTCTAAAGTTTACTCATTTTAATCTTAAGTGATTCCACAGTACCAAGTAATAGTCTTATACTTATTGTACCACTTCACTACAGAATCTGCATGACCAATAAATCTCTCGTTCAACCAACGAAACTTCCCTCCTAACTTTTCCCATCCTAAGAGCAATCCTTAATTCCTTCATATACTATATAATTAGTGATAGAAGGAGGATTTACCCAAATCTCTGTTTCCAGCAGCCAGCCAACTACATTTACTGAGCACTTAAAAGCAGAAGCGTTTTCTTAGTTGAGATTTCTCATGTTCAACAATAACTTGTAAGGAAAATCAAGATGGCGCTCTCTTACAGGAAATGGAAAACTGTAGTGCTAAGACTCAGAGAGCAAAAAAAAAGTATGAATACCAGAGATTATTTGTTGAGTTACCACAAGGTTAAGCTTTTAATGATCAGTTTAGGCTCAGTCACCATGTGTTAATTTAACACTTTGGGTTTTCCTTTGGCCATTGCTTTGCCCACGTTATAGGAAAGGAAAGAGAATTATGTTAATAACTTGGCATTACAATGGAGAATACTACTTTCCTCCCATCACTGTTAAATTTTTGCATTTGCAAAGCTCATTTCTCCCTAGAGATTAATTGTTTAAATGTACAGAGGTAAAGCATCTCAGTTAAGGTCCTGAATAGTAGCAGCTCCAGAAGGAGGGATGGCCATTATTCCTAGTCAGTACTTTAATTATTGACTCATCTAGCCTCTCTACCACAGCAATGGAGAGTGCAACAGTAAACCTCATGAGCAGCACCAGACAAAACTTCAGATTGGCATCAGAAATGCCTGCATTCCTAATTCAAACCAATGGACTCGGTGACCTTGGTAGAGCCCTTTCAGTCCTAGGTGCTTTATTCTTTGTGGACAAAAGGGTCCACATGACCCCCTGACATAGTCTTCATAGTGCCATGTGGTTTTGTTATTTTGCAGTAAATATTGTTATGCAACTAATTAGAGTGTGGTTTAGTCACTCCTAGTACTCATTTCTCAGTGATGGGGAAAGATCTTTGCCTTCTGTTTCAAAATCTTTTTATTCACCTTTCATCCTACCCCAGCTAGAATAGTACCTGATACATAAGTGCTTGTTGATTGAATTTTTGATCACATAGGTTCATAACTCTAGTCCTGGTTAAGACTTCAGAGGCCAAAAAATTTTTAAAAAGACTTCAGAGGCCATCAATACCTCCTTCCCTCTTCATTTATTCAGTAACTTTCTTTAAGGTCATAGTGTTTTCTTTATCTCAACACATTGTGTTTGGTTTAATTAAATAATCACTATGCAAGTATTCATTAAGGGTATTCTCTGCTCCCCTCCATATGCTGGGGACTTGCTCTTGACCAATGATATCCATGATCCCACCGAGGCAGGAATGTCCTAGTCAAATTAGAATGTTTTCAACAGCTGTAGATCAACAGTGAAAATAACAGTCTTAAGTATTCTGTATCAGGCTTTTCGGTTCTAGGAACCAGGAAGAATTGGGTTCCAATTCCATCTCAGGTACTTCCTAGCTGTGTGATCTCAGCCAAGTTCCTTAGTTTCTATGGGCCTGGGTTCCTCATCTGTAGAAAGAAGTGGCTGGGGTAGATGGCCTCTGAGGTCCCTTCCCTATCTATCTCTATGAGCCTATGGTTGGATCATCTAATTTGTGAAATAGGATGTTAGAGAAGACATCTATTACAATGTTTATTTCTGCAATATCTTCCCTCCTTTCTTGGTCCATACTTTATGTTATCCCAAATGGGATAATATTTGTAAAGCACTTAATACAGTGCCTGGCAATATGCCTGTGAAGTAGGCACTTCATACATTCTTGTTCTCTTCCCCTCTATCAAACTAATTTTTGTTCAGTCATTTTCAGTTGTGTCCCACTCTTCATAACCCCATTTAGGATTTTCTTGATAAACATACTGGAGTGGTCTGTCATTTCCTTCTCCAGCTAATTTGACAGATGAGGAACCTGAGGCAGACAGGGTTAAGGGACTTGTCCAAGGTCACAATGCTCTCTGCGGCCATATTTGGACTTATGAAGATGAGTCTTCCTGACTCTAGACCCACCACTTGATCCACTGCGCCACCTAGCTGCTCTATTTCAAACTAATAGCCAGGAGTTTATGCTTGGCTTTTTCCAACTTTGTGATTTTTGCTCTTCTTGCTGAAAACCACTTCATCCTGGTGAACTTTAACAGGATCATTGACCTCTGTTTTACCCACATTAGAGGTTGCAAGCAGCAAGTGTGACTAACGTCTTTCTAAATCCAGTCAAGTGCCCCCTTCCCTCTGCAACCTCTCATGACCGTAGGAGGTATCCACTGAAGAATGGAGGTGGGGGGGGCATGATAGAGGAAGGGGGGATTAGAAGACAAGTGTTCATATGCTTTGGGGAGGGGAGGCAGGAAAAATGAGGGCTGATTTGTGACAATGAAGTGGACAACCCTTCTCATCCACGAGTACAATTCTGTCAGAGTTAAAGTTAAGTAAACTTTAGGTTCACTTAAAATAAATTCTGACTAATGCAATAGCCCTCCCGAGGTTTCAGATTTTTTACTCTCTACTTCCAATTTTTAAGGGGTGAGGGGGGGAGGGGGCAAGTGTGGGAGGGGGAAATTGGTTGTATACTTTGAGTTGAAAATAAAAAAAAGCTCCCTCTATTGACTCCTGAATGGCTGAGATAAAGAGAACCACATGGGAATCATTGTTAGAAATGAGAGCTCCACAGCCTGGCCTCTATTTTTCCCATTATTGTGCTATTCTCCGCCTTTCCCCTACCCCTCTGTCAATCGCTGCGATGCCCCCCTAACCAGCCCCCTTCCCTCTCATAGCCCCAGAGATTCCTTTTTCTAGCTCGTACTCCCTCAGCCCCCTCAACTGAGCTCAAGACCTCCATTCAGAATCACTGGTTTGGTTAAAATCCCTTATTCAGCCGCCCCCCCCCCCCATCAGCTGAGCTTCAGTTCAGCCCTCACAAAACCAAACCAAACCAGCCCATATAATTGATGGCTGCTACAGTGGGACCCCCTCTACTCCACCCCCACCCACAGTGGCTCCTGCTGTTGCCACATCTATTGGGAACTCCTATCCCCTCCCTACCCCCCACTCAGAGCTTTATTTTTGTAGTTAACAAGTGTGCACTGTTATTGTGCCCCCTATCACAGCTACCCTCTTTCACATACGAGGGCACCTTTGTGAGAGGCACTCAACGTATCTTTCGACATTTTGGCTCCTCTCTCTGCTGAGAGGTGGGGATGGGGGAGACCGTGGGGGGCACTGCAGCGCAGCAGCAACAGTGTGTGCTGAGATGGAGAGAAGGGCGCTTAAAAGACGGCGAGAAGGAAACCCCAAACTGATGGGCGACAAGTGAAAAGAGGGAAAGCTATCGCAATATGCTGGCGACCCAATGGCCGAAAGGCAAAGAAAAAAAAAGGACATCGTTAAGTACAATTCCTTTAAAATGATTTTACTTCTCTCTGAAGTCGTGAGGTTGTGACCACGTCAGAGTCACCTTACCCAAATCCAATTTGGGGGATTCTATAACCTGGGATTATTATATCGCTAAGATTGTATAAGACTGGCAAAAGCACTTGTTTTACTCCTTTAGGTGAAGAGGAAGGAAGGAAGGAAAGAAGGAAGGAAGGGAGGAAGGAAGGAAGGAAGGAAGGAAGGAAGGAAGGAA
>CM053596.1:247863950-247888832 GCA_028646575.1 Pseudocheirus occidentalis | reverse complement strand
TCTTATATTTGTGAAACTGATTTTAATTTTAACTCACGTGTAAGACTTTACATTTATATTCCTAGTAAATTTCATCTGACTTGATTTTAGCCCAACGTTCTACTCTGGCAAGATCTCTTTGGATTCTGATTCAGTCACCCAACACCATCAGTACGATATCCGTATCCTTCATAGGCTTATGTGATGTACACATTTGATGAATATATTATCTATCCCTTTATGGAAGTTGTTGACAAAAAAAAGTTCAATAGCACAGATCTCTGGGGCACTATACTATAGACCTCCTTCCAAGCCAACACTGAATCACGAATAACCAGTCTTTGGTTCTAGCTATTCAGCTAGCTACACTTCCACCAAACTCTAGGCTACTAGCTTCTAACATGAAAGACTCTATCAAATGCTTTGCTAAAAAATCTGTGTAAATTATTTTTATTGCATTCTCCTGACCCACCAGTCTAGTAATCCCATCAAAAAAGAAAATGAAATTAGTCTAGCATGACTGGCTCTTGAAGAAGCCACACTAGCCTGGCTTTTTGTGATATTCTTTTTCTAAATATCCACAAAATTTCCATTCTTTAACCTAGTCTAGAGTTTTGCCAGGAATCAAAGTTAATGTAATTGGCTTAGTTTTCAGACTTGGAAAATTAAGACATCATTTTCCCTTCTATACCATACTGTCTCTTAATAGAAATTTTTTTTCTTGATTTGGAAGACCATCTAAAATGACTGGTGATTTTACTTATTTCCAAGTGGAAAAATATTGATCTCATCATGAGACCTGGATTTATGTTGGCATGGGGGCAGATTAGGCAGAAGTGCCAAAAAAGGAACGAGTTGCTGAAGCCAGTCATCTCTGAAACTACTTCTCATGTGCCAGGCCAGAGTCTTTGGAGTTTCAATGAGAAAAGTTTATGCCATAGCTATCCCAGTTGTACCTTTCCAGTGAATAAATTGGATTTTGATTCCAGGATTTCCATCTAACACCTATCATCAGCTTTAAAATCACATCATATTTTAAAGAAAGAGGTTACTAAAAGAGCAAATTGAGCAAAGCTTTTGTGAGAGAAGTCTTGTGGGGATGTTGAGGGAGCATCAAAGATTTAGGGCTACAAAAGATGCTAGAGATCCTTTAGTTCAGGGTTCTTAACCTTTGCTGTGTAATGGAGCTCTTGGGCAGACTGATCAATCCCATGGATGCCTTTCTCAAAATAATGTGTTGTTGTTTTTACTTCATAGTTGAAAGAAATGCTGGATTTCAATTAGAGCTTGGTGAAAATAAAGAAATAATTTTTTTCCCAACCCAAGTTCATGGATCCCCTGAAATTTTTCCATGGACCTCTTGGGGGTAGGGTAGGGGACAGCCTGTGAATACCAAATTAAGAACCCCTGATACAGTTCAATTCTCTCATTTTATATATGTAAAGATTGAGGTAAAGAGAGGGGGAAATGACCTGGCCAAAGTATTAAGGAGCACATCTGGGATTCAAATCCTCATTCTCTCATGCCAAGTACTCTATCCAAGGTACCCAAAAATATTCTTCTCTATCTTGATATTGGCTGTCATTCCAATAAGAGTGACTTGGAAAACAGAATGACTCTTTTCTAAAGCAGATTTTTCCTATGTCCTCAAATCAGTAATGAAAGAAGGCCAAAGATAAGTTTTAAAGAGACTTTGGAGGCTAGCATAGAGAAAGAAGGTCTCCATCTACCTCCTGTGGCCAAGAGTCTGGTTGGTTAAATTAGTATAACTAATTGGTTAAGGTTTTCAGTTCTACTTAAATTTTTCTCATTCATGGTAAGGGTAATCAATCAAGCAATATAACATTTTGTGAAATAATAGGAGAATTGTACTTTTAAAGAACTCTGCGGTCTTGCCTCATACAAAGCAATTTGGCAAAGATGATAAAAGATGAATAGTCAATGTAGGAAAGGCTGTGGAAAGACAGACACGCTGTTGATGAAGACTGTTGATGGAGCGGTGAATTGATCCAACTGCTCTGGAAAACAATTGAAAGTCATGAAAGAACAATCACTAGAGTGTTCATACCCTTTAACACAGTGATCCTACTGCTAGGCATATACCTGCAAAAAATAAATTCAGTACCCATTAACTGGGCAATTGCTAAACAAATTACAGCATATCAATTACTATATGACATTCCATCCTTTCTCCATGGCTGTGAAATGACTGTCTCCCTCCTAACCTCTTAGAGTTCCTGGTTTCCTTCAAGACCTTCCTTCATATAGTATAGGGCAGGTGGCCTCTCTTGGTCTTCAGGCTGCTACTGCTCTGCCCCTTCCAATGGCCTTCCTTTGGAGGGGAGGGAAAGGGAGGGGAGGGGAGGGAAGGAACCTGTATTATATGAGCACAGTCAAGCAGAAAAAAAAATTCCCACATTGACCATGACCAAAAATGCATTTCTAGTTCTCCATATTTGTCCATCATCTCTCTGTCATGATATGGGTGGTGTTCTTCATCAGTCCTTTAGAATTATGGTTAATTGTTTAGCTGATCAAAGCTCTTCGGTGTAGACTGATTGACACAAATGTAATGGAATACTCCTGCTCTGTATGAAATGACAGATATGAGGAATCAAGAGCATAGATTTATACACGGAGGCTGGAAAGGACCTTAAAGGTCATCTAGTGCAATCTCCTCATTTTACAGCAGAGGAAACTGAGTCCCAGGGAGGTGAAGTGGCTAGCAGACAGTCACCTACAAAACAGGTAGAAGAGCAGGATTTGAACCCAGTGCTCTGACTATTGAGCTGGGGTTTCCTCCACTTTGCCATGCTGCCTCCTCAAACCTAGGTGCTCTGATTCCAGGTCCAGAGAAACACATATGCACCGCCAAAAATGAAGTAAGCAGGACCCAAAGAACATAATACGCAATGGTTACAATAATGAAAATAAAAGACACTAAAGGAAGATTAATTGTGATGACCAATACTTAACTGCTCTCAGTAGAGAGGGGGAGATGGGGAGAGGGAAGGACAGAGAAGGATTCTTGTGCTGTCAGGTAGTCAGTTTTTCTGCAGTTTTGCCTATTTTTCTGCATTACGAAGGAGGGCTCATTTGGAGAAAGACTGCAGGGTGGGGAGGGGAGGGAATAAAGTAGAATCTGGAAATGACTATAGATAAAAAGAGAAGATATCCAGAATCAAATTAAAGTATCTTTCCTGAGAATTCAGCAAGTGTACCACTGTGCTAGATGCTGCAGCAGATTCAAAATATAAGTTACAGCTCCTGCCCTCGAAGAACTGAGAGAAATTGTGATTAAATTATAGCAATCAAGCAATATATAAGCAATTGGGGAGCTCCAGGTTTTTCTCCCTTCCTAGTTCCTCATTCTCTACTAGGCCAAGCCAGCATCTGAAGGACATTGTTGATGGATGAGATTGTCCAAATCTCTGGGGTACATGCCTTACAATCCTGAATGAGAGTAGTTGCCTCACCCAATTAGAGAAACTTACAAAGAATTTCTATGGTGAATTCAGGCCCATTGTGTTCCCCTCAGCCATGTCTGAGCAGAGCAGACCCTTTTGTCTAGGTCAAGGATGGGGAGCCTGTGGTCTCAAGGCCACCTGTAACCCTTTAGGTCCTCAAGTGCAACCAAGAAATCAGTCAAAGGACCAAATTTGAGGACTTAGAGGGTCATATGTGGCCTTGAGGCTGCAGGTTCCCTACCCCTGGATAGTCTGTTTGATCAAAATTGAATGATCAGTATCAGGCCCCAACCCAGATCCTTATTAGAATAAGCCTCCTCTCATTATAATATCCATTCTTCTCATTAATTGCTAACCAATAAGAGTTGATTGCCACACTGAGGAACACCCACTCTTCCAAGGACATATAAGCATTGAGTGGGTTCCATGAAGGGTCTTTTGGCATTCAAGAGTGTCACTGACCTTTTTCTTAATTATTGCTAATGTGATTAATAAAATAATTAATAACCCAGAAACTATGTCTCTCAAACTTTTTATACATCACAAAACCTAGAGTCTAGCTGAGGAAACAGGACAAACAATCTAATGGGATCATACAATGTCATAAGATCATTTAGGAAGACAAGATAGTCACCAAATGAGTGATAGAGATAACATTTGTGGAGGGTTGGAGTCCTGTGGGGTGAAGTGGTCAGGAAAGGTTTCACAAAGAGTGTAAGGCTTAAGCAGGACTTTAAATCTTGTGTAGGATTTGGGTAGGTGGACATGTTCAGTTATCCCCCGTTGGAAGAGTATAGGTAAATTACCAAGGCCAATCAATGACACATCTGGATAAACAGCCCCTCTCTGCTAGATGAATGTGTACCCTTAGCTGTCTACCTTAGACGTACCCTTAGACGCCTACGCTCAGCTTTGTGAGGTGTGCCAGCTGAGGTCAGTGTTCAGAATTTCTGTTCCCACTGATGGAAGTATGGCCAATTGTAAGCTGAAAACAAAGCATGATCATTGTCTCTACCAGTCTATTGGGGAACTAGAAAGTCACATGCCTAGTCATTTAACAAGTACCATGCCAGGTATCATGCTAAGTACTGGGAATGCAAATATAAGCAAAAAGAAAGACAGTCCTTGCTTTCCAGGAAAACACCATATAAAAGGAAGCTGGAAAAAGGAGTGTGGGGGTGGAAGAAGAAGGTATTGAGCATGGCACATGATGGAGAAGTGCAAGAGTCTAGCCTGGCAGGAAATGAAGAGATAGCTGGCCTGGGTCCTCTCTTTAAATGGGATTTCTCTCCTTAAATTCACCCTCTAATCAGGGGGGAGGAGCCCAGGAGCAGAGGGTGCTTCTGACGTGTGAGTTCCAGGGCTGAGATCATCTCAAAGGATAAAGAGATTTCTGGGGCATGATGGGATAGAAAAGTCAAGAGGAGTCCAGCCTGGTAGGGAATGAAGAGATGGCTTTTCCTAGACAGGAATAATGCGATATTGTTATTTATGTTATATGCTGCCTGTTCCAGAGGATTCCTTTTTGGAACAGAAAAGCAGTTCAAGGGAGTGACAGGTTTCCATGCACCACCAATAGACATGGGGGAATTACTATTGGGGACAAGACCACAACTTATTGAAGGACCAGAAGTCTTCCCATCTAGAGGGGACCAGGTGTCCCTTGGTGGAGAGACTCCCCAGGGAAATGCCTGGAAATAGATAATAGCTAGCACCCAGACTACAACTTAAAGATTCAAACCTGGGCTCCCATCCTGCCACATGCCCATTCATGGACATGTACTCTACAGAAACAACTGCTCTACCCACTTACACAGGATAAGCTTGCCGGTGTGTGCTCAGGAATTCCTTTACCTTGAAGGGAGAAGAGAGAAGTAGCTGGAAGTAATACGTCCCCAGCTACCTTCTCAAATTCCACTGGGACTTTTGACCTCTAAACTAATTGTTCCCAAACTACTGTGCATTTCGAGTTCTTTTATCTTCTTCACATAGATTTTGTTTCCCTTCCTGACAGACTATCAGTGGTCATTTATTAGAATGGGAAAAGACCTTAAAAATTGAATCCAGGTTTCCTCTCCTCATTTTAAACCTGAAGAGACTGAGAGCCAAAGAACATAACTGGTTACAACGGGCATAAATAGCAGTCAGATTCCAACCCAAGCTTTCTGATGTCCTTCCCACTCACTACACCATGACTTACTGATATCATTGTGTCTGCCTGCTAAAAAGCATTTCCCCACTTCCGCTTGGCAGCTTCTAATGCACTGAGAGCTTGGAAACTAAATATATAAATTTCATAAAACTGTAGACACCTATTTGAGTCCTTAGGGTCTTGTGAAGTGGCATTTATTCTGGTCACTGGGTTGCCCTGTTTACTTATTTTTTTCTCAGCCATATTTTAGATAACTGGCCTCCAAGTTTTTTTTTATCATGAATACCTTTTAGTAATAAATAAAGTAAAATTTGAGCATATACTTTCATAATTATGTACATTATAAAAACACAGAAACATAAAAACGTTCAAGGATGAAAGATTAAGTCATATTTAATCCTATTGTCCATTAGAGAACCCTAGAGTTTATTTAATAGAGGAATGAATTGGTTGGACCTGTGCTTTGAAAGAATAGCTTTTGCAGTGGTGTGGAGGATGGTTTGGAGAGGGGAAAGACCTGATGCAGGGAGACCAATTCGGAAGCTGTTGTAATAGTCCGTGGGAAAGGAGATGAGGATCTGGTGGCTGTGGGATTGGAGAGAAAGGAAAAGGAAAAGGTATGAAAGTCCCTCTGGACGGAGAAATGACAAGATTTAGCAATGGATTGGATATAGAAAGTGAAGAGTCAAAGCTGGTATCTTTTTGATCCTGGATAATTAGAAAGATGGGAATTCCCTCATCAGTAGTAATAGGTATGGCTGGAAGAGGAGCAAGAAGTAATGAGATTGGTGATGAAGATCAGTACTAATCCTCTCCTTCTTCATCCTATATCACTCGCTCTGATCCACCCAGAACACAAATGGTATGTGGAGGAGGAGGGAGAGATCTTATTTACCAGTTAGTAAATGAGAGTGGGAGTGGGAGAGAATTTCCCTAATGATACCTGCAAAGCTGCTGCTGTGGGTGGCTGGGTAGAGGTTAAGATACAACTTCCATGAAGAGCCACCCAGCTCAGAAGAGAAATTGGGTGCTCATAAGTAAAGGAAATGAGGCAAATCATAGGTGTGGTTGTGTTAGAGTAAAGCCCCACTCTACGCTCTGGCAGAACAGGTTAAGGTGAGACCCATGTTCCTACCCTATGATTCATTAATCCTACAAGACACAGCTTCTTTTGAGGTCTGAACATGCTCCTCCAATTGCCCTTACACCCAACTTTGGAACCCCACTGTTATAAATAAATATGACTCCAAGAGATGAATTCTGGATAGTTAAAGTCATTCCTCTAATCATTTAATCCATCAACAAATATTTTTAATAAAAAAACCTAATAGGGTCACTATACCAGGAAATATGTCAGTTTCAAAATATTCAGCTGTGATGCTCCCATCTCCTTATGTTTGCTTCCTTGCTCTCTCCTTGCCTCCCCCACCCTCACATTCCTGTACACAGGACATCTATGTCAAAATGACTTCTTTTAGGGGTCAATAAAAGCTGAGGAGTGTGATTACTGAAGAATTGGAAACTCTTCTGGAGCAACTAGTTTCTCTATAGCGTGCTACCTCCAGAGAATCCAGAAATGGAGAAAATGAGAACACTTTGGCTGTAGTCAAAGAACTATTCCAAGGATGTGGTGGTACACCCAAGTACCATTCTATTCCTTGAAAGGGAAGTTCCTTCAAGACATAATAGTGAAAGAGCCCAGAGAGTCTTCTCCTATGCAAACAGTAAGCCTGCTACTTAATCTGAATTGAAATGCAACCCTGGAACTCTGATATCTTTTCCAGGCTCCATTTCACTCCCCTATTTTTCTTGGAAAGAAAGGTTTTGTGTCAGCGGCAGCCACAAGTCTTTCTGAGTTGAGTACTTATGCTAATCAGTGATCTGGCATCAGTTTACCAATTCTTCTGTCTGATTATTTATTATTTATAGAGTGTGGTAAGTGCATATGGCATTTTGCAAAGCATGGAACTCTGAGAATGAAAACCCAGCCCCAAGGCGTTTACTGTCTGAGTTAGACATAAACAAAACAGAGAATAACAGTAAGACATTGAGTTGAGTTGATGTGGCTGGGGAGAAGGTCAATGCTGGGAAGCAAAGTGAAAGAAGTGAGTTTTATGGAGGGATTTGAAGGAGGAAAGGGAAGCACATGAAAAATGGGAGCTGTTCCAAGAGTCACACAAGAAAGGATCCAAATCCCAAGGGTTAAACAGAAAACAAAGAAGCATTGAGGAGAGAGTCCCAGGAGGAGTAAAGGAATCTAATGAGCAAATGAGAATAGATGCTTTCTAAGGCACTGACTTATACCTCCCCAGTAAAGAAGTGAAAGGCAGAGATGGATGGCAGACAGAAGACTTATAATTACCACCGAAAAAGTCACAAGGACATATGCTATTTTTTTATTGCTGAAAAAGAACAAGAGAGAGGTGAAATTAAAGCACACAAGTATTTAAAAGAGAGCAGAGGGTAAAAAGTGGATAGCATTGTAAGTCAATACAAGAGTTTTCAAGCTTTTTCAGGCTGGGGCTCTGCTAATAACTACCAATGTGTTGTTGGGCAAGTTCTTTCATATTTCTAGAAGCCAGTTTCCTCCTCTCAAAAATCAAGGTATTATCTTGACTCCAGAAGACTAACATGACTAAGGACTACCTCCTTCCTCTTAGCAGAGAAGTCACAAGCTCACCGGATCCAAGGTCTGGGAGGGCCCTCCTCCGACCACCTCATTTTACTGAGGATGAAATTGAGGCCCAGACTGGTTAAATAACTCACACAAATCATATAAGCAATAAGAATTAGAGGAGATTATTTGAACCTGTATTCTCTGATTCCAGAGAGTATGCACTTTTCCACTTTTAAACTGTGGATGTGATTAAGACATGAGTTTATCAGACACATGTCAATTTGTTTTGCTTAACTGTACTTCTTTATGAAAAGATGGAATTTTTGTCTGTGTGTGTGAGAGAGAGAAAAGGGAAGAGAGAGAGAGAGAAAGAGAGAGAGAGAGAGAGAGAGAGAGAGAGAGAGAAAAGAAGAGAAGAGAAGAGAAGAGAAGAGAAGAGAAGAGAAGAGAAGAGAAGAGAAGAGAAGAGAAGAGAAGAGAAGAGAGGAGAGGAGAAAGAGAAACAGAATTAATAATAATTATGTTTTTAAAAGCTTCAATAAAACCTTTATTTTTTCCTAAAGAAAAGAATGAGACTTGATGATCTCTAAAGTCCTTTCCAGCTCCAAATCCTATGACTTCAAGTGTCTGCATTTTGGTTGGTGGGGTTAACCCAGATCTAGGGTCTGATTCTTAAGTTTACAAATTCGGAACCTCCTTTTTACTAGTTCACTCAGGAGTAGTCAGGTTCTAGAGAGTCATTAACACTAACCACACACCAGAGTCTGACTCTAAAATTCAAATGTCACTTAGTTTAGAGTAGGTGACATGTTTGGACTGAGAACTTTGTACAGGGCATCCCCAACTAGTGGGCAGGTCTGCCCATGAGACAAAATTTGAGTTCAGAAGGCTGCTTGGTAAGCATAGAATTAGAGTAAAAGAAGTTCCGTATTCTTAAGGGATATTTCTGTCAAGCAACAGCAATTTGGTGAGTTTCCCTTCTCCATCCTGGGAATCTTTATAGTAAAAGAACTGTTACCTAGGCATATATACTAAGGATGTTAACAAGGGAAAGAAAACTCTTGTAGACACTATAACATTCATAGCAGCAGCAGTGTGTGTGTGCGCATATGTGTGTTAGCAAAGAACTGGAAACAAAATAAATCCCCATCACTTGGGGAATGGATGAACAATTTGTGGCACATATGATTACAATGATAACAAAGAAACCTGGACCTGGAGAAGGGTCAAGAAAAGGAACCTTCCTGCATTTTTTGGTGTATGGAATATTGTACACAATGCTGGGCTTGGTTGACATGTCTTTCTAAAAATTCTTTATTACTAAGGATGGTTCATTGGGTAGGGAAGGGAAAAGCACATTTTCAAAAATGAAGGGAATGTGAAAACAAAATATATTTTTAAAAAGAAAGAATGTCTACCAATTGTCTGAAATCAAGGCGCCCTATCTCCTTGGTAATACAAAATTGCCAGGATGCACCAAATGGTTATTTAGTACTCATCTTTTTTTCCTTTCAATATTCCTCAGAAGGTTTTCTTTCTTTCTTTCTTTTGGTTTTTGGAGAGAGCAGGGCAGTTGGGGTTAAGTGACTTGCCCAAGGTCACTTGGCTAGTAAGTGTTAAGTGTCTGAGGCCAGATTTGAGCTCAGGTCCTCCTGACTCTAGGGCCAGTGCTCTATTCACTGCATCACTTAGCCACCTCTCCTTTCAATATTCCTAATCAGGCGTCCAAAACTTCTACCACCACAACTGAAATATAGATGGCTCAGTTTGATTGGTTCAAGTTGCCAGGTCAATTTGATAATATGATGTGGAATGGACTTTAGTTTAGAGACAAGTAGAGGATACCTTCCCATGGAATGTGAGTCTATCCACTGATGCCATATTGATTATTTTCAGAAGCTAGAGCAGTCTTCTAGTGATCCCCTGAATAAGGATTAACTCACTCCATGGTGTCCATGGTCTATAAAAGTTGCCTGGTTGCTCTTCTCTCTTCCTTTCCACCTTAAGAATGCATATGGAAAAACATAATTAGCATGGACCTATGTTCAGATGGGAACCTGTACCCATGTGCTTCCACCACAAATCACCAGTAATTATTTGGGGAGAGGAACCTGCACAAATCAGAAGTTCTGAAGTTCATGGCTTCCAAAGTTTGAGAGTTTAGGGACAGGGATTAGACCTACAGAGGGAAGGTGCTTTCCTGATGCTCAGTGGAGAACAAGGAAGGAAACAGTATTTACTGAGCACCTAATATGTGCTGGGCACTGAGCTAGGCACTTCACAAAAATTTCATTTTAATCCTCACAACAGTCATGATTGATTGGTGTTATAATATTTTGAAGTCACAGGGACTGAGAGAGACAGAAGTCAGGTGACAGTGCTGTTCCCTCATGTGTTCCCTCATTCTCAGGTCTCATGTGCCTTTCACAAGGTGATGTTACTATGCTGAATGTGAGTCTAGAATCTCCTCTTCATCATAGCCACAAGCAGCCTATCAATAGAATGAATGCTGCTTCAACTTGTAGAGTTCATTAGAGAGGCACCTTCAGTTAGCCTATCCAGAATTCCTCACCAACTGGAAACCCCCAGTGGTGCTCCCTGTGACTTCCTCATGTCCTGTCCTGGGGCAGCTGGGTGGTGCAATGAATAGAGCATGAGACTTGGAGCCAGGAAGACTCATCTTCCTGAGTTCAAATCTGGCCACACTTACCAGCTGTGTGACCCTGGACAAGTTGCTTAACCTTGTTTGCTTCAATTTCCTCATCTGAAAAATGAGTTGAAGAAGAAAATGGCAAACCACTCCAGCATCTTTGTCAAGAAAATCCTGAATGGGGTCACAGAGTCAGATGTGACTGAAACGACTGAACCACAACAAAAAAGCAATAATGTTCTCTCTTGCTTCATGGCGAAACAGGAAGAATCAACCATTTGTATGCTGGAGCAACTGCCTCCAAGACAGTGATTCTCAAACTTTGGGGGTCTCAGGACTCCTTTATCCTCCTTAAAATATTGATGACCCACTCAAAGAGCTTTTGCTTAGGTAGGTTATATCTATAGGTATTTACTGCATTAGAGATTAAAATATCCATATTTTTATGAAAATTGTTTTTACCTTGTAGGTTCCAGAAAAGGTTTTGAGGACTTCTAGGAATCCCCAGAACACATTTTGAAAACTGCTGCTTTAATATACTCACATTTCTGAAGAAGCAGAAAGCCTTTATAAATATTTTTTTGTGTTGTCAGTTTCCTTACTAGATTGGTTTACCTGTTTTTGTTTTCTATGTGAGTAAAAGTCCCTATGACACCCTATTTATAATTTGTATTATATTATTTAGAATTATTATAATTATATTATAATATCATGTCATATTATGTCACATATATCATATATTAATTATATCATAATTAATGTTTATAATTATTGATAATTAAATTAATAATTTAATTTATAATATTATTTATACTTTTGTTGGGGGTAAGGGGAGGGATGAAAATAAAATTTATATTTGTTTCTATAGTAATCGTCTCAGAATCATTTACCCTTTGGTGTAGAGTACCATCTTTTCAAGATGCCCTAGCCTCTTTCCAGCTACAACTGTTTAAAGTAGGAGTTCTTAGCTTTCTTTTATATAACGGACCCCTTTGGCAGAGTGTGCCAAAGTCTCTATTGAAAGAGCTGGTGGTGCAGCAGGTAGAGTTCTGGGCCTGGAATCAACAAGACCTGAGTTCAAATTCAGTCTTAGACACTTGCCAGTTGTGCACCTCTGGAAGTCTTCTAATTCTGTTTGCCTCAGTTTGCTCAGCTACAAAATGGCGAGAATAGCATCTACCTCCCACTGTTGTTGTGAGGATCAACTGAAATAATTGGAAAGTACTTAGCAGCACCTGGGACATGGTAGGTAATGCACAAACACTTAGTCCCTTCTCAGAATAGTATTTGAAAACATCATAATAAAAAGAAATACTAACTTTCATTTAAAGGTTCATTTTTCTGTTGGATTCAGGGATGGGGAACCTGCTGCAGGTTTTACTAGCCAAGGATAGGTTTTACTAACCAAGTTCTCAGAGCCCCTGTAATCTATCCCATGAGAATAGTTGGGGCTCTATGGATCCTAGTTGAAGAACCTTTGATTTAAAGATAATGAACTGTAATTTATGGGCAATTTAAGGGAATTTCCAGGGTAATTTTTAGTTTTCTGGCTTTTTTTTACTTTAGAAGCTAAAGCCCACAGAAGATGTGATTTCATTGTACAGCAATCCCTTCCACATCACTACTTTCCCTATTGCAATTCTGATATATCAGGAGTTGGCTTAAGAAATTACCACCAGAGAAATGAGGATGATACAAGAAAATCATGAAAAGCGAGTCAATAGCATGCTAAAGGAGAACCAAAAAAAATACTGAAGAAAATAACACCTTAAAAAATAGACTAACTCAAATGGTAAAAGAGGCACAAAAAGTCAATGAGGAGAAGAATGCCTTAAAAAGCTGAATTTGCCAGACAGAAAAGGAATTTCAAAAACTCACTAAAGAAAATAATTGCTTCAAAATTAGATTGGAGCAATTGGAAGCTAATGACTTTATGAGAAATCAAGATAACATAAAACAGATCCAAACAAATGAAAACATAGAAGGCAATGTGAAATATTCATTAGAAAAACTAGAAATTATCACCAGCCTGCGTACTACACTTCCATCAATCTCACCTCCTAGGGACACAGTTCTGCATGTTCACCTCTTTGAGATTGCTTTTAATTTTCATATTTATTTCATATTTTTATTTCCTCTTCATACAGCATTTTTACTTAACATTGACCTACATATAGCCTATGACCAAATACTTAACCCAAATTTTACAGTAAGTTACTATAAACACCCCATAAAAGAAAAAAAAGTTCAGATTTCTCTGGTAGGAAGGGAGGGCCAACAATTTTATGGGATTTGTGCCCCCAACCCCTATGATGTGCACTAAAATTATAGTTTTATGCTTGGCTGATTTCAGTGAAAGGCTTCTATTGAGCCCAATGTGTTTGATGCTTATTACAACTTCTCCCCACCTTCTCATCCTGAGCATTCTTATCTGTATTTTTTGTTTATATTTTTCCCCTATACTTCCTCCAAAGAAGATATGGGATTTCTAGTATTTGGGGTGGTACCAATGCACCATTTGAGCTGGCTATCTTTAGTCTCAAATTCTTTTGTCACAACTTGTCTACCTTTTTTTCTATTACATTAGAATGTAAGGATCTTGATATAAGAATAGTTCCATTCTTTGTACTTGTAGCCTCCAAACCTAGCACAGTCTACCTAGTACATGTGGGAGGGAGGGAGAGATTTAGCATTAATTGTCTTTTACATGCCGGGTGCTGTGCTAAGCCCTTACAAATATTATCTCATTTGTTCCATCCATAGTAGTAATAAATGCTTGTGGGTTGACATATGATTCATATGCGTCCTCCAAGGTATCATGTGCATCGCTTTTCAAGTGTAATTTGTTGGTAGTAACTACAACCTACTTAACCCTACTACACATATTTCCATTGACCTCTGGGTTATTTGTAATTTTATTTCTTGTAAAGTCAAGTCATCTATAACTCGGAGCCACACACTAGATGTAAAGAGATAGGCATTTTTCAACAGTGGGTGGTGTGGCACCAGTGAATGGAATAAGGACAGGGATCAAATCTGTGATCTCCTTGATAATAGGAACTTTTAATAAGAGGAATTCCATCTACCAACACAGGTTAGTATCTTCTCTGAAACAGTCTTAGAGAGAAGAGATTAAGTCATTTGTCCAGGGTCACATAGCCAGTAAGTATCAAAGGTGGGACTTGAACCCAGGTCTCCCTGGCTCTGAAGCCAGCTGTCTCATCCCACCCATACTTCTTCTATTCAGTTCCAAGCCCCATTCATTGCTCATTTGTCACACTGATCCAGGACACCCGTATTAATGAATTCATCTGATAGGTTGCCTAGAACAACTTCAAGGGAACACAAAGGGCCAAAAAAAGAAAGATCAAAAGAATGTGTTAAGGAAGAAAAAAGCCAAGAGAGGATCAACTACTGAAAAAACAATAAATAGTTACATAGGCTTCTAAAGTTTGCAAACTGCCTTATGAATATTACCTTGTTTTATCCTCAGGTGCTATTATTATCCCCATTTTACAGTTGAGGAAACTGAGGAAGGAAGCAGTTAAGTGACATGCCCTTTTAGTTGTCAAGTATTCTGGAAGCCTGCCAAGGGAGGCTGACAATTCTGGAGAGCAGTGTTGTAGAGAAGACTTTTTTTTAATAGAAAGAATGAGGATTAAAGAAGAGGAAAAAAAACTGGAATGAGAAAGATGGATCAGACCCATGACAAAATAAAGAGGCCAATAAAACAGTAGAAAATATCGGGGAGAAATGCCTTGAAAGGCAAAAAGAAAATCGGTTTGCTTGTTTAAAATTGCCATTGTCAAAAGAAAGTCTTTGTCAAGTTATTGTATTTTTTTATAGAGGACAAGATCTCCTCTCATCGGCTGGTATATTGCTTAACTCACCCAAAGGTTGGTCCTTCCTTTAGTTGAAAAATGTTGTTCGTATGTTCCAAAGAAAATGTGAATATGTGTTTTTGAGTGGATCTTCACTTGGTGCTGTCTTCTAAGAAGTCAGAATGGAAAGAACAATTCAGTCTGTATATAGGGATGTATTTAAAATAAACCTAGCATAGGGGAGGTATTGTAAAGAAAAGTTTTTTGAATACCTACTATGTGTTAGGCAATATGATATAAATATGCATAGTAAACCTCTCAGTTTAGTTGAGGCTGAATAAGAGTGGGGGTTATTTCATTCTTTGAACCTGTATCCACAGCACCTAACAGAGCACTTGGCATCAAGTGAGCACTTCATAAATATGAGTTGATTGATTGGGTGGGTGGGGACAAGGAATTAATTTTTTTTAAAAAAAGAAACAGCAATAATAGGAAGCTTGTGCTAAGAATCAAATGAGTGGCAATAAATGTTTCAGGAGTTCAGAAAAGAGAAAGAAATACTTCACTGAGGGCTGGCACAGTAACAGGAGGCTTCTGAGAAAAGGGGGGAGGAGTTGAATAAACTTCTTTACCTTGAATAAGGAGTAGGAGTTGGCAAAAAGAGGGAATTCCACACCAGGGAAATGATGCAAGAAAGGTGTGAAAATGCTCATTTTCTGTCTGGCAGAAAAGCTCAGGGAAAGCAGGGGATTTTTGTTAGAAGAACAGTGGGAAACTAAGTTGAAGAAATAGGTGTGAATCAGTATATAGAGGTCCTGAGGAGTTTGGACTTATTCTTGTGGGTGATGGCAAGAAGGCTTTCAAACAGAGGGCTGACAAAAATGGTGGGAAGCACATTGCTGTTTGCTGGGTGTTGTTTGTCCTTCATTCTCAAAGAGGACCACTCTGGTGATTATGTGTGACCCTGAAACAACTTAGTAGAGGCTGGTGAAAAGGCCTTGGGAACATATGTGCCTTGAGGTGCCATTTTCATTAAAATATTTTTGAAATAGACCTAAGAGGGACCTCAGAGGTCATTTAGTTCAGAGGAGTCAAACACACAAGAACAGCCTCTACCAGATTTTTAAACATAATTGGGGGAACCAAGATGGCAAAGTAAAAGCAGGGACTTGCTTGAGCTCTCCCCCAATTCCCTCCACATTTCTGTAAAAATGACTCTAAACAAATTCTAAAGTTACAAAACCCACAAAATGACAGAGCACAACCCATCTCCAGCCCAAGGAAGCCTAGAAGGTCAACAGGAAGGGTTTATTGAACCAGACTGGAAGTGGAGCAAAGTCCAGAATGGCCTGTGCTGGCACAGACCACTGGCAGCTGTGACAGTTTCTGGATTTCTCAACTCACAAACATCAAAGACAAAGTAGAAGGTCAGTGGGGAAACTCTGTTGGACCTGGGTGAGAGAAGAGCATGGTCCAGTACTAGCCCTGGAGTGGAGGAGGGGCAGAGGTGGCATTGGCGGTGGCAATAGCAGCAGCTGCTGCTGCTGCAAGAGCTCCAGAACCACAGATGGTAGGGGGAATCAAGTGGCTGATAAGAGGGCAATTTCAGGGGTTTCTTTGCTGGCTCTAAGGCAGGATTCTCTTGCTTTGCCCTGCTTGGATCTGGGTCACAGTATTGGGTAGTGGTCCTGGGGTGAGGAGGAGTGCTGGCATGTCAGAGCTTGTGGCGACTATGGAGAGGGAGTCCTCCTCACAGTTCTAAGGCAGAAAAGAATGCTTATGGTCACTCACATGTCAGAGCACAGGCCAGGGGAGGAGTAATCACCTCTCCTTTGATCATAATACCTTAGAAAAACTGAAAATGTACAGTGCCTAGAAGTAGCTCTGACAACAGTTGCTCAAAATCTCTGAAAATTGGGATAGAGCACTCTCCACTCTGGAATCAAAGTCCTCCTTTGACAAAGAGCTCAAAAGTCAAGTAATTGACTGGGAGTATGAGCAAACAGCATAGAAAAAAATCAGACTACAGAATCTTACTTTTGTGACAAAGAAAATCAAAACATACAACCAGAAGACAACAAAGTCAAAGCTTCTACATCCAGAGCCTCTGAGAAAAATATGAATTGGTTGCAGGTCATGGAGGAACTCAAAAAGGATTGTGAAAATAAAGTAGTAGAAATAAAGGAAAAAATGGGAAATGAGAGTGATGCAAGAAAATCATGAAAAATGAATCAACAACTTACTAAAGGAAATCCCCCAAAATACTGAAGAAAATAACACCTTAAAAAACAAATTAACCCAAATGAAAAAAGAGGTCCAAAAGTCAACAAGGAGAAGAATGCCTTAAAAATCAGAATTGGCCAAATGGAATAAGAAGTCCAAAAGTTCACTGAAGAAAATAATTCCTTAAAAATTAGAATGGAGGTATGGTTAAGTGGCACAGTCAATAGAGCACCAGCTCTGGAGTCAGGAGGACCTGAGTTCAAATCCAGCCTCAGACACTTAACACAAAACTAGCCATGTGACCTTGGGCAAGTTATTTAACCCCAATTGCCCTACCTTCCCCCTTCCAAAAAAAGAAAAAATTCAGAATGGAGTAAATGGAAGCTACTGACTTTATGAGAAATCAAGAAATTATAAAACCAAGCTAAAAGAAAGAAAAAATAGAAGGCGATGTGAAATATCTCAATGGAAAAACCCACTGGCCTAGAAAACAGATCCAGGAGAGATAATTTAAAAATTATTGGATTACCTGAAAGCTATGATCAAAAAAAGAGTCTTTCAAGAAGTTATTAAGGAAAACTACCCTAAAATTCTAGAACAAGAGGGGAAAATAGGAATCAAAAGAATCAACCAAACACCTCTTGAAAAAGATCCCAAAAAGAAACCTTCTAGTTGTATTGTAGCCAAATTCTAGAGTTCTCAGGTCAAGGAGAAAATATTACAAGGAGCTAGAAAGAAACAATTCAAGAATTGTGGAAACACAATGAAGATAACACACAATCTAGAAGCTTCTGCATTAAAGGATTGAAGGGTTTGGAATGTGATATTCTGGAGCTCAAAGGACCTAGGATTAAAACCAAGAATCACCTACCCAGTAAAACTGACTATAATACTTCAGGGGGGAAAATGGATATTGAATGAAATAGAGGATTTTCAAGCGTTCTTGATGAAAAGACTAAACATGAACAGAAAATTTGACCTTCAAATGTAAGAATCAAGGGAAGCATGAAAAGGTAAACAGGAAAGAGTAATCATAAAGGAACTTACTAAAGTTCAATAGTTTACATTCCTACATAGAAAGATGATATTTGTAATTCGTGAGACTTTTCTCAGTATTAGGGTAGTTGAAGGGAATATATGTCTGTCTGTATGTATGTATGTATATATGTATAGACAGAGGGCATGGGGTGAGTTAAATATGAAGGAATGATATCTAAAAAAATAAAATTTAGGGGTGAGAGAGGAATATATTGGGAGAAGGAGAAAGGGAGAGATAGAACAAGACAAATTATCTCACATAAAAGAGGCAAGAAAAAAACCATTACAGTGGAGAAGAAGAGGGGGGTGGTGAAAGGGAATGAGTCAACCTTAGTCTCATTGGATTTGGCTTTAGGAGGAAAAAACATACACCCTCTATTGGGTATCTTACCATACAGGAAAGTATGGGGGAAGGGGATAAGACTGAGGGATGATAGAAGGGAGGTCAGATTGGGGGAGGGAGTAGTCAGGAGCAAACACTCTTGAAAAGGAACAGGGTCCAAGGAGAGAATCGAATAAGAGGGGGGTGGCATAGGATGGAGGGAAATATAGTTAATCTTTCATAATATCACTATTATGGAAATGTTTTGCATAACAACACATATATAACCTATATTGAATTGCTTGTCTTCTCAATGGTAGTGGGTGGGGACAGATGAAGGGAGAGAATATGGAACTCAAAGTTTTTAAAAACAAATCTCAAAAAAAATTGCTTTTACATGCAAGTGGGTAATAAGATGTATAGGCAATGGGGTATCACAATGTATCTTGCCCTACAAGAAAGTAAAGGGGAAAGGAATAAGAGGGAGGTTGGTGACAGAAGGGAGGGCAGACTGAGGAAAGGGCTAATCAGAATACATGTCATCTTGGGGTGGGGGTAGGGGAGAGATGGGGAGAAAATATGAAACTCAAAATCTAGTGGAAATGAATGTTGAAAACTAAAAATAAATAAATTCTGAAAAGAAAAAAAGTAATTGGGAACTACTTAACAAAATAAGTAAAAATACAATAAAACACAAACCTCAAATGGAGATGAGACACAGGACAGTTTTACATAGTATTAGAAAGTAAAATGAAAGCATAATTTTGTTAAAAAGGAAAGAAATAAATGACATCTCCACTATCCACAAAAATAGGCCATTTCACTGATAAAGATGATTCTTTTGACCATCTGATTTATTCAGTTTATAGCGTCATTCAGAGGCAACATGGCAAAGTGCGAAGAATATTGAGTTTGGAATTAGAGATGACGGTAGGAAGAGGGACTCTGTTTTGAATTCTGTTTCTAGTGTTTACTGGCTTTGAGAACATGGAAAGTATAATGGCAAGAAAGAAATGTAACGTCATTGAGCATGTCCTAAAACTGCATGAAAAGTGGTGAACGTGTACAATGCCCAAAGGGTAGATGCAATGAATGAGGAATCGTAGGACTGAAAAAGATACTGAGATCATGTAGTGCAACTTTTATTTAAAGAAGAGGAAGCCCAGAGAGGTAAAGGGACACACTCTAGGTCACATGGCTAGTAAGTAGAAGAGCTGGAATTCAAACCTAGGTCCTTGAATTCTGAGTACAATTCTATTTCCATTATGCCATGTTGCCTTTTAAGGAGATGAAGAGATTGAGCTTAGACTTTTTTCAATATATCAAATTCTGTCTAATAGTTTTCAGTTCTTATGTGTAGAAAGAATTTTGAAGAACTGAAGAACTTTGGAATTGATTGTGAAACATGGGAGACACTGGCACAGGACCACCCAGCATGGCATGTCTGCAACAAAGGTGTTGTGCAAAGCAGAATTACAGTAGCTCAAAAGAAATGTGAGATGCACAAATTTAGAGACAACTTCTCTCCAAATGTTCATCTGGACTATTTGTGCCTGACCTGTGGTAGAGCCTTCTGAACTTGTATTGGTCCAATCAAGTACAGTCAGACACAGTGTACCTTGATCCCAACATAGTGATGTCATGTTGGTCCACTTTGAGCATGAAGGATGACAACCAACCAACCAATAAATCTAAGTATTGCTCTGTCCCTGCCCTCCCATCCTTTTTGGTCTAGAATGATGATTTCAGTTATGTGAGGACCAACAGGTGTGGAAGCTCCCTTCAACTACCCAGATCAGCAATTACATTAATAATTTATAGTCTTAAAGAGTTGCCTGTGGAAGTGAGACATCAAATGACTCATCCATGTGGCAGAGCTGGTATATTTCAGAGGCAGGATCTGAGACTATGTCATCTTGCATCTAAGACCAGAACTGTACCCTTAATGCCAGGCTGCCTCTCAAGTCTGACCTTTTATCCTTGTTTAGAAACTATAATTCCAAGCATAGAAGCAATGACTAAATGGTGGAACAAGGGAAAACTGAGGCACAGGAAAAATAAGGAAAGGATTATGAAATTTAATTAGATTCCATGGATAATTAGATTATATAAATGGAATTTAATTAAATTTCACAGCAAGTAATTTGCTAGAAAAAATAAACAAAATCTCAAAAACCACTGATTTTGCAGAAAGATTACTATATTAAAGATTAAGGCAAAGTGGAGCCAAAATGATAGAGCAGCAAGAAGCAGAGAAGCCCAGCTTGCCCTAAAACATATGATTGAAATAGATCTAGAAAACACACCAGACCAAATCCTGAAAGAGAAATTAAAGAAAAAGTCACAGAGTTGTCAGCATTAGGAAACAGACAAAGAAGTCTATGAACAGTGGGGGAAGAGACTGGGTCAGAAGCATGCCACCACAGGAAGCCTCAAAGAAAAAACAGCTTGTGCACAAATTCAACTAGAATTCCTAGGAAGGATGAAGCAAGAGTTACAAAGAGTTTAAATTTGTTTTTACCAATGAAGTTAAAATGCTGGTAAGAAAAAATTGGAAAAGAAAAGAAAGCTATGGAAAAAAGAATTAGAAAGAGAATTAATAGCTTGACTCAAGATATATAAAACTTTGCCCAAGCAACAAACTTCCTAAGAATTAGAGTGGGTCAAATAGAAACCAATGATTCCATGAGACAAAAAAAAAATTAAAATAAAATCAAAAGATTAAAAAAATCTGAGTTACCTCATAGCAAATCCCACTTGTCTTTGAAAACAGATTGAGGGGGAAAATTGTAGAATCATTGGATTACCTAAATGCCATGACCAAAAAAAGGATTTGGACATTATATTTCAAGAAATCTTAAAAACAAGCAAACAAAAAGAGAAACTTTCCCTTGTTTCTTAGAACCAGAGAGCAAAGTTGAAGTAGAAAGAACCTACCAGTCACATCTCCTAAATGAAACCCAAAATGAAAATTGTCAGGAACATGACAACCAAAATTCAGAGCTTTTAAATCAAAAGAAAAAATACTGCAAGCAGCAAGAAAGAAAGAATTCGAGTACCTAGGAGGCACAGTCAGGATTGCACATGATTTAGCAGTCACCACTATAAAGGAGCAGAGGGTTTGGAATACAATATTCCAGAAAGCAAAGGATATAAGCTTAAGGCCAAGAATAACTTACCCAGCAAAACTGAATATAATTCTACAGGAAAATTAATGAAATAGAGAATTTCCAGGCATTCCAGATGAAAAGACCAGAGTTTCATAAAAACTATAAAGTTCAAATACAGTTATTAAGATATTAATTTAAAAAAAATAAACATAAATGAACAATTATAAGGGACTAAACCATTATTCTAAGGTACTTACGTTCCAAATATGGGGAGATGATACATGTGTCCCCTCTGAAGACTCTCATCTTCAGGGGTTATAGATTGAATCTAATTAAACAAGGTCTAGGAGTGATTCTGTCATGTATTTATGAGAAGAATGGAGAGCAGAAGAGGAATATACTGAGAAGCAGAGGAGTGAAAGGAAGGTTAGGAAAATTTTTTGCTCATAATCAGGGTGCACAAGTACTTATCCATGTAAACAAGGAGGAAGGGTTTGGGAGAGAAAGCTGACACTTAAATTTCATTTGCATTTGAACTGCTCAAAACAGAAAGGAAGATTACATCTACAAAGTTGAGTTGTAGTTCAGTCTTTTCAGTCATATCCAACTCTTTGTGATCCCTTTTGGGGTTCTCTTGGCAAACATGCTGGAGTGGTTTGTCATTTCCTTCTCCAGCTCCTTTTATAGATGAGGAAACTGAGGCAAACAGGGTTAAGTGACCTGCCCAGGGTCATACAGCTAGTAAGTGTCTGAGGCTGGATTTGAACTCAGGAAGACTCATCTTCCTGACTCCAGGCCTGGTGCTCTATCCCCTTTTCCACCTAGCTATCCTATACAATTGAATACAGAAATATATTTCACTCAACAGGAAAATAGTGAGGAAAGGGGAAAAGGGAGAAGGGGGAATTAGAGGGAGAGCAGATTAAGGAAAATATTATTTCTATGCAAAACAAACTAAATATGTACAAAACATATATGTATGTATATATATATATATATATATATATATATATGGCTTCTTTGAGGTGACAAACACTGAGGATCTGAGGGTGTTTCCATAAATCGATATGTAAATATGATGGAATACTATTATAACATAAGGAATGATGAAGGGAAAGGTTTCAGAGAGACCTGGGAAGATTTATATGAACTGATAGAGAATGGAGTGAACAGAACCAGGAGAACAAGTTATGCAATGACAATATTGTCAAGACAAATAACTTTGAAAGAATTAAGACATCTAATCAACATGATGACTAAACACAGTTTCAGAGGACTAATGATGGAATATGCTACCCACTTCTGGATAGAGTTGTAAAGGTCTCTCTGTGCAAAATGAGACTATATGTTTTTGAATACAGACAACGCAGAAATTTGTTTTGCTTGACCATATGTATTTTTAACAGTGGGAATTATTTTTCTTTCATTCTCAAGGAGGAGAGAGGGGAGGGGGAAAAGGTGAATTTTTGCTGACTAAGATAGAAAGAGAGATAGATAAATAGATTAATTTTTTAAAAAGAACAAGGCACTGAGTAAGGTAGTATCTGTTATTGAAGAGACTGAGGTGCTAAATCCCTTCAGTTTGGGAGTTCTGAGCTGCCATAGGGATAAAGTCTATAAATGTTCACATTATGGTAGAGGTAGAGTTGTCTAAAGAGAAGCAAACAAGTCCAGATCAGAAATGGCATAGATCAAAGCACCCTTGCCAGTCAGTAGTGGCATTTGCTGGTTAGTGGTCAAGTACATGTCTGTCCAGCCTAGGCTAGAGACCCAGTGTCAACAAAACCCAAAACAAAACAAAAAGCAACTTGAATTCCAGTTTCAGTTCCACCACCAAGTTGCTGAATAACTTTGGACGGATATTTAACCTCTCTATACCTCTTTCCTCATTTGTAAAATGGGAATAATAACACTTGCCACCTACTTACCTCCCACAGATATTGTGGGGCTTAATTAATGTTTGTGAAATGCTCTGAGCAACTTGGAAAGAAGGGGTTTTTGAAAATGCAAGGTATTATTTAGACAAAAGGAAGAACATGATCAGAGAAGCCTCTCAGAGAGTTATTTTGAGTAGCCTTTTAATGAGATTTTTTTTCCCATTGCTTTTTGTCTTACAAGGGAAGAAAAATTCATTAACAAGGTGAAATGTCCTGCAGGCTAATTGCCTTAATGAAGAAAACTTAGCCTTCATTTCATTTTATCTGGACACACTTTCTGCCCCTATAGGAACATTTTAGAATCTTGCCTTTCTGTAGAATACTTCTGTCCTTTGCAAGACCTCAAAGTCCCATAGCACTGGAAATGAACTCTGTGAGAAATAGGATAATAAAAATTGAGAGCTGTGGTTTAGGGAGTTTGCTTTAGACTTGGCAGCCAGAATTTCCTGGTTCCTGATCCCATTGTTTTATCCTGGATCCAGTTTACTTTTTTTTTTAAATCTTTTTCCCCTCATCTGTAAAATGAAGATAATAATGATCTCTGTGAAGTTGAACGGAAATTTTCTGTATTTACTTAAAAAAATCCATTTGCTTTTCATCAATCTCTGCATTCAAAGACATAACAGAATCTCAGAAATAGACAGCATCTCAGAGGCCATATAATACAACATATTCCTGTACAGAAATCTCTTTTAAGAGATCCCTAAGAAGTGGTTCCCTAGCTGCTGCTTGAAGGCACCCAGTGAAGAAGAGACCACCACCTCCTAGGACAGCTCATTCTACTAACAGATGATACTTAGAGTTAGGCTATTTTTCCTTCCACCAACTGTCCTTTAATTCTGTTCTAATAGTCAAGCAAAATAAATCTAATCTCTCTTCTTCAAATACTTGAAGACAGCAATGATGCTTCCCCTGCCCCACCCACCACCAGTAGTCTCCTCTTCTCCAAGCTAAATAATCCAGTTTCCTGAAACCTAGCCTCACATGACCTGGTAACCCACCGTTCATCATCCTAGGTGCCCCATGCAGAATACACATTCAAGCTTTTCAGTGTTCTTCTTAACATGGGGAACTAGAAATGACAAGAGTTTTCAAAAATTTCATTATTTTAAAACTGAACACCTTTACATACTACCATTTTGCAACCATAGAATTCTTTTAATGCAAAAAGGATTTTTAAAAATCTGGAAAATTATGGAAACACTAAGACTTAGGTTTGGAATGGCTGCTTTTTCTAAGTGTTGTTATATGGAAAAAATTAATAAATACAATGTTACCATATCTACTAATAATATTCAATTATGAATATTGTGAACAAGCCAGGGAACATCCTTTCTTTCCTTTCTCTCCTTTCCTCCCTTCCTTTCCTTTCTCTCTTTTCCTTTCTTCCTTCCTTTCCTCTCTCTTTTCCTTCCTTCCTCCTTTCCTCCTTCCTTCCCTGTTTCTCTTTTCCTTCCTTCCTTGCTCCTTCCCTCTCTCCTTCCTTCCTTCCTTCCTTCTCCCTCCCTCTCTCCCTCCTTCCCTCTCTCCTTCCCTCCCTCCCTCCCTCCCTTCCTTCCTTCCTTC
>CM053596.1:247846648-247863450 GCA_028646575.1 Pseudocheirus occidentalis | reverse complement strand
CTTTCTTTCTTTTCTTTTCTTTCTTCACAAGCTCAACATGAATTTACAATGTGATATCATAACCAAAAAAGTCAATGTAATCTCAGGCTGCAAGACAAGGGAAGGAATAGTTTCCTGGAGAAATCTCGAATATTGCATTCAATTTTTGGTGGAACATTTTAGAAGTATTATTGATAACTATAGGGCATCTAGAGGAAGGAACTGAGATCATACTTACCATTTGCAGATCAAGCAGCTAAATCTAAGATCAAGCTAAGCTAGATATTAGCCTTGAAAGAGGAGATCTGATTGCTATCTTGAAGCATTTGAAGAACTTATGTCATCTAAGAGGGGATTCAATTGTTCTTCTGGCCTCAGAGGGCAGACCTAGGAGTAAAGATTAGACCACTACTTGTTGTGTATGTTGTAGGAGAAATTCTTATTCAGGTATATAGGTGGGACAAGGGTTCTCTAAGGTCTTTTCCAACTCTCTGAGCCTGTGATTCTTTATTTTGGAAAAAAAGCTTTTGACTCAGTCAGCAAAGTCTTCGATTTAACTGTTGTCTCTGATAATAGCTGTCTGAAGTTATCCAATTTCCCCGATGTTCAATCTCTACACCTGTAGTATAACAACTCTTGTAGTTCCTATCTCACAGGACTAATGTGAGGCAGAAATGGAATTAAACATAATATTCCAGAGCTCCACTAATAATCTTGGTGTAGATTTAAGCTTGAATAGCTTTTAAAACTGCACTGAGACTTCTGGGACACTGAATATGTAATAGATGGTACTTTTCACACCTTGAAATGTGCTGTTATATTTTATATAAATATTAATTGTTATTTTCTTACATTATTATAAAATAATCTTGATTTGATGCAGTGATTTAGGGAACACAGCCACTAATATACCAGTCACACTATAATACCCACTTAGCATCTTTCATCTATGTGTCACCTACCATTCACCCTTGTTCTAACTGAACATGGCCCTTGAAAATCAACCAACCCATCAACAAGCATTTAGTAAGTGTTTGTTATATGCCAGGTACTGGAGACACAAAGACAAATATGAAGCAATTCTTACTCTCAAGAAGCTTACATTCTGTTGGGAGAAATAGCATGAATATGAGTAAGTATATATAGCATACGTATAAAGAAAAGACAAAATAATATAGTTGGGGGAGTGAAGGAGGCTCTGGTAGCTGAGGGAATACAGAAAGGTCTGATGGAGGAATTGAGTTTTGAGCCTGAGCTTTGAGGGAAGTTAGAGATTCTAAGATGTGGATGTGAGGAAGGAATAAGTTTCTGGCATGTGGGTCAACCTGTGTAAAGCCACGGACATTGGGAATCTCTATGTTATATGAGTGGAACAGCGAAATGGCCACTTTGCCTAGACCTACAAGTGCCTGAACAGGAATTGTATATGATAAATCTGGAAAGGTAAGTAGCACAGTTTCAAATATCCAGTGATTTCATCCGTGTATTTACTTTCTACACCCATATAGATCACAATCCTTATATGTTGGTGTTGTTGCTTCTGTTCTTACTGAGCTGCTGTGGAGATTTTTTAAAAAAACATCACAGGTTGCCCAAACTTCAAGTGATGAGTTTCTCTGCAATTGGCTTAGTCTGGTCCTCAAATGACAAAGATAATCTATTGCTGGTCTTTAAACCAAATCCTTCCAATTTAGTGACATCTTCCAGAGTCTGTGCTCTGTGGTTATAGCTTGTAATTGACCACACTTCAATAGCTGTGACCAATAATTGCAGTTCTTCCCAAATCAATGCTCATTCAATCAGTGCTTGAGGACAGAGAGGCCAATAATATGTTGGCTTCTCCCTTCTACTGTTCCCTCACTTGAGGAAACCAAAACACTTTCCTAAGGAGCCTTATTTCCATCTTCTTCATCTACCTTTCCCTCTCCCCACAATGGCAGGATTGGGTAGGTTGGGGATGGTGGTGGTGAGGTTTTATGGGGAAAGCCACTCCAGTTTCTTGCTTTTTCTTTATCTTGAGCCCTATAATTCAACATGTATACACATACCCATGATACTGCCTAACATTAGGACACTCATCAAGAGAGTTCTGTTGGTATTAGCCTGATTTGTAACATTAAATCTCTTATATTCTTGCCCTGTCTTCCTCTACCATCCCAGTCCTTGTATCCTAAAACAGTAGTAGTAATAGTAGAGTCATCATCTTCATCATCACTGACATTAATATTCAACTTTAAGTAAATAAATATTTAAATACTTTCCAATCCAATCCAATAAACATTTATTAAGTACCTCTTATGGGACAGGCACTGTATAAACTCTGGGGATACAATTCATAAAAAGAAAGACAATCTTTACCTTCAAGGAGTTTATACTCTAATGGGAGAAACATCACAGAAAAGGAGACAGGAATGTGGGGGAAAGGGGGTCAGGGATGGGAATGGGCCACTGGGGGAATCTTGTTCCATGAAAAGGAAACCAGAAAGCACAGCAGACACAAAGTAGAATGATATGAAAGTCCCATTTCTGCCCTCTATAAAAGAAGGCATTAGGACTTCCCACACATTATCTGGTTTGAGCTTCATAACAGCACAAGAAGTGAGATATTATGGGTATTATGATTATTATCACCATTTTATAAATGAGGAAACTGATTTAAAGGAGTTACATGACTTACCTATGTTTACATAACTAGTGGAACCTGGGTTTGAATCCCAACTCTGTCCTTGCTTGTATGGCCTTAGGCAAGGCACTTAGCTTCCTGACAGTCTCAGTTTCTCCATCTGTAAAATGAGGGAGTTGGATTAGATGGCCTTTAAGGCCCTTTCCATCTTTAAATCAATGAACCCTTAATCAGGAGATTATCATGCATAATGGCAAGAATAAGCATCAGAAGCAAGGTTCAAACTTTGGTCTTACCTGGTTCCAGAGCCACATTTTGTTATACTAAGGTGGCAATTATAATAGATTATGTTATCACTGGACTCCTTGCCTGAATGGAACCCTTTCTGAACTGTATAGAGAACCAAAAGCTAGACCAGGAGTCCCAAAAGCCTGAGTTAGGATCCGACTTCAGGCATGGCAAATTAATGAATTCCTCTAAACCCTAGTTTTCTCATTTATGAAACAAGGATAATAATAGCACTTACCTTACAAGTTTGTAAGGATCAACTGAAAATATCTGTAAAACGCTTTTACAGAGATATTTTAATATTTTTATATTTTAACATAAATATTAACTATTAATATAACACATCTCACACACAAACTTTAATGAGCTCTAAAATGTAAGGGTTTTTTAAAAATCATTTTAATTATTTCTTTTGTCTGGAATTCCCTTACTTATCCCCATCCCCCAATTTCTACTGTTCCTCCACAGTGCTTACAAAGTGAGTACTGTGAGTATTGTGTAGAGTACAATGCTCTATACATAGGGGGAATTAAATAAAATCTTGATCTAATAAACCTCTCTTCTACGTGACTCAAACTTTCTTTACTCCAGAATTTAGTTTATGGGAATGAAACATCATAATTTTCTAGCATAGTCTCATCCCCGTTACTAATTCATTCTTTTTTTGGGCAGCACACTGTACTTACTACAAATTGAGATGTCAGGATGGCCAGGATAGCCAGGATATGTGTCTCCCCTTTCTGGTCCTTTGGTTAAAAAAATCAAACTCTCTCTCTCTCTCTCTCTTTCTCTTTTCTCTCTCTCTCTCTCTCTCTCTCTCTCTCTCTCTCTCTCTCTCTGTCTCTCTCTCTCACTCTCTTTGTGTCTCTCTCTCTCACACACACACAAACACACCCCAACAACTACAACTTTTTTTGTATAAAGATTGAAAGTGGAGACAGAGCATTAAGGGATCAATCTTAAGTAGCATGAACTCTGGTTCAGACTAAAGTTTTCTTATGTGCTCTGTCAGACTGTGATTTACTGTGGCATTAGTGTCAAGAAGTGCCATACAGGGAAATCTCTAGGGAGGTACAGAAGGATTTAGAGGCCAACCAGTGATTGCTAGCAAATCATATGCAGACTTCAATGCAGAATTTTCCCCTGTTGCTTTTATAAGTTTAATAAGCATCCATGTGCTGGCCTGTTTCTCCTTGTAGTTCGTCTCTTGTTCAAGTCCTGTGCCTCAATTCTATGGTTTAAGATTGCTTTTTCAAGACCTTGCCCAGTTGTGGCTCTGGGACAAAGTGTTCTTTTTCCAGGCATGGTCTTTTTAATCCTGAGCCAGCCATGACATTCCCACCCCCCTCCTTTTCTGGCCATAATGTAAGCATGAATCTGAAAATGATCTGTATAAATAGGGTTTTATGGATTTTTTCCCCTCCAACATCTTAGGAGGCCAGAAAAAAGAGAACAGAATTTCATCCTCCACTCTTTTTTCTTATTAACTTGATTTTAATTTCTTTTACCAATAAAAATATTGAACAAATTCCCTCATTTTCTGTTTTTCAGATGTGCCTAGAGCTGGGGGTGGGGGTGGAAAGCAAAACAAAACATGGCGGGCATATTGGCTCAGGTGGGCAGGACTAATCTACTGGAGTTTCATACTTGAAGAGTTTGGTGTGGGGTTTTCTTTTCCTACCAACCCATACGGTAATGACTGAAAAAAAAAGGCATTGATGTCACTGTGGGAGGGCCCTGAGTCGGAGCAGCCAAGAAAATGGCAGGTCAAGGTTGAGATAAGTTGGCAGAGACTTACTTAAAGCAAAGTCATGTTGCTACTGGCAGGACTCGAATAATTCTAACCAAATATAATTTCCCAAGAACAATTTGCTTTCCAAAGTTGAAGAAAAAAATTCACAAGAAAGACTCTAGAAATAGAACAAAGCACCTTACAATTAAATTCAAAGCAATCTTGGCTCTTCCCTGACTTCCAATTGGACCTCAGGAAAACAGGGAGCCAAAGCAACCAAGGGAAGAATAGCTTATTAAAATAGAACTGAAAGGTTCATTGTAATGTGGCCCAAGGGTTGGCAGTCTACAGTACCAATGTCAAATTTGGCACAGATAAGGATTTAAAACATATTTTCCAGGACCTGCTGTAGGTAAAATTGTGAAGTTGATGTAACTAGGTAGAGTCAGAAGACATAGGCCTGGGTTGTACAGCTATTATTTACTTTTACCATAAGACATATCCCTTCATGTGTCTGAGAGACAATGATGCCCAAAGTAACTATGTCACAAGGCCATTACATGAATCAAATGAGATAAAGTTTAAATGATACTTTGCCACCATAATGTGCTTTTCTGGGCCTTGAGTCAGGAAGACCTGAGTTCAAATTTGGCTTCAGATACTTACTAGCTGTGTGACCTAGTCAAGTCACTTAACCTGTGTGCCTCAATTTCCTCATCTCTAAGATGGGGATAATAAGAATTTCTATTTGCCACGATTGTTTCTATTTGCCAGGATCATGCCTGTAAAGCACTCAGCACTGTGCCTGGTACATAGTACAACAGAGATGATTGCTATTTTTATATATTCTTACTGTTACATAAAAATGAGTTATCAGCAGGCAGAATTTATCCCTGGGACCTTCCTGCCCCCCACCCCCCTCCCGTGTATTGTAATTCGTGAATGAAATGATATATAATGTTGTATATTTTAGTTTTCTGAGTTTGTGTCTTTTCCTCCAGTAGACTGTAAGTTTATATGAGGGCAGAGACCGTGTCTTCTCTAAATTTTCTATCTTCCCATTATGCCTGGTTCATGCTCTACACTCATCTTGTGTATTATAAATATTAAATGAATTAATGAATGAATGCTCCTCTCCAAAAGTCTATCCTGTGTTCAAGATTTGCTTTCTCTTGGCAGTCACTTAAACTGGGCTAAGGTATCACTTTCAGATAACTGTGCTGCGATTGATATTTTGGGGTCCCTGGAATAATGCTGTAAAGAGAACCTCAGTACACAGGGTGGGAGTGAGAGAAAAAGAGAAAAGTTCACATCATTGTTCTTTTCCTCTTTCTGTTCCTTGCCAGGAACCTGAGGTTATGGAAGTCATCTTTCGCCCACTCCATTCCCCTCCATCCTTCCCCCTCTCCCATGCTGTTCTGGACCAGGTCTTGGCCAAAGGACTTGGCCAAACTGAGTTACAGCCAACTGACATCTGAGAGCCAGGGGGATGGGAGAAATGACCTGAGGCCATCCTCCATCCCCAAGATGTGACTAAGTGAAGGCTTGGCCTGCTACCTCTGAAAAGCTGCCAATTCCTGATCTAGACCACAGAATACCAGACATTTGGCTTATGTGGGAGCTGGGAGGGGGTTCTCCCATAATGGTTCAGTCAGATGTTAACCCAGCTTGACAATTCTTCCCAAAGAAAATGGTCTCTTGAGAGTCGCAGGTCCTGAGAATGAAGAACCCAAGTGACAAAGTAATTAGGTATTCTACTCCTGGTGCTTTGAAAAGGAACATAATACCAGGGAGAGGAAACATGGGGAAATGGAGGAGTTCTAAAGCTGACTTTACCTCCAGCTACTTTGGGCACAATTTCTTCACCTATGAGATAAAGGGGTTGAATTAGATCAGGGGCTGCTAACCTGGTGTCAATGAACTTGTTTTAAAAAATATTTTGATAACTGTTTTTCAACAAAATTGGTTTTCAACCAAATGTAATAGTCACTCATTTGTTTAATTTGCTTTTTATGTTTGTTTTGTTTTGTTCTGTTTGTTTTGTTTTGTAGGCAATTGGAGTTACTTAACTTGCCCAAGGGTCACGTCTAGTAAGTGCATGAGGTCGAATTTCAGCTCTGGTCCTTCTAATTCCAGGGACAGTTGCTACATTTACTTTACCACTTAGCTGCCCTTAATTAGGTTTCCAAGTTAAACACACACACACACACACACATACACACACACACACACACACACACACACACACGACTCCAGAACTAGAACAAAGCACCTTACAACTAAACCAAAAGCCTCAGGAAAATAGAGAGTCAAAGCAAGTAAGCGATGAGCAGCTTATTAATATATAACCAAAAGGTTCATTATAATGTAGACCAGAGGCTGGCAATCTACAGTATCCATGCCAAGCAATGAGTTAGAAGAGTGATATCAAAACAAGATAGAAACAGGGACCACTGAACTGTACTGGGAATCCCTGCAGGGCACATATTGACTTAGTTTTAAAATGTGATGTCTATATAGCTATATTATATCTATGTAATATCTATACAATATCTAATATCTATATGTTTTAACATAATTTTATTAATTTTGTTAAATATTTCTCAATTACACTGTCATCTGGTTTGGGCCACCCTCAGGAGTGGTTGTGAGTCTTGTGAGGTTCAAAGGTCATGTGTTTGACATCTCTCATTTAAAATCTGAGGTATCAAACCTTGGATCTAAATCACAGGCAAGTCTTTGCCAGTTGATCTTGACCTTGACCTGCCGTTTCCTTGGCTGTTCCAACTCAGGGCCCTCCCACAGTGACATCAATGCCTTTTTCAGGCATTGCCATATGGGTTGGTAGGAAACACCAAACTCCTTGAGTAAGAGACTCCCATAGATCAGAACTGCCAGGGAGGTCCAGTACCACCCACCTGAGTCAAGTATGCCTGTCATATCCCCTTCCCCTCACCTTCCCCCCCCCAGCCCCAGCTCTTGGCACATCTGAAAAATAGAAAGTGAGGGAAATTGTTCAATATTTTTGTTGGGAAAAGAAATTAAAATCAAGTTAACAACAGAATCATTCCCAGGCCCCCCTTAGGCAAATCTGTGAAGGAAACCTAACTTTATAATCCTATGCATTTTATTTTATACATTTAAAAACATTTTGAAAAGCAGACTAGAGATTTTGTCAGACTCCCAAAGGGGCCCATGACACAAGAGGATTTGAAGCACTGGACTAGATGAACTTCAAGGTCCCTTCTACCTTTAAGATTCAGTGGGTTCCTTGATCAAGGTACAATGTCTTGGGTAAAACCTAACCTGGAGCTTTTGACTCAATGTATCCTCATATTCTGTAACTTTTTTCATTGCTGAAATGAAACTTATTGGGAACCAGAAGAGACTTAATATAAAGAGGTAATAGTGTCTGCATTGTAGGATATGAAACTATGGTGAAAACAAGAAGAGAATAAGCAGAAAGTTCTCCCAGGCTCAGAAACATTTTGGAGAAACTGTACTGCCTTTTTAGTTTACCAGACATGCTTATTTCATTTTAATTCCTTGTTTGTTTTCATTTGGGTCAAACGATTGACCCATAGGATCATCATCATTTTCATCATCATAGTTAGTATTTTTATACTGCTGTAAGGTATGCAAAACACATCACGATTATCACCTCATTTTATCCTCAAAACAACCTCAGCAGGGAAGTGCTTCCCATTTTACAGATGAGAAAATTGAGGCAGACAGAGGTTAAGTGACTTACCTAGGGGCACACAGGTAGCAAGTGTCTGAAGCCAGATTTAAACTCAGTTCTTCCTGACTCCAGGTCCAAAGTCCTCTCTGCCATATTTTTGGGGGGTCTAGGCCAATGATTCCATCCTTCTAAAGGAAATGACTGATATGGGAAAGTTTTAAGCAACTCGTCTGTCACTTAGGGTCTTGGAGAGTTGCCTTGGGCACTGAAATGTTAACACCTTGCCCTCCTTCTTGATTTGAATTCAGCTCTCTTTAACTTTGAAGCCAAATCTCTCTCTGCTCTGCATACTGCTTCTCTCCTTAAGTAGAACCATCAAAAGTGCCCCCTACTAACACAATAGATGGATTTCCCCTTCATGAATAGAGATCCATGTGCAAAATTAATTTTCCCCAATATCTAGTTTCATGCTATTGCCCTTCTTTTCAGAGAGACAGTATTGAGTTTCCTTCATGGCAATAGGTGATCTCTTAATGATTTTTGGTAGCATCAAACATTTTGTACACTCTATGCAATATTACTATTCTCATCTTACCCCATTACAGACTCAAAATCTTAGATCAAAGTCCTTAATTAAATCTTATTATTACATATTAGAGTCCCATCTTTCTAAGGAGTGCGATGGTGGGGAGGGTCTCCATTTTTTCTTTTTGACAAGGATGCGGCTGCCCCACAGGTGACCAGGGCACAGCAATGCCAGGAAGAGACGTAAAGTTACAAGGTTTTCTTAGTCATCTACCTGTTAAATAATAACACTAACTGATGCCTCTTCTTTCTCAGGCTGCCCTGGCCACATACAATCTTAAAAACAATAAAATTGTTTTCAGCAGGCCCAGTGTCTCTATTTTAATGATCTCCAAGCTCAGCAGTAACAGTCATATTCTGGTGTGTTTGAGGGCAAACAAACATGTTCTAAGTGTCTGGGGAAACTCCTGTGTTAGAAATCAGAGAACTACTTCCTCATTACTGTAGCTGCTAAGAATGTGAAAACAAAAGAGGCTGCTCCCCCAACTCACAAATTCAATATTATTTATGCTGCTTAGACAACCCTTAATGTAACTTTGGGAGGCCCAGCTGAAAGAGTCCAAAGGCCTTGCTGTGTATAATGTTTTGCAAAGTCAGGAGAGGCTGAATGTTGGATACTTCAAAGCTTCAGAAGGAGATGGACAGTTTTATAAAATGAAATACTCACCTTCTCTTTGAGTCAGCTTTGGCATGAGACCTAATCTCAGGCCTGACCTTCTCCTGGCTGCCCTGCTGATGACCTCAACCTGACCCTGGAGAAATGCATATTGGGGAGGCAAGGGGTGGGGGAAGAAGGGAAGCAGACAGTTGAGGAGCTTGGTAAGAATCAACCCAAGGTTTGTTTTACCACAGTGGAGACATTGTGGTCTTATTTGAATCACATTCAGCTTTACATGCATTTTGGTTTTCTGATAAATGCACCGCTATTTGCCCGGGGGTGAAAATGAGTCTACCCAGATCAGCCACAAACAAGGCTCTGGCTGGAGATAAGTTTCCTGAGAAAAAAGTTTTGGTTCGCCCCTTTCTGACATGATAGGGTTGCCTGCTCTCCCCTTTCTCTAGCCCACTCTGATTGAGCTAAGGTTGGGTTACACAACTTCTTAGACGAATTAAGCCAAGTTCAGGTTCAAACTGGACATTTTCTGAAAGCTTTGTTGCTGGGGAAGCAGTCACCTTCAAAGTAGGAATTCATAGCAATTATCTTAGAGGAAATCCATCTGCAGCCCTTTCTGTCTTCGTCTAACTCCTAAGGAGGAGTCCTTCCATTCTCAACTATGAATTCTGTCTTAGGTCCACCAAGTTGTGTCTTCAGTCTTCAATCTTTTCACCCTTTTCCTGGGACTCAAAACCGGACTCAGGGAATGACATATAAGTTGCATGTTTATGTCATACCCATTGTTGCTTTCTTTTTATTTTCTTCACATATGGTTATGAGCTTCTCCATGATCCTATGTTATTAGACAAGATGGCCAGCTTCTTCTTGTGTCCTTAGCTCTTATGTTTTGTAGACATCATCATCATTATCATCATCATTATCATCATCATCATCATCATCATCACCATCATCATCATCACCATCATCACCATCATCACCATCATCATCATCATCATCATTATCATCATCATCAGCGTTTCTCTAGCACCTACTATGTGCCAAGTACCATACCAAGTCTTTACAAATATTATCTCATTAGATCCTCAAAATAACCGAGTGAAGTATGTGTTATTATTATCCACATTGTGCAGCTGAGGAACCTGAGGCAAACAAAGGTTAAGTGACTTGCCCAAAGTTATCTAAGTAGTAAGTGTCTGAGGTCAGATTTGAACTTAAGACTCTCTGATTCCAGGCCCAGTTCTTTATCCACTGTGCCGCCAAGGATAGTAGTGAGATTATTCAGCAATCATTCATCCTTGTCTCTATTACTCATAAACAACTACGGTGGTCTCCAGGCTACTTGAAAAATGCCTAGGAGTTTCTAGGAGTGCTCAATAAGCACTAATCAGCTAAAAACAACAATTTCACAACTTGGTGTTAAGTTCTTTAATATCAAACTCTTACAAATTTGACATGAATGAGATACTCAAAATGCTATCTTGAGGGGACAGCTATGTGGTGCAATAAATAGAGCACCTGGTGCTGGAGTCAGGAGGAGTTTAGTTCAAATCTGACCTTGGACACTTGACACACTTCTTAGCTGTGTGTTGGGCGAGTCACTTAACCCTAATTGCCTTGCCTTCCTCCCTCCAAAAAAAGAAACTATCTTGGGAAGAAATAGTGAGAAGGGAAATAAACTCATCAGGGAAACTTATAAGGAAATCTTAGATGAGTTTTCACAAGTGGAAAGAAAAATACAAAGTCTGGCTTTCTCGTGGGCAATCTCATAAATGTGGAAGGGTAAAAACACATCCTGAAAGCTGGTTAATTCTCTTTCTCATGGCTCCCTGCTCAAGGCAGCATCTGCTATGGGACTCTAGTCAGAGGGGCCCAGCTGGCAGATGACAGGTTTTGATGAAAAGAGAATTGGTCTGGAAATAACCAGAGCTCTCTGTGAGTAGTGGTTATGGTCAACAGTGTGAAAACCTTTTTATTGCCTATTTGGTAAGAGCTTGATTTTTACAGTAAAGCCCATTGGGAAGTGGTACATGATAAGCTTCTCTGTGAACAGTAGCTCCCCAATTCACTAAGTGAAACCTCATTTATTTAGATTATATTAAAACACAATCTGATTGTTCAGATAATCTCTCATACACAAATTATTCTTGGGCAGGGTCCAGACATGGTTCATCTGTGTGGGAACCTCCTGTGTGCAAACTCCCTCCCCTGGTGTATATCAGCACTTATCCATAATTTATAGAGTTGCCCTGGGCCCTGAGGGGTTAATCTACTTACTGATGGTCGAAGCTGTTTGTGTCAAAGCCAACACTTGCTCCAAGTCTTGCTCCAATGGCAAGCCTCCATTCTCTGTACCTCACTACCTTTCAGCATGCATTTTAAGGTCAAAATAATACATTGATCTCAAAGAAAGACCAAATTCTTTTCACTAATTCTTCCATTCATTTCTCTCTAATGCATTTCTTACAGGAGTTATTAAAACTGTCCCCACTGTCCACACAGGCTCTCAACTCTAAGAGATGACCTCTCCCACTTAGGTGGGAGCCATTGGTATAAGTTCACTCAGCCTCCCTATTCTCCAGCTCAAAATTTTCTTCATTTTCCCCCATCCTTTTCTCCTGTTCTTTTATCTTGCAAAAAGTGTTGTCCATTTCCCTTTCCAAGGCATATATGCCCTTTCCTATGTCCCCATGTCCTTGGTGTCATCTCCTCCTGATTCCTTAGGGATCTGGTCTTATCAATTATTCTGTCTGTCTCCCTGCCCCCTCCTGCTAGTTCTTCTTACAGCATTACAAAGGCAGGTCTCTCCTACAATAATAATAATTTTTTTAAAACCCTTGACCCTGCTATTTATTTTAACTAGCATCCTACTTATCTCTTTCCTTTCATTTCTGAACTTCTTAAAAGAGTAGTCTGTATGTGCTCTTTTTCCTCTACCTTACCATTCACTCACTCCTTACTGAAGTCTTGTCCTCAGCTCCCTTCTCTTCCTGTGTTCTCTCCCTGGCTCATCTCATCCACTCTCATCCCTGTAACATCTATGCAGATGACTTTCAAGTGTGTTTCTCTAATCCTCTCTAGAATTTCAATCCCACATTTCCAGTTGTCAGCTGGACAACTCCATCTGAATGTCTCACTAGTACTTCAAATTCAATATGTCTAAAATAGAACTTATCATCTCCTTTCAAAATAGCTTCCTTAACGGTTAATGGCACCACCTGTGCCAGGCTATTTACCCTGTATCCTAACAGACCTCTGGAGCTTTCTGTCCACCATACAGCTGGACCTTCTTATATGCGCTGTCTTCTCCAATTAAAATGTAAGCTAGCTTACATTCTTTCTTATCTATTTGTATGTCCAGAACTTAGCAACTGAAAAATGCTTATTCATTCATTCACTCTCCTGTAGTCAATCATTCCTTCTCCCAGTCACCCAGTTTTGAAGCTTTAGGGTTGTTATTCCTTTCTTTCCCTTGTCTGGCATATCTGGCTGCCAGATCCAATGTAATCTCCCTTTGTAGTGAATCCATCTCCTCCTTCCCATTGTCTCTCCCACCAAGTCCAAGCATTTAGAGTCATCAACAAGCATTTATTAAGGATCCACTATATGCTAGGCACAAGCTTCGGTGTATTACAATAGCCTTGCAACTTATTTTCTGACATTCAGTCCCTCTCCCATTTCCTATAGCAATTTGTACTTATCTTGTGGCCCTTATGCATATTTCCTTTCATTGCAATTATATACATACATATCCAATTTCCCCTTTTAGCAAACTAACCTAGTTGAAATAGTAGGACATCCTGGAGGAGAGATGGGGGGCAGAATGTGCCAGGGAAATCAAAACATCATCACCATCTTAGCCAGCCTTTCCTCGGACTCAGATGGACACTGAACTACTCTAGGACCTCAAACCCAGAATCCTGGCAATAGCCATACCCTCCACATCACTGATCCTACTTCCAGACCAGCCTCTGAAGCCATAGGGATAGTAAGAGCAACGAGGAGAGAAGCAACTCCTGTGGAGAAGGGGCCAGATATCACCAAACAGCTGTTGACCAGCTGCTACCTTTGTGACAGGTAAGCCAACTCAACTAAAGAGCAGAAGAACACTGGGGGAGAGACAGGAGGCAGTGTGTCCCCGGCAGTCAAACCACTACCACCACCATCTTGATGGAGATATTCAAAGATCTTGTTGCCAAGAGTCTGGGGCATAACAGTACTCTTCCAGACCATCAGTATTGATTCTAGCCCAGGCCCTATAACCATCACTGTGGGGATGGGTTGGGGGGGAAGATTGGAGGTACAGAGGGTTGTTTCATTTTTCATCACCAATATCAGATGCTGACCAGCTGCTGCGGAGGGGCGTGTAAGTCCAAGAACTCTGGAAATTGCAGCACTTCCTGCATCACTGAATCTGCTTCTAACCCAGGTCCTTGTAACCATCATCTTGGGAGGACAATCCTCATGGAGATGTGGCCTCACCACAGCTTCTGCAATTGTTGTGACCACAGCTACTGAAGACCCAGAAAAAGAATTTCTTGGCACTATAGTCCTTCATTCTGTTATGTTTTCAACATCAGAAACTGATAACATTTTGTAAGTGGAAATGACATTAAAGAAAAAAAAGCCATCTGCTTTGGTCCTGTACCATGGGGCCTATGGGAGCTTTCCACCTGACTTACCTCTGTAACATCCTATATATGTGATTTTCCCCATTTGAATATGAGTTACTTGAAAGCAGGGACTGACCATTTTTCTTTCTGTATCTTCAGTGTTTATCACAGTGTTTTGCCCATAGTAAGGGCACATTCGTTCATTCACTCAGGTCCTCCTGACTCCCAGCCTGGCACTCTATCCACTGTGTCACCTAGCTGCCCTACTAGACTGTAAGCCCCATGAGAGCAAGGGAGAGGCTTTCTCATCTTGTTCCTCCTATAGTATCTTGGAAAAAAATAGTAGGTACTGAAAAGAAATATTTGTTTAAATGAAGAAGTTATTTCAGTCGCTTCTACTTTATTTTTTCCCCTTTATTTTTAAAAATGTTATTTGTTACTAGTTTTCAACATTCATTTCCACAAGATTTTGAGTTAGAATTTTTTCTTCTAGTCTTTCCCCTTCCCCCACCCCAGAATAGCAAGCCTGCTGAATACCCTTCCTCCCAATCTATTGTCTTATATCCCACCCCATTACCCCCCTAACTTTCTGGTAGGGCAAGATGTATTTCTATACCCCAGTGCCTGTATCTCTTATTTCCCAGTTTCATGTAAAAATGCAAAATTTTTTTAAACATTTGTTTTTAAAACTTTCAGTTCCAGATTTGTTCCTTTCTTTCCTCCTCACCTACTCCCACTGGGAAGATAAGTAATTCAATATAGGTTGTACATATGTAGCTACCCAAATCATTTCCATAGTAGTTATATTGTGAAAGATTAACTATATTTCACTCCATCCTATCCCACCCCCTCCCAATAACTTATTCTGTTTTCTCCTTTGATCCTGTCCCTTTTCAAAAATGTCTGTTTCTAACTAGCCTCTCTCCCAATCTGCCTTCCCTTCTATCATCCCCCTTCTTATTCCCTACCTCCTATTTTCTTGTAGGGTAAGATACCCAATTGAGTCCATATGTTATTCTCTCCTTAAGCCAGATTCAATGAGAATCAGGTTGTCCCATTCCCTTTAACCTTCCTGCTCTTCCCCTCCATTGTAACAGTTTCCTCTTGCCTCTTTCCTATGAGATAATTTACCCTAATCTATCTCTCCCTTTCTCCTTCTCCCAATATATTCCTCTCTCACCTCTTAATTTTATTTTTTAGATATCATCCCTTCATATTCAACTCATCCTGTACCCTCTATGTATACATGAGCATACAAATGCCCACACTTACATATATATTTATATATATACACACATACACCCTCCTATATATACATATGTGTGTGTTACCTTCAACTATTCTCATACTGAGAAAAGTCTTATGAGTTACAAGGATCATCTTTCCATGTAGGAATGTAAATAGTTCAACTTTAATAAGTTCCTTGTGATTTCTTTTTCCTGTTTACCTTCTCATGTTTCTCTTGCTTCTTGTATTTGAAAGTCAAATTTTCTGTTCAGCTCTGGTTTTTTCATCAAGAATGCTTGAAAGTCCTCTATTTCATTGAATGACCATTTTTTCCCTTGTAGTATTGTACTCAGTTTTGCTGGGTAGGTGATTCTTGATTTTGGTCCCAGCTCCTTTGACCTCCAGAATACCATATTCCAAGCCCTTTAATCCCTTAATATAGAAGCTGCTAGATCTTGTGTTATCCTGATTGTGTTTCCACAATACTCAAATTGCTTCTTTCTGACTGCTTGCAGTATTTTCTCCTTGACCTGGGAACTCTGGAATTTGGTTATAATATTCCTAGGAATTTTCTTTTTGGGATCTTTTTCAAGAGGTGATCAGTGAATCCTTTCAATTTCTGTTTTGCCCTCTGGTTCTAGAATATCAGGGCAATTTTGCTCGATAATTTCTTGAAAGATAGTGTCTTCTTTTCCAGCAGTGAAAATCTCCCCATGCCAACATGTCTCTCATGAAAGAACTCCTGCACCCCTCTCCTGAGGAGGAGAAGCAGAAACACAAGAAGAAGTGCTTGGTGCAGAGTCCAAACTTGTATTTCATGGATGTGAAGTGCCTGGGATGCTATAAACTCAGCACTATTTTCAGTCATGCACAAACAGTGGTTCTCTGTGTCAGATGCTCCACTGTACTCTGTCAGCCTATTGGAGGCAAAGCAAGACTTACAGAAGGATGTTCCTTCTGACAGAAGCAGCACTAATGACTGAATCAAGATGAATGAGAAATTGTAAAGAATAAAACAAAACTGATACAAAAAAAGGAAGAAAGATGGTGTCTAGACTCTTTTGGATTATGGCTTTCAGGTTGACCAATAATTTTTAATTCTTTCTCCTGGATCTATTTTCCAGGTCAGTGGTTTTCCCAGTGAGATATTTCACATTGCCTTCTATTTTTTCATTTGTTTGGATCTGTTTTATAGTATCTTGATTTCTCATACAGTCATTAGCTTCCATTTGCTCCGATCTAATTTTGAAGGAATTATTCTCTTCAGTGAGGTTTTGTAATTCCTTTTCCATCTGGAAAAGTTGGCTTTTTAAGGCATTCTTCTCCTCATTGGCTTGTTGGTCCTCTTTTGCCATAGTCTGTTTTTTGAAGTGTTATTTTCTTAAGTGTATTTTTGGGTCTCCTTTAGCAGACTGTTGACTTGCTTTTCATGATTTTCTTGCATCATTCTCATTTCTCTT